>JAAXCT010001388.1:0-182918 GCA_012490785.1 Eragrostis nindensis
AACATACTTGAGTGAAGACTTGTATGATGTCGGAAAATTAATGACCCTGCCAACTTTAGGAGGCAGTTCAGAATGAGAATTCCACTAAATGGATCGAAGCCATGGAAGAGAGCTTAAGCTATGAGTTCTAATCAAGTGGGACTTAGTAGAAATTCCTGATGGAGTCAAACCAGTGGCTGCAGGTGGGTCTACAAGACGAAACGTGACTCTAAAGGAAGGTCGAAAGGTTCAAAGCAAGGCTCGTTGCTAAAAGGTTTACACAGAGGGAAGGGGTCGATTATAATGAAACCTTCTCTCCTGTGTCTACTAAAGATCTCTAAGAATAATCATGGCAATTGTGGCTCATTTTGATATGGAGCTGCACCAGATGGATTTGTTAACTGCGTTCCTCAATGGAAATTTGATGATACTATTTATATGGTTCAGCCATAAGGTTTTAACCATTAAGGGTAAGGAACACATGGATGCAGATTAAGGAAGTCCATTTATGGCCTTAAGCAAGCGGCCAGAATGTGGAACTTTAAATTTGATGAGATATGAGAGATTTGGATTAAGAGCAATGATGTGGATCCTTGTATCTATATCAAATCCAAGGGTGGAAAGTTAATAATCCTAGTGTTTATGTTGATGACATACTATTAGCCTGCAACGATAAGAACATGTTGCATGAGACTAAGAACTTCTTTGTCTTCTCATTTTGACATGAGGATCTAGTGAAGCCTCGTATGTACTTGGCATTGAGATACACCGAGATAGAGCCAAAGGATACTAAAGGTTATCTCAGAAGCAGTATATTGAGAAAATGCTTAGAGATTAAGATGGATAAGTGTTAATTCATCTCCTGTCCCATTCCAAAAGGGCGATAAGCTTCATAAAGGTCAGTGCCCTAAGAATGATTTAGAAAGGAAAAGAATGGAGAACGTTCCCTATGCATCAGCTATGGTAGCTTGATGTATGCTCAGGTCTGTACGCGTCCAGACTTGGCATTTGCAACCGGAGTTTTTAGTAGATATCAGTCTGACCCCAGGATGGGCTCACTGGATGTGTTAAGAAGGCATTAAGATATTGCCAAGGCACTAAGGATTACATGCTCACATACAAGAGGACAGACGACCTTCAGGTCGAATGTTACAAACGGATGCCGACTTCGCTGGTGATAAAGATGAGTTAAGATCCACTTCTGGATACGTTTATATGCTGGCGGGGGCTATCTCATGGAAGAGTGCTAAGCAAACTGTCACTGCTGCATCCACAATGCAAGCTAATTCGTGTCATGGTATGATGCCTCGGACAGGCAAATTGGCTTAAATTTCATTCCGGGATTAAAGATTGTTATAGTATCTCGAGACCTATCACAATGCACTGCGACAATCAAGCCGCAGTCTTCTTTTGCGCTAATGAGAAATTGAGTAGTGCTTCTAAGCACATCGACCTCAAGTATCTTATCGTGAAAGAAAGGAACCGGACCGGTAATTGATATTAGCATATAAGTACTGAGTTGAATATTGCGATCCGCTTACGAAAGGTTTACCACCACACCTCTTTTGAGAGACCATGTCCTTTTATATATGGTCTGGGGAGAGCTTTGATAAGGTCCTGGTTTTAAGGGCCGTTGATCTTCCCCAAATAAGAGTAAGAGTCCTAACAAGGTTTTCTAGTGGAGGCTATGGGTAATGCTGTCCCCATGTGCCGTGGGCCGCTGTCGACGCATTGGTCTGGTGCTTGCTGGTTTACTGAGGAGGGATTTAGAGTAAGTTAAGTTTAGTTTAAAATAAGTTAAGTTTAAGTTGTTGACCATTCGGTCAAGGGGAGAATTTAGTTTTATGTTGACCTTAGTCAACAACCGACCTGAGGAGAAGGGGAGGTTTTTTACCTAACCTAATCCATCAGTTTTGGCCTTAAACCCTAAAGCCCAATCTGCCATGATCGGAAGCAGAAATAAGCCCAATAACGGGCTCGGCCCCGAGTCTACAGTGCGCCCTATATAAGCAGGGGGTCTCACGCCTCCCAAGGTTGCCCCATTGACCTAATTCCACCACCGATCGCTCAGCCGCACTGGAAGGCTCGGAAGCACGAGTCCGTTATTGGGCTTATTTTCTGCCTTCCGATCATGGCAGATTGGGCTTTAGGGTTAAGGCCCAAAACTGATGGATTAGGTTAGGTAAAAACCTCCCCTTCTCCCTCAGGTCGGTTGTTGACTGAGGTCAACATAAAACTAACACTGAGCCCACGAGTTGATGAAGTGCGTCATCGACATGCCGTCCGAGACGTAGTGATCATTGACCACGCCAAGGCAGACACCTCCACATTTGAAGTAAGTCACCTGGACGGAGAAAATGCCAAATTTATGCAAACCAGCGTCAAAACTTAATTTGAACGGTAGTGGCATCCTTCTTTGTTGAATTCAAAGTTCGCAGACACCTACCTGGAACAGAAAAAGTGGTAACGCAGACACGTCGTCGGTGTACTCGCCGACAGCCGGGACGAGGCGCCGGAGCTCCAAGGTGGGCGCGAAGTCGCCGTAGTCGTCGACGGTGGTGTCCGCCGCGTCAGCCTCGACGAAGAGCACGCCTTCCCCGTTGCAGTCGATCTCGAGCCTCCCGTCGCCGTCGAGGCCGAGGCGCCCCCCAGCGGTTATAATGGCACGAGGGCTTCCGCCAACGCGCGCGCCGCAACCGGTCGCCGTCGAAGGAGAAGGATCCCTCATCGTCTTACCGTGGCGCGCGCCCGCTGTGCCGTCCGGGCGCGGCGGCGGTAGAAGTAAACGCTCGGCAGTGCATGCGCGGCGCCGCGAGGTCGAGGAGGAGAGCCACAGCCGCCGGCGCGGCGTCTCCTGCGCCGGCCGAACCATCGTTGGCTTCCTCACCGTGATTCTTCCCATCGTCTCATCTTCGGCTCCGTGAAAGGTACAGAAACAAATCGGAAAAGAGAATTTCATGGAGATGATGATCACGTCGTCGAATGGCAGCGGCTAGCCGTTGCCGGAGATGATTGGTGTGTGTCTGTGCGATTATTGCAGGTGGAGTAATTTATATCGTGCTTGCCTTCCGCTCATATGTAACACTGCCGTCTCTTTCTGAAAAAAAAAGGTTCTTGACACGTCATACTCATAGGAGCGGTTGACTTAGCTCTCCACAAGTTGTCTGATTTGGCCATTGGCTACTATCATTGTAGGGTTTCATTTTTGTTGTTTCCAAATGTCCACATGAGCGACAAGCCATTTATTTGATGATTGAAATAAATAACCCTTTCCCTTGAAATAAATAATAAGTAAATAGAGACGCACTGTTCTGATACTTGGTCATTGCTTCTTTGTTTTAACTACACGCACGAGCTTCATGCATGTTGCATTATATCCCTTGAACCACTCCCTTTGATGAGTTTGATCGGTAATTATTTGCAAATTGATCTTGCGCGCACACGCCTTCGAAAATGATTGTACAACCCAGCTATGTTATAAAATCCACTGAGCCACCGTTCAAAAAAAAAAAAATCCACTGAGGCTTGTTTATTCAGTCGCATGATGTTAGCTATTGGTAACAAATATAACTTGTCTCAGCGTGGGGAGTGCCACAACTCCCACACATTATTATGCCTGGCTGTATACACATACGCCCCAACTTGTTTTAGCATAGAAAATCCAAGAAAATCGGAGGAATCAGCTCATGGGGTCCTAAAGACGAGCCCATCTCCTCTCCGCTTCAGAGGAGTCGTCGACAACGCCACTTGCCACGCTGTCAGACCTCTTCTTCCAGACGGCCACTTCGGCAATAATGTCTTCTTCACCACGGCTCCCGACCCTGCGGTTAGCCTGACAACCGGAAGTAAATGTAACATATTGTGCCCGGTGACGGAATCTTCCTGGTCTAGTTCGCGGGTGGCATGCAGTCCGATTCAAATCTCTGCGCTCGCGTTCCCCAACCACCGCATGAATCCTATGGCCACGATAACACCCGCGCCCTAGCTACGTGGTCGTCAAGCCGCTGTACCATGCTTCCCGTACAGCCTTGGGCTCAACAACTGGTTGGCATGCCAATTCATGACCCTGACTTTGATGGGGTAGGCCGGTGTTCATGACCCCTGGCATTCGTCCTCCCAAGCTGATGGAGACGGCAGCCTATCCGTTGCCATTTTCTTGCGGCCGGATCACGTGGAGTTCAGAGTGCTGTTGTACGAGGCAACAACGCCGGAATGCACTAATCGCTACAACACCCAAATTTAATGTGAAGTGGCAATTAAACATTTGAGTCGACATGCTAGATCAATCTGAGTAATTTTTATTTTTCTTAGTATATATTTCTTATTTTTTTATGTAACTATATATGTGATGCATTTTCATGTGCTTGATTGTAAAGACAACATGTTGACGTTTGTTGGACGAAGATGCATGCATGCTATAGGACTTGTTTATTTGCTCTTAGCAGTTGGCCCTCCCTCTGTGTGGTGTTTTTAAAAGCAAAACGCGCCTGATAATTAATTAAATCCTCTCTCACATTTTACATCTTGCTGCAGCGGGCAGTAGTGCATTGATCTCCTATTATGGCATCGTCGTACATGAGCACTCTGAACTTGTCCATGTGGTCCCGCCCGCAAGCAAATGGCAACAGACATGCCACCGTCTCCATCCGCGCCGGGGAAGACCACGGCCACACCTCCCTCGGAATCTCAGCAGGCCCATGAACCCAGCTGGCCCCACCCGAAGTCAGCGCCATGGACTGGCAAGCGAGCCCAGCTTGTGACCCCAAGGCAGTACCCCATGGTGCCCGCCCGGCGCCGGACGACGCGCCGCGATCTCCTCCGGCGGCAGCTGGTCCAGGTAGTTCAGCGCCGATCTGCATAATCGCCGTCCATCCTGTCCAGCGCCGCTTGGACCAGACCCACTCGCCGCCGCCCCACTCACCACCGCGCCTGCCTTGGCGATGGTGCCGCGTAGAAGACGACGTTTGCCGAAGAAGCCGTCGGGGAGAGGCCGCGGGTGCAGCAGCCGTGCGCGCCCTTCTACGTCTACGGCGATGAGCAGCATGGTCGGCTGGTCCGCGGCAGGCCGCGCGCTAGGGAACGCAGCGCCAGGCGTGTGCGGTGACCACTGCGAACGTGCTCAGCCGCCGTGGCTGCTGCGCACGTGCTTGCGAGGGGGAGGCCAGCTGGGAGCGGAGCCGGGCGAGGTCGGAGCTGGTGAGCTTGAAGACGTCGACGGCAATGGCGGGTGTGGACGGCGTAGGGAGGAGGAGCCGGGCCATGGAAGGCAGCGCCGGTGGTGGAGGCAGGTACTCGACTTGCCCGGAACGCGGCGGGCCGTGAGCGCGGAGGAGGGTGCGGTCGATGAAGGCGCCGGAATTTGGTTCCGCGTCAGAGCTGAGCCCACGAGTTGATGAGTGCGAGCCCGACACGCCGTCCGAGACGTAGTGGTCCGTGGCGATGCCCAGGCAGACTCCTCCGCATTTGAAATGAGTCACCTGCATGTGGATCGAGCAATCAAGTGACAAATTCATGCGTGACTGCAAATTAAACCAGAGTAAAAATTTGAATGGTACGGAGTAGCAGCGACATCCTTGCTCCTGCTGTCCTGCATTCCGGAGCTGAGTTTTAAAAGTTTGCAGATGGATGAGAATTCGATCACTACCTGGAGCAGAAGCAGCGGCACGCAGACACGTCGTCGGTGTACTCGCCGACAGCCGGGACGAGGCGCCGGAGCTCCACTGAGGGCGCGAAGTCGCCGTAGTCGTCGACGGCGGTGTCAGGCGCGTCGGCCTCCACGAAGAGCACCCCCTCCCCGTTGCAGTCGATCTCGAGCCTCCCGTCGCCGTCGCGGCCGAGGCGCCCCGCCAGCGGGTAGAACGGCACGAGCGCTTCCGCCAGCGCGCGCCGCATCCGCTCGCCGTCGAAGAAGGAGGATCTCTCATCGTCACCCGGTGGTGCCACGCCGCGGCGGTAGATGCCGACGGTCGTCGTGTGAAAGCGCGGCGCCACCAGGTCGAGGGAGGAGAGCCACTGTAACACCCGAAAATTTGAAACCAAATAAAAATCACTCAAAATTTAAATTTTTCCTAACTCTTACCTTTTAATCAAATTTCCAAAATAAAACTTCATTAAATTAATAGAAACTAGAGTTAGAAATGGAAATTTCCAAAATATAAAAATTTGTGCTCAAGTGTTGATATTCCTGTAATTTTAATTTTCCTCCCTGGTGTTTAATTTGCTCGCAAATTTGAATTCATATCAAATTTGTTTTGAATTTGATCTCTGGAAAATGTTTAAACATTTTCCTTTCCCTTCACCTTCTGGGCTGCATCTCCCAGGCCCATTCTCTCTTTCTCTCTTCCTCCAGCCCAGCCTACTCCTTTCCCTGGCCTGCCTCCCCTTTCCTCCCTCCGCGGCCCAGCATGGCCCCAGCCCAGCCAACCGAAGCCGCGTCTTCCTCCTCCGACCGCCGCAGCCTTCCGTCGCCGCGTGGCCGCTCGCCGCCTGCAACCGCACCACGCCCGCCGAGCTGTCGCGCCAAGCATCTCGACAAACACGCCGCGCCATGCCCCCCTGCCAAAAGCCCACGCGCGTGCTCACCTTTCGCTCAGGCCGCACACCACCACCCGCCTTGTCGCCATGGCCATGGACGCGTCG
The DNA here is from genome assembly GCA_012490785.1 of Eragrostis nindensis. Lineage (NCBI taxonomy): Eukaryota > Viridiplantae > Streptophyta > Magnoliopsida > Poales > Poaceae > Eragrostis > Eragrostis nindensis. The sequence continues at coordinate 6,619 of JAAXCT010001388.1, forward strand.
AGATGCGATTCCGACCGCGCCGCTTCCCCCCGGGCTCCCTCTCTCCATCTCGCCTATAAAATGGAACAGCGCACGACCCCGTGACCTCCCCCAGCTCTTCTCTCCCCTCCTCAAGCACATCCCGAGCTTCAATTTCTCAATTCCCTTTTCTTCCCCATCTCCGCCGCCGCACGATTCGCCGCCGGCAAATCCCTTCCTCCTCTCCTCTAGCCCGCGCAAGCCCGTGAGCTACCCTACCTCCTCGAAGCCTCGCGCTGCCCTGCCTCGGCCCACGGACGCGTGCAACGCGAAGCTCTGCCGTGCGCCGCCGCGCGCCAACCAGCCCTCGCTCTCGCTCCCCCCACCAGCTACCTCCCCCACCCTCCACAACGAGCGCCCGGCCACGACACCTGCCCCCGGTCTTCGCCTCTACCCCACTCACCCCCCCACCCCCCCCCCCCCCCTCGGGCCACAAAAACTCGACAAGGAGCGCCGGAGCATCCTCCCCCGTCGATCGCCGCCCCGCCGCGCTCCGCCCCTCTCGCTCTCCAACACTCTCGTCCCGCCTTCGCACGACGGCAACAAGCCCGCGGTGAGCTCCCACCCCTTTGTCTCTCTCCTGAGCATCTCCTCATCGCGTTTGGACCACCGGAACGCCGGATAGGCAACTCCGGCGAGCTTCTCCCATGGCGCCGCCGCCCGCCGTCGCCTCGGCCGCCGTGCGTCGCCTTCTGGTCGTCCCTGGCCATCCGTTTTCCCACCAACGGATGAGATTAGATCCTGCCATAATACCCCTTCGATTTCATAAAATCCCAGCCGTTCATCCCAGATCCAACCGTCCAACGTCAGTCCACCATAAATCTCCGTGGACCACTCCCATAGATCCGGTCCACAGATCCATGGACCCGGTCCATATCTTTTCCAGTAGAAAATAATTCCTTAAATTCCAGAAACCTGTAATTTGTCAGTTAAGCCCCTAAGCTTTAGAGTAATTCTGTTTTAGGTCCTGTATTTTTACAGAAACAACCCTTAAACTTTTCGGTAATTATGTTTTAGGCCCCCATCTTTTCACACACCCGAAACCCCTAAACTTTTCGGTAATTACAGATTGGTCCTTATACTTTTCTGTTCTTACAAATAAGTCCCTAGAACCTTTCTGAAACTACACATAAGCCCTTGGAATCTTTAAATGCCCATATCTTTTCATCCGTAACTCCGTTTTGAGCGATTCTTGCGCTCACGCGTTCGTAGAAACGCGTAGTACCCTTTGGTACTAATCGTGAAGCTCTAGATTATCTCTACGAGCCATCAATACTCTAAATCCCACACTCCTCTCGACAAACCCATCATATGTCATCGATCCCGCATATCACATATGCTCGCTAACCTTTTAGCGTTGACTTTGAACGTAACCTATCTTATTGCACCATTCCACATCAAAGTATAGCAACCTCTGTTACCGTCACTTAGCTCCAACTCTAACCTAGCTCACCCATCGCTCAATCAATCTTAATCCAATGTTACCACCTAATGTTACCAACCTTTATCGATTTATTAACCTCTGTATACATGGTCTTTCATTGAATTATTATTCGTTGCTATCTTATTTGTTAGTCTATCCTTAACCGTTTGATCCTTGTATTTATCTGCAAACTGTGCATTCATACCATACATGATCACGTACACATGTCACCGTCATGCGCACAGCTCATGACAGATAATTAGTAGCTTAGTATTAGTAATAAATGCAGCAGATAATACAATAGCTAATCACCATTAGGTAATACCTTAATCTATAGGTAAGTAATTAAAGTAACACACCTTGCACCTGGTACACGTGTCGCATAAACCTTTATATAGGCTATGACCTATGTAAAGACTTAGTGCCACAAATGTATGAACAACACATACGCACGTTGCCCCACCTTCACATACACTCATGCACTTATCATCGTGTTTAGCATCCCTCAACCACATTAAAAGCCATAGTGCTTGATGTCTCACTCCTAATGATCTTAAGATAATAAAACCTTCCTAAAGTAAAACCTATTGCATCATACCTGATTTGTATCTTATCCTTCTTCGGTGTTCTATCGGTTCCTATTGGAGTTAATCGGATCTTATTTGACTCTTTCCGATCTTTATTTCTTTTGCGGTAGTTTGTTTATACGGTATGTTTTTTATGCGCTAGCTTACGCGAGATTCGAGAAAGTGCTGAAGATCAAAGAACTCAAGGACGAGCCAGAAGACATCGACTTCACGGCTTTGACGAAGGACTGGAAGACTCCGGCATCGCAGTGAAAGAAGACTTGAAAACATCAACTTCGTCGAAAAGAGTGAAGACTTGGAACTCGGAGATTAGGATAGCGTTTGTCAGGCAAGCTCTACTTTTCCTTGATCATGATTGAACCTACTGTTTTCGCAATGCACCTATATGGCCTATTCTCGTACTATGCATTGTTATTTTACTGATTATGTAGTTATGGTCCTACTTGCTTATTGATATTGATGTCTGTTACTTGGACGTTAATATCAGAATCCTTGTTTACCCTTGTTTACCCTGTCACCTTGATAACCCTAGGATACACCATCATTTAATGCTTCTATTTAAATGATGGCGTGATTACCTTGCTACTAGTTATGCTTAGGACCCCTCGCAATGTTTACATTGCCACACCATACTCACATATCTACTTTTATAAATGCGTTAAATGAGTTTGGTGGTGTGAGTGATATATGGGATTGGGAGTAGCACAACTGGTGTTAGGTGATGAAGATGGAGATGAGCATGGGATGGGTATGGTTTGAGGGCGAGGCCACAGTGATTATTGGAGATAGTGTTGTGTGGCAGTCCACCTTATGTGGAATATTTGGCGCTCGCCCGGCCGCATAAGGACCGGTTCTTGTGACTGTAAACATGATGACTTCCGTACAACCACAGAACCTGTTAATGGACAGGACTTTTTCCTACCTTCTTGGTACCTCCTGCAAGCAAGTTCCACCTGGTGGCTGGTAGTGGCAAACGGACATTAGGAGCACTTTAAGTTGTACCTCGGGCATGAATACCCGCACTCTTGGCCAATGGTGTCGCGCACCTCTTTTATCTGGAAGCTCCTAATCCTCGTGGTGGGCTTGTGGGACTACTCGGAGAAGATGGATTGAGCGTTATGTACTCTCCGATCAAGAGTGCATAGCCTGTGGGAAAAATGTACAACCTCTGCAGAGTGTAAAATTCAATCGATTGGACGTTGTCACGGCATATGACACATTTATGTTATGAGATCACATTGATTAGCCACTCTCTATTCCTTGGCGTGTGAGTGGGTATTAGATTGCCTGTGTTTTGGAATTGATGGCTGGTGAGCCGGGTCGATACGACCATTGAGGTCAGAAGGCCCAACTAAAATATGGGAACTGGCGGGATTGAATCATTCTCCCCCAGGGCCAACCAACTAAAATATGACAATCAAACCCTTTATTTTTTTATCTATGATCCTTGATTGCTGAAACCTTGCATAAAGTTTGCTTGCTGCAAATGAGCCCTATGGCCTACTCCTTGCTAAGACCAAATATGCATGTAAATATCCCTTTGAGTAGTGTAGGGCTTGCGGAGTACCTTATGTACTCACGTGTTTGCAATTGTTAGTTTAGTAGGAGAAGGCTTCGTAGGTGAAGACGACGTTTGGGTTTTCGGTTCTTCTTCCCAAGTCTGCTTGTGGCTACGGGCCATGTTTACTTCCGCTGTCTGCTTCACCCTTAGTCGGACGGATGGACTTGGATAGTTTGAATCCTTGTTGTACCGCCACTAAAGGTTCTATATCAGGTATTATACTTATTTACCTATTCGAAGTATGCTTTCGATTATCATATCTGTGTTTTGTGCGTATCAGCTACTGATCCAGGGACTGATACAAGATGCACAAAAGATTCCAGAAATGGGGTCTGACAGCCACAGCCGCCGGCGCGGCGTCTGCTGCGCCGGCCGCACCATCGTCGACTTCCGCACCGTGATCCTTCCCATCGTCATCTGCAGCTTGCCGTTCGATCGCCTCCACTAAACGACTCATAAGGAATCAATCAATGAATCCGTCACTAGAAACAAAATCAGAAAATAGAAACATCATACGATCACGTACGTCGTAGAATGGCAGCAGCTAGCTAGTTATTGACTTGTTGGCGGAGCGGATCTGGTATTCTGGCGCGAGCCTCTTAATTTGTAGGTGGACAGCGTGCTTCCGCTCTGCTTTCCTTCTGAATACTCGTATATATAACACTGACGACGATCTGACTTGTCTTACGGAAAAAAAAAACACTACCGGCTCTTAGGGTAAGGACAAAGGTGTTGTCTCATAGTCCGCCTCATAATCTTCAGACGGTTTCATCAGACCACTTGTACAATGGGTGATTGTTTTAGTTATCTCGTAGTAATTGCATCTTTCCTTAATTTATGGGTGAGCAAAGGAATATTTATGAGTTGCATGGCAACTATAACTCCTACAATGGTGTGTAAGCCATCTCATACTCCTAAATTTTAGCGTATGAGGTGGTTGCTTCGCGAAACAACCACCTCTTTCTCTCACCACCCTCTCTCTCTCTTCCACCTCATCAAAAATTCTATATAAAGTTGCATGAGACGGGCTGTGAGTCTGCTTACGTGTAGCATTGTACCTGCCCTTAATGTACTACTACTTGCCATCTGTTAAGTAAGTCCTTGTCCCTTTTAATTTGGATGGACTAGAACTCATTCTAGAGCAATAAATAGATATAGAGATAGCTAGCTTGAAAGACGAGTCTAGAATTCCTGTGTCTATACATTCCTCACATTCCAGTTAAGTTGTTCAAGGAGATTTAAGATTTACTCAAGCAAATGCATGCAAAAGCTTCCATTGTATTTGCATCGGGTATTTTCTCTCTCTTCTTTTTGCGAGAAAGGGTGAGATTTATCAGATCAGAAGAGGGTCAGTCAGCTGCTACCTGGGCAGCAGCAAAATCTGGAGCACGATCAAGCCAAACATCGGGGTCGTCTCAATATAAGAATTATTTGCAAGTAAATGTGCAACCCTATTCTGATCTCTATACCAATGTGAAATCTCAGCCTCTCTAGAAAAAATAGAGATGCATTGTTGTGTGTCTTGTCCTACTTGGTCATTGCTTCTTTGTTGCTTTCATATTAACTAGCATGAGCTCCATGCATGTTGCATTATATCCCCTTGAACCACTCCTCTTGATGAGTTGATCGATAATTATTTGCAAATTGATCCTACGCGCACACGCCTTCGAAATGATCGTACAACCCAGCTATGTTATAAAATCCACTCTCGGGCTCGTTTATTCATTCTGAAAATGCATGATGTGTTAGCTATTGGTTAACAAATATAACTTGTCACAGCGTCAACTCCCTCGCATTAGTATGCCTGGTTGTATACACATGAGCCCCAACTTGTTTTATGCATACAAAATCCAATAAAATCGGAGGGAATCTGCTGACCAGATCATCGAAGTCCTAAAGACGAGCCTATCTCCTCTCCGCTTAAGACGAGTCAGTCAACGATGCCACTTGCAACAGCTATCGACATTTTCATGCTCACCTGCTCAGATCATCTCGTCCGGTTTCCGTGAATGGGCAACAACACCAGAATGCACTAAGCGCTGCAGCAAAATGTAAAGTGGCAATTACCATTTGAGCTGACATGCTAACTAGCTAGATAAAGTAAGTACTTTTTATTAGTATATTTTTTTATGTATATGTGATGCATGTTCATGTGCCTTGATTAATCGTAAAGATAACATGTTGATGTTTGTTGGACGAAGATGCATGCTAGCTAAGATTGCTCTTAGCAGTAGTCTCAGTGTGCGATCCGGGTTGTTGTGCGCTGTTTACTACAAAGCAAAAGCTGCAGCGAGTAGTGCATTCTCCTATGGCATCGTACATGAGCACTCTAAACTTGTTCATGTGCAGATGTGCTCCGCCCGCAAGCAAATGGCAACGGACAGGCTCCCGTCTCGTTTCCATCGGCGCTCGGGAGCACGAACGATAGGCCCTCCTTCGCGATCCCGCCAGGGCCCATGAACGCCGGCCGGCCCCACCCAAAGTCCGCGTCGTGGATGGGCATGCGAACCCAGCTGGTGACCACGAGGTTGTACCAGAACGTCGCCGCCCGGCGCCGCGCGATTTCTGATATATAGGTGGCCGGCTGCAGGTCAAGGTAGTCCAACGCCGAACGGCAGTAATCGCCGTCCACTGTCAAGTGTCGCTTGGATGACACCCGCTGCCGCCGCCGGCTCACGGACCAGCGTGCCTACCTCGACAACCGGTTGCGCGCTGAAGACGACGTTGCCGAGGAACCCATCAGGGAGAGGCATCCGTGACCGGCCGTCGACGGCGGCGAGCAGCATGGTCGGCTGCTCCGGCGACAGGCCGTGCGACAGGGAGACGCAGCGCCAGACATGGGCGGCTACCACTGCGTACATGCTTGGACGGCGCTCGCTGCTGGCCGAGGAGCGGAGCCGGGCGAGGTCTGAGCGGGTGAGCTTGAAGATGTCGACGACAGTACTGTCGTGTGGCGTCGCCGTCGACGTCGACAGCGTATCTGAAGCGGGGAGGAGGAGCTGCGCCGTCGCCGGTAACGCGGGCGGTGGAGGCAGGTACTCGACGTGCTGGAACGACGGAGTCGGCGGGTCGCGAGCGCGGAGGAGGTGCGGTCGATGAATGGCGCGGAAGAGATTCGAGCTCCGCGGCAGAGTTGAGCCCACGAGTTGATGAAGTGCGAGGTGGACATGCCGTCCGAGACGTAGTGGTCCGTGGCGACGCCAAGGCAGACGCCTCCACATTTGAAGTAAGTCACCTGATCAACCAAAAAATGGTAAATTTGTGCAAACCATGCAGCGTCAAAATTTTTAACCGTAGTGGCATCCTTTAATTCTTGCATTTCCGGAGACCGGAGTTGAATTCGAAGTTTGCAGCTGCATGACTCGATCACCTGGAGCAGGAGAGGGAACGCAGACACGTCATCGGTGTACTCGACGGCTGGGACGAGGCGCCGGAGCTCCACGGTCGGCGCGAACTCGCCGTAGTCGTCGACGGACGGCTGTACCTCGGCCCTCCAGCTTGCAAGGCACAGGATGCCGATGGGCTGCGACGTGCGCCCGATCTGAGCCGCACGTGCCAGATCCGACGGGCTCAAGTGAACCAGGGGCACCTGATCGTCATTTCGAATAGCGACCCTCCCTTGGTCACACCCGGCTTGGCCACGGGCCCACGGCTCGCCGGAATGCCGCGACTTTCCTAAAGTTGTTCGCTCCCGTTCTCATTGCGATGCTGAGGCGACCGCATCACGGCTCGAGCGCACGTCCGAGGCGTCCGTCGGCGGAGGTGAAACCGGCCGCCAGCGTCTGGCGGGAGCTGCTAATTTCCAGTCGCAATTAATGGCGCGTGCAGGACGGCCGGCGGCCGCCACGCGCGTAGCGGCGCATATAGGCCTGCGCGACGCTGAGCGAGTTCGCAGAGGCTACCTCAGCAGATGCCGCGGCGGCGACCTCGCCGCGCGTTGAGGCGCCACCGCGCCATCGATCATGACAGGATCGCTCCAGCCTGTAGCTCACTACGTACTTTTGTCATGAATAAACCACCAGGCCTAGGTGCGTTCCAGGCGCGTGCCGCGTCCGATCGAGTCTGTTCGTCAGTTGTTAGTGCGTTGTGGAGTTAGTTGGGATTTGGACGCGGTCAGCATCATGCAGAGCACGGAAGGGCGGCCACGTCTCGTGCGCAGGCGCGCATGGCGAACTAGTTCCGGGTCGTGCGGATCGCGGAGAGAACAGGCCGGGCATGGAGTTGGTGCTCCAGTGCCTTGTGTGCGTCGCCCAGGCCTATTTAATTATCTGCCCGTCTTGACTCCTCCTGTGTAGGTCCCTCGCATTGCAATACAGAAAAACTTGGCGTTCGTCGCCATTGCCGTGCGTGCTGGCGCGAGCTTCCCTCGCGTTCGTGTAAAGCTCGATCTGTGTGATCCTGGTTCCAACATACCTGCCTCGCGTACCTACCTCCTCGCCGGACGTCCCAAGCGGTACGAACATCGGCCGTCTAGCTTGCACGGCTGTTCCTTGGTCGGAGTGCTCAGATCGAGCGTTACTTGCGTCCTTTTCCTTTAATTTCCTTCCTGCTGGAGCCTGGTCTTCGTGACGCCTCGCTTGCAGTTTAGGGGACGTTTGGTTGGCTGCCATATTTTACCACACCACATATTGGCTGCCACAGAAGATTGGCCGGTGTTTGCTTGATTGCAAAAAGCTGCGCGGCTGCCACTATTCGTTCAGTTCTTTGTGGCGCGGCATGCATGGCGGTGGCAGCTTGTGGCTTCACTTCACACCTGCAAATCTGAAAATGGTGCGTGGAACGGCGGATGCAATCCATTGTCTTCCAATTTGGGTGTTGTGCAAAATGGCTTATTGTAGAAGCATTTTTTAGATAAAAGAATCTTTTACTTCGAGGTAAAATGTTTCGACCTCTGCACAACAAGGTACATCTATTCTTACATGTCAAACACCAAGGTGAGCTGCTACGAAACAGCATAAAAACACCTAAAAACAAAGAAAACCCTAACATCAAGCTCAACACCTCCAACATCCTATGATGTCGATCAATCACTGTTATTGCAGAAGCATGGAAGAGAGACCTTAGCTGATCAATCAGTTAAACTGCCTGCCACATGAAGTTTATATTGGAACAACTAATTCTAATAAAACAAATTTGTAATAGTTCCTTTTCCAAAACGGAAACTGATATCGTTAAAGGCAGAGCAAGTGCTTTTGATGTCACGTAGAGCTAAGAGACATGCAAAACTTCATTTTCTCAGCAACTTGATGAATTCCATGCTGAACTTTTACTGGATTTTTTTTTTCTGAACTGGATCTTTTACTGATTTGGAAGAACATTGCATTGTACTTTGCAAAAGAGAAAGCATTGCATTGTGTAGAAGTCATGCCTGCAAAGCTGTTGGTTAAGAGAATTTTTTTTTAAAAAAAAACAAACTGTTGGTGCAAGAGTACACATACAGGTCTACAGAAGCCAGCCCAATATCCTAGTAAAACCAGGCCGCTCCGTGGTTGTTATCGAGTTCCCAATATAGGCCCATATAATCCTCAAGGCCCAGGATAAGCTGGGCTTGGCTCAACATCACCGGCCTGCCTCCGAGCTCGGGCATCTGCAAAGCGAGCAATTCCGAAAGTGCGTTTTAGCTCGACGCTGCTGGGAGTGAAATGAATGGCCATCTCCACCTCATCCCCCGCCTTACCTCCCCGTCTCCGACTCACCTCCACACCACCGCCGCCGCCGCCTTCCCTCCTCTCCTTCCCACCGCCGCCATCACCTTCCCCGCCTCCCGCCCATGTTGCCCTCCGCGCTGCCGCTGCCGCGGACCCGCGCGCCGCGCACGCGGCCGCGGTCAAGTCGGGCGCGCTGGGCGCTGACGCCCGCGCCGCGAACGCCGTCATGTGCGCGTACCTCCGCGCGGGCCGCCTGGAGGACGCGCGGGAGGTGTTCGACCGGATGCGCGCCCGCGACGCGGCCTCCTACAGCGCGCTCATCTCGGGCCACGCGCGCCTCGGCTCCCCCACCGCCGCGGCCGCCGAGCTCCTCCGCGGCATGCGCCTCGCGGGCCTGGCCCCGACCGAGTACACTTTCGTCGGCCTCCTCACCGCCTGCGCGCGCCGGGGCAACCCGCGGCTCGGGGCCCAGGTGCACGCTCTCGCCGCCAAGTCCGCCCTCTGCTCCGGCTCCGGCTCCGGCTCCGGCTCCGGGTCCTCGCTCCTCGTCGACAACGCGCTCCTCGGCATGTACGTCAAGTGCGGCCGCTTCGGAGACGCATTGAGGGTATTCGACGCGATGGATGAGGAAAGCCGCGACGTCTCCTCGTGGAACACCGTGCTGGCCGGCCTCGTCGAGCTGGGCCGGCACGAGGAGGCGTTCGAGCTGTTCGGCGAAATGCGCGCGAGCGGGGTGCGCGCTGACAGGTTCTCGCTGTCGTCGCTTCTGGTCGCGGCCACGGAAGGGTTCGGCCGGCACGAGGGTGAGGCGGTGCACGCGCTCTCGCTCAAGTCTGGGCTGGAGACGCACCTGAGCGTGGGCAACGCGCTCATCGGGTTCTACGCCGAGCACGGCGACTCTGTTGACGACGTGGTAAGCGTGTTCCAGGGGATGCCGGTGAAGGACGTGATTTCCTGGACCGGGTTGCTCAACGGATACATGGAGTTCGGCTTGGTTGACATGGCGCTGGACGTATTTGATCGGATGCCAGAGAGGAACTTTGTCACTTACAATGCGGTTCTGACTGGGTTCTGTCAGAATAAGGAAGGCGTGCGAGTCACATTTGCGAAGAAGGCAGGACTCCGAGGGCTTGCCCTGTTCAGGCGAATGGTGGAGGATGGGCTGGAGATTTCGGATGTCACAGTGACTGGTGCCTTGAATGCCTGTGCTATTGCTGCGGATAGGAAGGCCAGCGAGCAGGTTCATGCTTTTGTGATTAAGTGTGGCTGTGGCTCTAGTCCTTGGATCGAGGCTGCGTTGATAGACATGTGCATCAAGTGTGGCCGGTCTGGAGATGCACATCTGCTATTTGAGCAATGGCGCCATGTGGAGAGCTTTCACATTGCTTGGAGTTCCTTGCTGCTGGCTAGTGTCAGAGATGGGGAGTATGAGAAAGCACTTTCGACATTCCTTCGAATGTTCAGGAGCAGAGATGTTCAGTTCATTGATGAGTTCATGCTGACTGCAGTCCTCGGCGTATGTGGCACCTTAGGTTTTACTGAACTTGGTAAGCAAATGCATTCCTTTGCTGCAAAGTCCGCGCTTTTGTGTGCACGTGGAGTTGGCAATGCAATTATCAGTATGTATGGCAAGTGTGGGGAGTTGGAAGATGCAGTCAGTTTTTTTGAGCGGATGCCTTGTCGAGACTTGGTGTCATGGAATGCACTGATCACTGCCCATCTTCTTCAACATCAGGGAGAAAAGATATTGGACATATGGGCTCAAATGGAGAGATTAAACATCAGGCCTGATTCCATTACCTTTCTTCTGATCATATCTGCTTGCAGTCACACAAGCTCAGACTCTACAGACAAATGCAGGGAATTATTTCTTTCTATGTCAAGCACATTTGGGATTGAACCAGCCATGGAACACTATGCAGCGATTGTTTATGTTCTTGGCTGCTGGGGCCGTTTTGATGAGGCAGAAGAGCTTATAGGTAGCATGCCATTCAAGCCTGGTGCATTGGTTTGGCGGTCTTTGCTGGACAGCTGTAGCAAGCGCTCGAACATGACTGTTCGGAGACGAGCCATGAAGCATCTTCTTGCACTTGAACCACAAGACCCATCCACATATGTGCTGACATCAAATCTCTTCTCCGAATCAGCAAGGTGGCACAGCTCCGAAAACACAAGGCTGGAGATGCGTGAAAAGGGTATGCGCAAGATTCCAGCAAGGAGCTGGATGTTTCATGACAACATGATTCACTCATTTTTTGCACGGGATAGATCACACCCACAGTCCAAGGACATATATGCTGGCCTGGATGTGCTGATCCTCGAGTGCATGAAGGCTGGGTATGAACCGGACACCACCTTCGTCCTACACGACGTCGAGGAATACCAGAAGAGGCACTTCCTCATGTACCATAGCGCGAAGCTGGCTACCATGTATGGCCTTCTAATGGCAGGCCCAGGGCAGACTGTCCGTGTCATGAAGAATATCCGCATGTGTGGTGACTGCCACTCGTTTCTGGAACATGCCTCTGCTGCTACAGGTAAAGAGATCTCCGTCAGAGACTCGTCTGGGTTTCACATTTTCAGGGGAGGGAAGTGTTCCTGTAGAGGATAGGGGACTTCTAGATTGGTACCAGTTTTGACACTTGCAAGTTAGGAACTACAGAAGATATCCTTGGAAGCTGGGATCTTGTACATCACTTTTGTGTCTCTTCAGAAGCCTAAAGCATTCACGTAAATATTTGTAGAGTTCAACATCTTGGTTGATTTTGTTTCAGTTTTCTAACCTGGTTAGTTGATAGTCAGATTGGGATTCAATGAGCTGTCCTGTTTGAAGTTTGGAGCTGGTGACACACCTAGAAAATAGGATGCTTTTGGTAAATGGATCTAGATTAGGTGTTAGCGTAGTGCAATAAACCTTGAGTGAAGCCTTTCTTGAAACTAGTCGACATAACATACAATTTTGACATTTCTTGAGTATGATATGTGCTCAAGCTTGCTGTTTCCAATGTTAATTAATGCTACTCGGTGAAAGAAATAAATATCAAAGAAGCCAAATGCTAAATTGAAGGATGTATCCTCCGCTAAAGTTGAAAAAAAGAATTATAGGACTTTTTAAAGACAATACTTCCGCAACACTATACATAAGTTTGTACTTAGTATCAATTGTAATTAAAAAAAAGGCTTGTAACACATGTAGAGGCACACAATTTTATTGATGATAGCACCAAGTTTGAAATGACACATACATAGAGGGAAATGCAATTCAGAAACCAAATCCGACTCTCACTCTGCGTACAACTTATTTGACCAGCAAGCAAAGATGATGGATGAAAATACAGTAAGAAAGTAGCACTGCAACACAAAACTCGGATCGCACACTACACCGGGACGCGAGAACACTGAATGAAAACAACTAAACAGGAAGTTGGGCATCACTAGTTGCGGCGGAGTCGTCGAGCCTTTCAACAATCCCGGCATGCGCGAGCAATGCCCAGACCAAGGTTACCAGCTCGCCGCCGCGCGAGATGGCCTCGGCGTGTTCATCCAACTTCTCCGACGGCGCGATGTACAGGATCATCTCCGACCAGAATCGGGCCAGGGCCTCCCAGCCCTTCCCCGAGTCCACCAACTTGTGTGCGATCCTCGCGCCATTCCTGAGCACCTCATGGTTGGATTCGGCACTCAAGGAGTTGACCAGGTGCTGGAACTGATCTTCTCCGGGCGTCGGCGTTGCGAGAACCCGAGCAGCTTCCTTTTTGACGGTCTGGTGTAGGGTCTTGCACCATTCAACGTCGTCGGGAAGCAGCTCGGGGCGGTAGCGCACCAAGTAGGCACAGTACTGCGACAGGCGAACCGCAGCGGTTTTACATCCCAAACGATCACCCGTTGGCTGTGGGCGCCTCACCTCAAATATGCCCGTGGCGATGTGCCATGCAAGTATGGTGTCAGCTGCCCCTTTGCCTCCGCACGAGAACCGGGCGTCCACAGTGGCAGGGTTGGGGATGGGAGAACGTGGAAACCGAATGTGCTGCATAAAAAATAGCAGAATATGTTGTTACCTTAAGTGAGATAAGGCAAATTAATTGTCTATGCAACAGAGTAATAAACCGAAAGAGCATGACTTGGAAAACTGCGTTGAATTGCATACCTTGAGGGCCTGTCCCTCGTGCTCGCTAGCCAGACCTTGAAGTACCTTGAAGATGGATTCCTTCACCTCACTTGGTACCTTGATCTTCTTTTGGTTGGGCAAACGGACAAGGCGCCTCCAGAGAATTGAAACTTCCCTTGGGCGGGACACCAATAGTTTGCACTGACTCATTGTATCATCCCAATTGTTCAGCAGCCACTCGCATCTCATGTACTTGAATACAAACAGAACGAATTTCCGGCAGCAAGTTTTGCTGACATAGTTGCAGACGAGGGCTACTTTGGTGAATTAGAGCAGAAGTAGGTCACATTCTCCCTGATCTCAGAAACCAGAATCGCTGCAAGAACAAGCCATATTGCTACCACATCAACGTACATGGATCCGAAATGAACATGTGTATTGTATTTCCTCTGCACGTCAAAAAGTACATAAACTGTCCCAATATTCCCATACCGCTCAATGTTTGTCGAAATAACACAATTATACATAAGTAACCACCGATGGTCAAGACCTGATTGAAGACTCTGACAAGAAGAAACTGACGAGGGAGACGCAGCGCCACACGTGGGCGACCACCACTGCGTACGTGCTTACACGTGGCGCGGCAGCGCGGAGCCGGGCGAGGTCTGAGCGGGTGAGCTTGAAGATTTCGACGGCGGTGGCGGGTGGTGGCTCGGAAGTAGAAGCAGAGAGGAGCATGGATGGTGGAGGCAGGTACTCGGCGTGCCGGAACGATGGAGTCGGCGGGTCGCGAGCGCGGAGGAGCGTGCGGTAGATGGACGGCATGGATGAGATTTGAGTTCCGCGGCAGAGTTGAGACCACGAGTTCATCAAGTGCGTATACGACATGCCATCCGCGACGTAGTGATCCGTGCGAACACCAAGGCAGACACCGCCGCATTTGAAGTACGTCACCTGGAGTCACAAAAAGGAGTCGAGACGTCGGAGTGCCTAGCTAGCTTAGTTACAAGCGGGCTCGATCGGGAAAACTTTAAAGTTTTGGGATGCATGATATATTCACCTGGACCAGAAGGAGCGGCAACGTGGACACGTCCTCTCGGCGTACTCGACGGCCGGCACGAGGCGCCTGAGCTCCATGGTGGGCGCGAAGTTGCCGTAGTCGTCAAGGGTGGTGTCCGCCGCGTCGGCCTCGACTAAGAGGGCCCCTTCTCCGTTGCAGTCGATCTCGAGCCTCCCGTCGCCGTCGCGGCCGAGGCGCCCCGCCATCGGGTAGAACGGCACGAGTGCCTCCGCCAGCGCGCGCCGCATCCGCTCGCCGTCGAAGAAGGATCCCTCATCGTCGTCGGCCGGGCGGCGGTAGAAGTGGACGCACGGCGTGTGCAGGCGAGGCGACGCGAGGTCGAGGGAGGAGAGCCACAGCTTACGGTGCGGCATCTCCAGCGCCGGCCGCACCATCGTCGACTTCCTCACAGTGATCCCCATCGTCATCGTCAGCTTCAGCTGCGCGCAATCGACGAATCTACCAATAAAACCAAAGGCGAAGTGAGATTTCAAGCAGATGATCGATCGGCAGCTAGGCTAGCTGTTGGCGGAGAAGATCTGGTATATATATATATATTCTGGTGTTTGTGTCTGTGCGAACCTTGTAGCTGGAGCAATTTATATCGTGCTTCCCCTCATAGTTTATACTGACACTGCCCGCGGCTCTTACAGAAGAAATGTTATTGATATACGTCGTCATCGGAGTAGTAATTAGCATGCTCGTGTCCTTCTCTTCTCAACATCATTTTTGTCGGTGCATTCTTTCAGACAGCTGTCGGAGCTGATCTGGCTTATCCCTTCGGTTCGGCCGAATTATAGTTTAGTCCATCATATTTTGTTGCTGGTTCAAATTTTTTTTGTTCAATTCCCTTTTTGTTTTGGAGAAGTTCATCTACCAAGCACTGATCTAGACAAAATGAAAACTGCTACCAGTGGATCAGTTTGACTAAAATTTCAAGGGCTCGACTCTTAACAGGTGAATTGACAGTTTCCTGCCCTGCCCTTTTAAATTGACAATTTTTCCAACGTGGACTATGGGAATATCCATTATCAATAACATGGTTTGTGCAAGTTGTAAATGTGCCAAATGTACGCCACGAGCCTGTACACGTACGTGAATAGATTGCTGTCAAAATATATGTGGAGGGTGTCTTTCATGCACCAACTCCATCTATCTCATGCATACCAAAACAAAACTAACATTTTTGCTCATGATTTCACATGTAATTGATGACGTTCTTGTAGCTAGGCAGCATAGTGTGCCCCACAAGAGCTAAAGTACTTTCTTCCAATATGTCATGTTTTTCAGGTATTTATTAATGGTAAATACTTTACGAGAAATGCTATAGTCACGTAATTCCCACGCACATGCATTGATTAAGAAAGTGTTTAGCTTGATTAGGAAATGCGTTGATTATTTCAGGTGACAAGTCATATTTTTTTAAACGTGAATCAATGATAAACCAATAGTATGATGCCATGTCAACGTGTGCGTGGGAATTATGTAAGCGCGTTACGTGACTGTAGAATTGCTCATTCTGAGAATAATTTGGCTCCTGATCCAGAGCTTCTACCATGGGCACGACTTACGGTAGTGCTCTCTTGCTCCCTGCCTAACACCAAAAGAGCAAAACAACTGATGTCCAAAAGTTGTAACAAGAAGTTTTTCCATTTTGTCTTAGAATAAGTTGTTTTGCCCAAAAGTTGTAACATAGCTGATGGGCTGTACAATAATTGTCGGAGGGGGTGCGTGCAGGATCACTTTCGGAGGGTTGTACACTCACTTTCAGAGCACGTGCGTGCAGGATCACTTTCCGGGAGTTGTACAATCACTTTCGGAGGGGTTGCATGCATGCAGGATCACTTTGGGGAGTTGTTCAATACTTTCAAAGCGGATGCGTGCAAGATCACTTTCCGAGAGTTGTATACTCACTTTCCGAGGAGGTACGTGCATGATCACATAGCATTTCTCTGAATATACTCCGGGAAGCGCTCTCATGCTTTCCGAATGGACTTATCAGCAAGCTATGGAATAGCTGCATTCTTGTTCGTTCTGCAGTATTCTAGTGTAATAAATAGATAGATACAGCTAGTTTGAAGGACAAACCAGTACGAGTCTAGGGTTCCATTCTATTTGCGTCGGGGATAGACAAGCAAATTCAAAAATATTGCTTAATGTTAAACGATTTGATCTATCATTTCGGGATGCTCGTTATTAGCTTGTCCCAAGTAAATATTTTCTGTGGCTTTCAATAGTACTTGAACTAATTAGCTATTTAGTGTTATTTGCTTTGGCTTTCGGATTTTTTGAGAAAAATATCCTTCTACGGTAAGTATTTCCATCATGACTACGTGATCATGGTTTGTTGGAAGAGCGGTGCATCGAGTAAAAATTAAGAAAGGGAGATTGTCTGTTCGGCAAGAAATTTGTCGATGTGTCTTTCCACCCTGCCCCCCCCCCCCCCCCCCACACACCCCACCCACCCACCCACCCCCCCCCCCCCCCCCCCCCCCCCCCCCCCAAAAAAAGCACACCTCTCTAGTGGCCTTGCTCGGTCGTTCGTCGTACAGAGAATTCACAAAGGCTTGGTTGAACGGGTTTATGCTTTCGAATGAAATATTATCAACATGGGGCTTTGTGTGGCACATGAAAAGCTGTAAATTGAGTGAAGAGATAAGACACTAATAGTTCATGCATTAAGTAAACTGTAATGACGGGCAAGAAGTTATCTATTATATCTATAATTGACCAAGAAAAGAAGTCTTCATGTTCACTCTCAGTGCCTAGAAATTACCACGTTAACCTGACAAAATAAAAGCAAAATTTTATCCACCACTGTCGTTATGAAAATTTTAGTCTAAAATACACTCAAACCTATTTCAAAAATACCAACCATGCTATTATGAGTCCAAAAAATAGCTAAATCCAAAATAATAAAAATGCCCTTAATTCCTATTTCTAAATTACCTTCCATGCCATTAAGAGTCAAAAATAGCTAAATTCGGGATAACAAAAATGAGTACTGCTACAGGTACGACCGGATTTGTTCGACTTTGGTTCAACTGCAGCATCGGATGGACTTGCGTTACAGTTGATCACGACAATGCCAATCACAGCATTGTCGGACTGGAATCGCACACTCTAGTAAGACGCAAAGCATTTTCTAATAAAAATGGCCAAAAATACGCCTCACACCAATTTCTAAATTACCCAACATGCCATTAAGAGTCAAAAATTAAAATAGAAATAATAAAAAATAGCCAAAAAAACCCCAAATTCCTACAGTAGCCTCAATCAAGGTTGACAATTTTGTTTTACTCAGTAAAACCGGTGGCCACCGAAAAGTCCGGTTTTCGCGAAAACTGGAAAAATCGGTCGAAAACCGGATCAAAATTCGAAAAGCAAAATTTGAACCAAAAATGCTCGAAATCTCCGGCAAACCGGACCGGTTTACCGTAAACCGGTCAAAATGTCCGGAAAACCGGACCGAAATTCGAAAAACCGATTTGAGAGGAAAAATGAAAAAAAATTGCAAAAAATTTAAAATTTGCAAAAAATATGTAAAAAAACTAGATGCAATTTACAGTGCATTGGTGCAAGAAGAACTCAAAAATTTGATTGTTTGCTTGGTCAAAAAATTGAGGAATGTTGCAGGTTCAAAAAGAGAAAAAAGAAAAAGGGTTTTTTTTTTCCTTCCTTTTCAACACAGAAAACTTCCTCGATTTTTTTCGCCCATCAAACGATCGATTTCTTGTGTTCTTCTTCCACCAACGTGCTACAAATTTCATCTAGTTTTTTTACATTTTTTTCCCAATTTTTTCAAATTTTCTATTTTTTTATATTTTAAAACCGAAAACCGGATTCTCCGGTAAACCGGACCGGACCGATTATTCCGGTTTTCGGGAAAACCGGTCCGGTTTACCGTGGTTTTGCAATCCTTGGCCTCAATAGCACTCCTAAAGAGAACCATCTTCAGAATAGCACTAGTAATGAGTAGTAGCACTCCTAAGTGCACTTCTCATTTCAATATGCCAAAACTCCTCTAGCTGGCCAGATCATATAAATTCGCTGACGTTTGGCCCTACATGCATGTGCGAAAGCTAGACGTCAGATCAGAGATCGACTTACAAGGCTACAAGCTTTGACAAGGTGATCGACTTGAGAAGGGATTTTTAAGCTCCGACGATGCAATGTAATTACCTTGAGCTGGTCGTCTTCAAGACTTCAACCTTTCAAGGAAAGCACGTAGTCGTCTGCGATCTCTGATGCAGATCAGATAGAGAGCAAAGTAGAAGACAAAATAAGGCACAGCCAGGATGCAGTGGCCAACTGCATTAATCCGCATGCATTCACGTTTGATGCAGCCATGCACACATAAGACCCATCGTACAATGAGCAAGAACCTGATGTCAAGTAAACTCTTCTGTAAACGGCTAATACCACTACAAGATTTCTGATCTTTTCCAAACGTTTTCATGATCATGCTGAGCAGAGTCACCAAGTGATACTCCGCAGAGGGGTTCAGCGCTACTGAGGAGGACTGGCGATTGGAAGTTTATAACTGTGCTGCAGCTATGGCGGACCAGATTACAACCGTCAACAGGTCAACATGACAGTCCTTCAAGATCCAAGAATTGCTCCGGCCTATCAGGGATGGCTATGTTGGCCTTAGCGTTAAAGATTTTTTTCGAGAACGTTCAATGCACGTATTTCCAGGGGCGGATCCTAAACACAAGTATTTATATGTAAAAAAAAGCTAGCCTAATCATCCATAGCCCTCAAATGAATAAAAACGAAGCCCCAGACAACATAGGATGCCAAATAGCTAGTGAGAACGAGCAAATTTCACCTGTCATTCATGCTGTTGCATAGTATTTTTTTGTCTTTATGAAAGAACAAATTTTGTGTTGGGAATACCCAATCATCGGATTCTGGCTCCGCCACTGCGTATTTCATCAAGAAGAAATTGAGTTTATAACGCACCCCACATCAAGTGATAGACTAACTATTCCTTAACGTTAAGGATGGGAAGGCGGTGATGGCTGTCACGACTTCGGGGTCCAGAACAGAGAACAGATGTCACCCGACGATGCAGTTCCAGCCTTCCAGGCAACAATGTGCGATTTCGTCATGACGCGGCCTAAATTGCCGGATTGGAACGACCAGCTCAAACCGTTTGCCGGCTGTATCCGCCGCCTCACCTGGCGGCTGTCGATGATTGTGTCCATGGTGAGTAATTGGGGGGAGGGGGGGTGCGCTATTTATTGGGAGAGAGAAAGTGGCTACACACTATTTTTTTATAATTGATTTTCCTTAGTTCTCATATTTTAAATGCATCCGAGAAAATATAATTGACGAGAAAAAGGAGCCTCCATATTCGCTCTAAAATGCTAGAAATTCTCACGTTAATCCGAGAAAATATAATTGACGAGAAAAAGGAGCCACCACATTCGCTCTAAAATGCTAGAAATTCTCATGTTAATCCGAGAAAATAAGAAGAAAAAATTACCCACCCCTGCCATTATGAAATAATTAGTCACAAAACCCCCTATAAATATTTATAAAAATAACTAAATTCGGAATAATAAAAAATAGTCAAACTACCCCTCGCACCTATTTTTAAATTAATCACCATGCCATTATGAGTCAAAAAAAAATAGCTAAATTCGAAATAATAAAAAATAACTAGAAATTACCCGATATGCCATTAGAAGTCTAAAAATCACTAAATTCTTATTTCTAATTTACCCACAATACCATTATCTCTACTACTTAAAAAGTCTGAAGGAGATCGTGGACTCACTTTTCGTTTTTCGTCCTGCCAATATCTATTCTATTCCTCTTCGATCTGCCAAGTTTGAGCCAAGTTCAGATCGGAATCGGAAACCTCAACTCTGCGTCGCAGTAGCTATTCCCTGGGATCATACCCTAAATTGACCCCTCAAACGGATTCCTTTTGTCCTAAAAATTCGATTCCCCCACTCCCTGTCCATCCTCTCTCCCATTCCTCACGCCAGATTGAGCTCCAGAAGCACGCCAATGGCGAACAGGAGCAGAGGAGAACGAAGAGGTCGATCTGTTCTCTGTCTCTATCGTGTTGGGCTGATGTGGTCACAGCCCAAGCAAGCCCAGCGCCCAGCCGGCCTTCTCCTTTTTAAATCCAGCAGGCCAGCCCAGTGGTTGCAGCCGAAGTTCTCCTTCGAAACACAACCACGGCCAGCCCATGTAATATGTATCCGAATTAATTTTTGGAATTAATCCAGGGCCTCTACAGAAAAATCAATATCTCCCCCATCCGAGCTCCGGTTGACCTGATTTTTCTTCCAAAATTCATATAAAATCAAAATCTATCTGTTATAATCAGTTTCTAATTTTACATTTCATTTTTTAGGGGATTTCGTGATGGGCCAGCTTAGCTACGACCACACATCGAGTAATTGGCCCAGTAACCTAACCCACGTGCTTTGTTATTGTCTTCACTTTTTTACTTTTAAACTAATAATCCATAACCAGCACTTTGAAAAGATAATTGGTTTTAGAAAGTTGGGTATGCATATGTCAAAACATGGCATTATGCATGGATAGCATTTGAGTTGAACCGATGGATGGTGCCACCAAAATGAACTACAAGGCATAAAGGATTCTGGTTCATGCTTACAAATTTCTAGAGTATTCATCGTTTCAATAGAAAGGGGGCATTTATTGAGAGATGATGATTTGGATTCTTTAAAATCAAATTATATCAACCCTACTTAACCAACTGTTTTGTCTTGAAAAATATTTCGTTCCCGTAGCAACGCACGGGCAATTTGCTAGTATTCTAAAATAGCTAAATTATGACGTGATGAGTAGGCAAGCTGAAAAAAAGCTATGACGATAACCATCCAATGGCATGACAAACAAGCGAAAATGAGCAGGCGAGAGATGCGACCGTAGGAGAGAGCATATAAAAGTTTATTACAAAATATCATGAAATACCTACATACAAGTTTATAAATTTATGTTATTATCGATATGAAAAAATCAACTCTAGCCGCGCAAATGCGCGGGCAGCCATTCTAGTACTAAGATAATAGAAGATAACCAGAAGAGTACCAAGGTTCACAAAGAAACAGAAAAATCCTTGGTATACATATAATAAGAGAACCTCCTGGCTACATCTTGCTGCAGCGGGCAGCGGCGGTGCATTCTCCTAGTCCTCGAATGGCATGGTACATGAGCCATCTAAACCTGTCCATGTGGTCCGCCCGCAAGCAAATGGCAACGGACAGGCTCCCGTCTCCATCCGCGCTGGGGAGGACCATGGCCACACCCTCCTTGGCAATGGCGCCGCGGCCCGCGAACACCGGGCGGCCCCACCCAAAGTCGGCGTCATGGAAGGCCAAGCGAACCCAGCTGATAACCACGAGGTTGTACCAGTAGGTGTCGGACTTGCGCTGGTCGAATGCCAACAGATGTTCCGGCCGCTGCTGGTCCACGTAGTCCAGCGCCGAACGGCAGTACTGATCGCCGTCCATCCTGTCGAGCGCCGCCTGGATGACGCCCGCCGCCGCCCCCCCACGGGCCATCACCGTGCCTGCCTCGGCCACCGGCGCCGCCCAGAAGACGACGTTGCCGAAGAAGCCGTCGGGCAGATCGGGCAGCCGTGTCCGGCCGTCGACGGCGGTGAAGAGCACGGTCGGCTGGTCGGGCGGCAGGCCGCGCGCGAGGGAGACGCAGCGCCAGACGTGCGCGGCGACCACTGCGAACGTGCTCAGCCGCTGTAGATTCGATTGTTGCGAGGCCTCCGAGCGGAGCCGGGCGAGGTCGGAGCGGGTGAGCTTGAAGATGCCGACGGCAGTGGTCGACTCGTGGCGGAGGAGTTTGGCCCTGGTGGCGGGCAACGTGGGTGGTGGAGGCAGGTACTCGACGTGCTGGAAGAACGACGGCTTCGTCGCCGGGTCGCGACCGCGGAGGAGGGTGCGGTCGATGCAAGGCATGCGAGAGATTGGAGCTCCGCGGCAGAGCTGAGCCCACGAGTTGATGAAGTGCGAGGTCGACACGCCATCCGAGGTGTAGTGATCCATACTAACGCCAAGGCAGACACCTCCACATTTGAAATGAGTCACCTGCAAGTTTCGAAAATTCACCAACTCTGCCGTTTCTCTATATAATAAGCTAGCTAGCGGGTAAAAAAAAAATCACCAGCAGCCGGAGACTTCACCTGGACCACAAGTAGCGGGGACGCAAAGAAGTCGTCGTCGTCGGTGTACTCGACGGACGGGTAGAGGCCCCGTAGCTCCATGGTGGGCGCGAAGTCGCCGTAGTCGTCGACGGTGGTGTCGGGCGCGTCGGCCTCCACGAAGAGGGCCCCCTCCCCGTTGCAGTCGATCTCGAGCCTCCCCTCGTCGCCGTGCCCGAGGCGCCCCGCCAACGGGTAGAACGGCACGAGGGCTTCCGCCAGCGCGAGCCGCATCCGCTCGCCGTCGAAGAAGCACAAGGATCCGGCCGCCTCCTCATCGCCTGCTGCTGCCACGCTGCGGCGGTAGAAGCGGACGGTCGGCATGTGCATGCGCGGCGCCGTGAGGTCGAGGGAGGACAGCCACAGCCGCCGCCGCGGCGTCTCCTGCGCCGGCCGCACCATCGTCGACTTCCTCACCGTGATTCTTCTTCCCATGCTCATCTTCAGCTAGCTGTTGGCGGATCTGGTATTCCGGTGTTTGTGTCGACTAGCTGTGCGAGCCTTTATTTTGTAGGTGGAGAACGTGTGCTCCCTCTCTGTTTTCCTTCTGAACACTCGTAGTATAACACCGACGGTCTGATACTACCGGCTCTTACAATGAAAAAACGTTATTCTGAGCGAGTTGACTGCTTGTTTCTAACGTATATACTTGCACGTCTCATTGGCATCTGTTAAGTAATATATTGGGTATAAGAAATGGTACTACAGTGTGGATCTAAATGATGTTATTAGTGGACAAAAGTCACTTATAAAACCATATGACATTTATATTCCACCAAATATTTAAATATTCCAATGCATATTCATTAATAGTAATGCAAATAAGGTGCTATATAAAATTTCATAGTTCAAAGTAAAAATTTAATAAAAAAAATAAGTTAATGTTCAGCTTAATCAATTATTATTACTTCCAAAAGTAATCCTAAACAAACATTACCTATTTGTACAACCCTCAGAATGTGATCCTTCAGGCACACCCTACGAAAGTGATGGTACAACCATTTGAAAATGATAGTGCCCCCCCCCCCCCCCCCCCCCCCCCCCGAAAGTGATCCTGCACGCACCCCCTCTGAAATTGATTGTACAACCCATCAGCTATGTTATATACTCCTTTTGTTCCAAAATATAAGCAGTTGTTGACTTTCAGACATCATGTTCGACCACTTGTCTTAATCAAAAAAATTATGAAAATATTTGTTTTTATATTTTGACAAAAAAAGATAAACAGTCAAACGTGATGTCTGTAAGTCAAGGACTGCATATATTTTAAAACGGAAGGAATAGTTTCACTAGAGCTTGTTTATTTCGGTCTGAAAACGCATGATGTTCAGCGCGTTCGGCGTGCGGCTGCGGCTGCTGATGCTGCTCCTGCTGGTGCTACAGCGCACAGGATTGCTACAGTGTCAGATTCCTCCGCTACAGTATTCTCTCTCACTATTCAAACTGCAACTGCAACTGCATCCTCCAACCGAACACCCCCGTTAGCTATTGGTTAACAAACGTAACTGTTTGAGTTGCATGCAGTGCTTTTGTTTATACAAAACGCTAGGACTGCTTTTGTTTGCTCTTAGCAGCTGGCCCTCCATCTTGTGCGCTGTTTTATACAAAGCAAAAGCATTCGGACGAAGGCATCTTCCCCGGTTACATCTTGCTGCATCGAGTAGTGCATTCTCCTATGGCATCGTACATCAGCGCTCGAGACTTGTCCATGTGCTCCGCGCGCAAGCAAATGGCAACGGACAGGCTGTCAGGCTCCCATCTCCATCGTGAAGGAGGGGAGCACGAACGCCAGGCTCCCCTCCTTCACGATCCCAGCAGGGCCCATGAATACTGGCCGGCCCCACCCAAATTCCGCGTCGTGGATGGGCATGCGGACCCAGCTGGTGACCACGAGGTTGTACCAGAATGTCGCCGGCCTCCCGCCGCGCGATTTCTGACAGGTCCGGCTGCAGGTCCAGGCAGTCCAACGCCGTACGGCAGTAAGCGCCGTCCATCCTGTCCAGCACCGATTGGACGACACCCGCCGCTGCCCATGGGTCACCGTGCCTGCCTTGGCGATCGGTGCCGCGCTGAAGACGACGTTGCCGGGGAACCTGGCGGGAAGAGACAGCCGTGTGCGCCCGTCAAAGGCGGCGAGCAGCATGGTCGATTGCTCCGGCGGCAGGCCGCGCGCCAGGGAGGCGCAGCGCCAGACGTGGGCGGCCACCACCGCGAACATGCTTAGTCGCCGCGGCACCGGCGCGGCAGCTGGGAGCTGCGCGCGGAGCCAGGCGAGGTCGGAGCGGGTGAGCTTGAATATGTCGACGGCAGTGGCGGGTGGCGTCGCCGTCGACGACGGCGTATCCGAAACGGGCGTAGGAGGAGCCGGGCCGTGGCGGGCAGAGCGCCGGCCGGGGACAATGACGAGTCGACTGCGTGCGGGGGTCGCCGCCGAGATCCCTCTCTGCTCCGGCGACGCACCTTGCTCGGAGGCTAGGTTGTAGGTACCTCGGCCCTCT
The DNA here is from genome assembly GCA_012490785.1 of Eragrostis nindensis. NCBI lineage: Eukaryota > Viridiplantae > Streptophyta > Magnoliopsida > Poales > Poaceae > Eragrostis > Eragrostis nindensis. Next base: position 31,725 of record JAAXCT010001388.1, read on the forward strand.
CCAGCTCGCAAGCCAGAGAATGACGACGGAGCTCGGCCGCCCGATCTGAGCCGCACGTACCAGATCCGACGGTTTTCAGTGACCCCGGCGCGGTAGCTATTTCGATCCATAGCAACCACCTCGTCGTTATTTCAAACAGCGACCCTCCATTGGTCACCGCGCCACTTTGGCCGCGGCTCCCCGGAACGGAACGCCGCGACTTCGAGAGTGAAATTCCCACACACCCTAGCGACCGGCGCGCTTATCGGACGGTACCAGTTCGTCCTGTAGCCTTGAGATCTGAGTCCTTTCGCTGGGATGGCGCTGAAAAGTTCCGACGTGGAGAGGCTACTTTATCAGGTGCGGGCCATACGTGGTCAAAGGTACCCATTCCAATCCCCTACCCGAGACCATTCCCGATTCCCAGCTGCTGCATTGTCCACAAGTCCACAACCCAACTTAACTCCTCCCTGTGGCACACAAATCATTCCCCATCTTCCTCCATACTACCAGGCAAGAACTAGGACACCTCAAAAAAAAAAAAAAGAAGGCAAGAACTAGGCGACCCGGCTGCTGCTTTGTCCGGCAGTGAAGGTGACGGTCGTCGGAGCGTCGACGGGGACACAGGCGAGGTCCGCTGCGGCTTCACCATTGGATCTGATTAAGCTGGTAACTTGGACCGTTATGGTTTAGGGTTAGAGGTACTGTACTGTGCGTCTTCTTCACCGCCATCTCACCAAATATTTCAAACCGTTTCACTGGAATGTGATTGAAATGTGTACCTCATCTCGCATAGATCCGGTCACTTTCAACACCGTGCAACTGGATCATACTACATATAATGGACTAATGCTTGTTCATGCCAAGCAGGCGCCACTTTTTAAGTAGGACATGTAGTGATTTGATTTGGTTGTGGCACACTTGACTAATACTGATTTGTCGTGTTTTTCTTTATGTCCCATAAGGACTTTATACATTTCGGTTGTTAGTGGTTTCTGAAAAGTGTAGAAGGTACACAGAATGTTAGTGTGATTTGTCTAATCTTTGGTCGTGAAACACTTTGTTAGTGGTGATTTGTTAATGTTTCTGTTTTAGCTAGAAGTAAGTTGTTCCTGAAACACTTTGTTTACCCAGATTTGTGTATTCTTTGGTTTAGAAACACACTGCTAATATTTTCAACACTATGTTCACATATTTTAAATTGCAAAACAAACCTGTTCTGGTTGGAGGGGATAGTCCTTTTCACATTTTAGCTGGATTAAATAATGAGTATGAGTTTGTAAAATGTAACAAATATGTATTAGCTGGATTAAAGGTGACAGCATAGCTGATTTGTCATTTTGCTGATAAGATGTGCCACCAGACAAAATAAACCTTGCAATATGATCAGTCCCCCTTTAAGCTAGGATTCAATGTTCATCCTTGTGTGCCCCGTCTTAAGAGGATGAAAATGTACGACTGGAGAAAGGAAGGAAATGCATCTTTCAGTGAGCTTTCACTGTATGTGCACACTATACAGAGAGCTTATATTCAATTTCAGTAAAAGAACTGATCACACAACTAACTGAATATATGTCTTTGTAGTGACTGGGTCTGCCACAATGTCCCAACACAGCTATTAGGGGCCATGATGTGAAGCTTTTCTTCACAATGAGCGGTCGCTTGAGTGTTGAGATATGTGATGCTATAATGCGTCTGTTTAGGTAGCTGGATGACTGGATGTATGACCACTACAACCAGTTAAGCGAGACCAAACAACAGTATCTGACGCCACTATAGCCCAGCAAGTTACTCCATAAGTAATGATTTGAGGTGGCTTGAATTGATGATTTATGAACCATGCATCAGAGCAACTTTTTAACTACCATACATGTCTCACAGAGGGCTGTTATGTATCGGGACAAAGACTATCTGTAACAAGAATTAAAGGCAGAGTTCGTAGGGCCACACATCAAGTATAATGTGGTCGACTACACTATGGTAAGTTCTATTGGCCTGGTTCATTGGAAACTTTAATATGTGATCATTTTGAATCTAACTCTGTGTATTATGCAGCTGGTGCTTCCACTTATGTTCTGATTAATGGAAGGTAGAGCTGCTATTTCTGAGACTTTCAGAAGAAGTTAACTCTCTGTGTGTATTATGATCCATGTGCATCATTGCTGGATCCATGGCGGTGTTATTTTGGTCTCGGCAACTCATAGAATGTGATCCCCATGATGTTTTTAAGCAGAAGCACTAGTTCTGCAAGGAACCTTTTATGTTAGGCTGGGATCTTTTATGTTTGTAAGCAGAAGCACTATTTCTGCGGGAAACCTTTTATGTTAGGCTGGGACCTTTTATGTTTGTAAGCAGAAGCGGTATTTCATCAGGGAACCTTTTTATATTAGGCTGGGACCTTTTATGCTAGGTTGGCACCGTTTGTGAGAGTGTGAGACATTCGTTACGTTCGAGGGCCAGAGACATCCTGTCTTATCATGACATCGATATTAAGATGGATGGAAGCCAAATCAAGAACCAGAATAGGCAATGTGGACGGGAGTAAATAATGTACCTGGGGGGTGGGTACACTTGGGGTCCTATATATATCTGAAGTGTTCTTCAGGCAGAGTATTATTTGACGGCATGTATCTGGAAAACAATAGAGGCTTCATTTGGAGATGATTGCCAACATGTAATTGTTGATTAATAACGGGTGGCAAGCCAGGCAATGACGCATCAACAGAAACTCAGCGCATTAATATAACAATTGAACGTATGTACGAACCTCTAGTTCTTGTATTATTAATATATTATTTGTTGTAGGGGCTTTGCCCCCTCCAGACTCCAGTTGCTTAAAAAAAAAAAACAATTGAACGCGGGCCTGATTGAACATTTTATTTGAGGACAACATATTATAGAATGGCACCGATAGGATATACACATCGATCCTAATTAGATATCAGTCAACACAACTGGTTCATAGCCATAAAAAAAGGTGCAAATAACAAGCAACATAGGAAACAATATGCTTGGCATTCACAAGGCATGAATATTACACATAAGGGAGACTCAGTTCTTGTTCCCGGCCCTGCTTCGTGGAGCTGCACGTTTTGGGTCACCCGGCTCTGGACTTCTGATGAACTATGGCTAGCCTCTTAATCTTGACCCTTTTTTTTTCATATGGGTGATCGGAACCGGTTTGCTCTTGGTCTACCCTGACGCTTCACATCAGGGACCTGCATTGCTTCTATATCTGAATCGCTCATACAGGCACTTGAGCCAGCTGCACCATGTGTTCCCTATTCCCTCCTGGGCATCAGTACCTGAACCAGCCGCCTCGCTTGAACAGTAGCCGCCATCCTCAATGAACCCAGGCTGCTTCCTCCTCCATCATGTTTGTGTAGTGCTTTCAATAGTAGCCTGTCTTATTAGTACAGAGCATCTGAGGACATTTACAACGAATAAGAACTTACAATAACTAAAATGTTCGCAGCTAGTGTTGAAATATGCAAATATATGATCAATCATTTAGTTACCCATTTAGTTACTTTCCAGATATAGCTCACTAGGGACATTTCAGGCCCTAACTGGTAGATAAATGTTCCAAAACAATAGTCACACCAAGCAACCTTCTTAGAAAGTTCAAAGGAAACGTGCTATGACTGGACATGATCCATAGCGCCCTTTTTAGTTATGATTCCAGCGAGTGTATTTTGGAAGCTAGAGGGAAAAGGCTTGGGCATGTATGTATCAAACCTGTTATTTTGTAATAAAATGAATGTTGGGCCATGAACTGTGAAGTTTGTAGCGTCAAGTTTATATTTTGAACATTTCACCGATGTAGTTTAGTAAGTGAAAAGTCCCTAACCAAAAAGGGGCACTACGGTTGAACAAAATCTTTCTGACTTGCACGTTGCGAGAGTATAATTAAAATGATACAAGATTGATATTTTATACTAGACAGCTAGCAGGTGGCTCAGTACAAGATAGTGCACCATTTTCGCAAAATGATAACATCAAGTTTATAAGTAATATTACAAGGCAATTCTTCAGTGAGCAGTATACTTAAACGGGGCCAGATCAGTATGGTATTTTCCATCATTACACAAATTTCTTCAGGCTGCGTTTACAAATGGCTACATTAGAACTATTCTTCTTTTAGGGCTCAACAGACGAAATGACAAACTAGGAAAGAACTGTCTGGCATAATTTCCGCTGATAGAGTTCAAGTTAATAATAGTGCTCATAATGTGGCGACAGACTTTGAACTTTGAGACGTTTCAGCATATAAATAGAGTAAGTTTTAAAATGTGCCATCAATTGATGTTGGAATATCTTGTTTTTGTGGGACATTTCAGCATATAAATATGAAACTGAGGGACATTTCATACATATATAGGTGCTTGTAAGTTTCCACTTTTATGGATCTAAGTTGTATGCTGTTGAAAGGTTTCATCAAACTTTTCCATTAAAAAAAAAGGTTTCATCAAACCATTAGAAGTGTACATTTGCAGTGTGGATATTATGGCCTAATGTTGTAGGCCGTTCAAGCGGAAATGGTGGTTCTACTATATTTTGGACTTGAATGCACACTTGAAACTCCTATATCTGAAAAGCACCATAATCTAAAACCGGGGAAAACATTGACTTGCAGTTAATAACTAACATGTCAGATTATTGAAACGAGACTGAGTTGATGGGTACCTGTTGCCGAGTATTGAAATGTTCAACCCCGGACGGCGGCGGGAGGAAGAAGACACCGGGTCTGCAAATGTTGGCCCCATCCGGCTGGCTTTGTGCCGGAACAAGGAGTCCATGGCTCGTACTTTCTGCAGAGAAGACGGTCTGATGCACCGTCGGAGTGGAGCACGGGGTGGAGGCGAAGGACCAGATCTGAGACGGTATTTGCGGGGGAGCAGATAGAGCCTGCGACCCGGTCAGACGAAGGTGCTGGGGCGGTGCAGACAGCGACGGAGCAGGATGCGGCATTGTGCGGCGCGGGGGATCAGGTGGCGGCGACCGGCGATGGTGGCGGCGGTGAGGGTTGTGTCCCCATCGGAGCAGTGAGCAACAGACAACAGGGGCGTTCGGGAATGAGCTAGGGAAAGGAAAGAGGAAGGAGATGTGTGTGATACCGATACCCATTACCATTCCCAAAAATCCCAGCACGGGGCGGCACCTCGAGTTGACTACGGTGGTCCCCACAACTCTAAACAATACATATCCCACCCGGCCAGCGCGGAACTTTTCGTCCATCCCGAGAAAAAGCTCTCCACCTGGTCCGTCCGATAAGCGCGCCGGTCGCTATGGCATGTGGGAATGGTTTTCGCCGCGACTTCCGACTTCCGAGACGTTGCTCGCTCCCATCCTCGTTGCGGTGCGGAGGCGACCACGTCAAAGCCCGCGCGCGCGTCCGAGGCGTCCGTCGGATCGGCGGACGGAGATGAAACCGGCCGTCGCCGGCGTCTTGAGGAGCGAGCTGCTTACAGGCGTACCGTAATGGCGCTTGTAGGACTTTGCGGCGCGTACAGGCTGCGTAGCTAGTCTCTCCTCCATGGCCACAGCGCGTTGGCAGAGAGGTTACCTAAGCTCTCAGCGTAGACGACGCGGCAGAGCGACCTCGCCGCGCGTCGAGGCGCCGCCGCCGTGACAGGATAAAACATCGCTCCGGCGGCTGGCCGGTAGCTTTCTCGATCGCCAGAAGTCTCTGCACTACGGTCGTCTCTCGTCTAGCTTCCACGGCCGCTTCCGGCCTGGTCGCCGACGCCGGAGGTGTCGATCAGCGCAAACACGGAAGGCGCGCGCGCGCCGGCTCTCACGTCGCCGTGCTCGATCAGGGCGATAATTTGCTGGGTCCCTCTCCTTCCTTCGTGACGCCTTCCGCCTTCGCCTGCGCCGCTCGTTACCACAAAGGTCTTGGCACTCTCAGTGGTCCGCGTAAGGAACAACGATGCAATCCATCATGCCATCCAATTTGTGTAGTATAAGTACCGTGCAAAAAGCTTTCTTTTTTTTCTCAGAATCATGAGACATACGTACGTCAGCGGACCGGACCATGTTTGCAGGGCCTGCTATGTGGAGTGTTGTGTCGCTGCATCTGACTATCTGTGTGGCGCAGCATATTATGACGGTTGCAATTGTGAATCCCTTTGTAACGTTCCCATCTGCAGCATGATGTACATCTCGTTTTGGGTCTTTCTTTCGAAAAGAAAGATTGTAGCTCTCGTTTTGTGATCACAAATAATTTGTACAATACACTCAGCTGGCACACATCAAGAACCTCAAGCCGAAGAAACAGTTTCGTACATACTCTACTTCTTTATCGATGCCATGAAAATTGCTACAGATGAACGTTCATGACCAAATTTGCAACTCATTGTTTTTTAGAAGGCTGAAGGAGAAAACAAAAATGCATTCGTTTTTTTTTTGAGCAAAACAAAAATGCATTCGTAAACCTGGACTGCCACAACAACCGGCCCAATATCATAATGGACCTGAACAGGCCGTGTTTGGTATTCAGTTCTCCGTATGGGCCCATATAATCGACCAGGCCGAGTGAAGTTGGGCCTGGCTCAACTTCCCCGGGCAGCGGCACGAACACGTCGAACAGCAGCAAGGCGAGCAACTTCCTCCTCGCCACCACCACCGCCACCTTCCCTCCTTTCCTTCCCGCTGCCGCCGCCGACCCGCGCGCCGCGCACGCGGCCGCGGTCAAGTCGGGCGCGCTGGGCGCCGACGCTCGCGCCGCGAACACCGTCATGTGCGCGTACCTCCGCGCGGGCCGCCTGGCGGACGCGCGGGAGGTGTTCGACCGGATGCGCGCCCGTGACGCGGCCTCCTACAGCGCGCTCATCTCGGGCCACGCGCGCCTCGGCTCCCTCGCCGCCGACCTCCTCCGCGGCATGCGCCTCGCCGGCCTGGACCCCACCGCGTACACCTTCGTCGGCCTGCTCACCGCCTGCGCGCGCCGGGGCAACCCGCGGCTCGGGGCGCAGGTGCACGCGCTCGCCATCAAGTCCGCCCTCTGCTCCGGCTCCGGCTCTGGGTCCTCCCTCCTCGTCGACAACGCGCTCCTCGGCATGTACGCCAAGTGCGGCCGCTTCGGCGACGCCTTGAGGGTGTTCCACTCGATGAACGATGACCAACGCGACGTCTCCTCGTGAAACACCGTTTTGTCCGGCCTCGTCGAGCTGGGCCGGCACGAGGAGGCGTTCGAGCTGTTCGGCGAAATGCGCGCAAGCGGGGTGCGTGCCGAGTGGTTCTCGCTGTCGTCGCTCCTGGCCGCGGCCGCTGAAGGGTTCGGTCGGCACGAGGGGGAGGCGGTGCACGCGCTCTCGCTCAAGTATGGGCTGGAGACGGACCTCACCTCAGCGTGGGCAACACGCTCATCGGGTTCTATGCGGAGCACGGCGACTCTGTTGACGACTTGATAAGCGTGTTCCAGGGGATGCCGATGAAGGACGTGATTTCCTGGACCGGGTTGCTCAAAGAGTACATGGAGTTCGGCCTGGTCGACATGGCACTGGACGTGTTTGATCGGATGCTAGAGAGGAATTTTTGTTACATACAATGCTGTCCTGACTGGGTTCTGTCAGAACAAGGAAGGCATGCGAGTCATGTTTGCAAAGAAGGCGGGGGTCCGAGAACTCGGGCTGTTCAGGCAAATGGTGGAGGACGGGCTGGAGATTTCGGATGTCACGGTGACTGGTGCCTTGAATGCTTGTGCTATTGCTGCAGATAGGAAGGCCAGTGAGCAGGTTCATGCTTTTGTGATTAAGCGTGGCTGTGGCTCTAGTCCTTGGATTGATGCTGCGTTGATAGACATGTGCATCAAGTGTGGCCGGTCTGGAGATGCACATCTGTTATTTGACCAGTGGCGTCATGTGGAAAGCTTTCACATTGCTTGGAGTTCTTTGCTGCTGGCTAGTGTCAGAGATGGGGAGTATGAGAAAGCACTTTCGACATTCCTTCGAATATTCAGGAGCAGTGATGTTCAGTTCATTGATGAGTTCATGTTGACTGCAGTCCTCGGTGTATGTGGCACCTTAGGTTTTACTGAACTTGGTAAGCAAATGCATTCCTTTGCTGCAAAGTCCGGGCTTTTGTGTGCACGTGGAGTTGGTAATGCGATTATTAGTATGTATGGCAAGTGTGGGGAGTTAGAAGATGCAGTCAGTTTTTTTGAGCGGATGCCTAGTCGAGACTTGGTGTCATGGAATGCATTAATCACTGCCCATCTTCTTCAACATCAGGGAGAAAAGATATTGGACATATGGGCTCAAATGGAGAGATTAAACATCAGGCCTGATTCCATTACCTTTCTTCTGATCATATCTGCTTGCAGTCACACAAGCTCAGACTCTACAGACAAATGCAGGGAATTATTTCTTTCTATGTCAAGCACATTTGGGATTGAACCAGCCATGGAACACTATGCAGCGATTGTTTATGTTCTTGGCTGCTGGGGCCGTTTTGATGAGGCAGAAGAGCTTATAGGTAGCATGCCATTCAAGCCTGGTGCATTGGTTTGGCGGTCTTTGCTGGACAGCTGTAGCAAGCGCTCGAACATGACTGTTCGGAGACGAGCCATGAAGCATCTTCTAGCACTTGAACCACAAGACCCATCCACATATGTGCTGACATCAAATCTCTTCTCTGAATCAGCAAGGTGGCGCAGCTCTGAAAACACAAGGCTGGAGATGCGCGAAAAGGGAATGCGCAAGATTCCAGCAAGGAGCTGGACATTTCATGACGACACGATTCACTCATTTTTCGCACGGGATAGATCGCACCCACAGTCAAAGGACATATATGCTGGCCTGGATGTGCTGATCCTCGAGTGCATGAAGGCTGGGTATGAACCAGACACCACCTTCGTCCTACACGACGTCGAGGAATACCAGAAGAGGCACTTCCTCATGTACCATAGTGCGAAGCTGGCTACCATGTATGGCCTTCTAATGGCAGGCCCAGGGCAGACTGTCCGTGTCATGAAGAATATCCGCATGTGCGGCGACTGCCACTCGTTTCTGGAACATGCCTCTGCTGCTACAGGTAAACAGATTTCCGTCAGAGACTCGTCTGGGTTCCACATTTTCAGGGAAGGGAAGTGTTCCTGTAGAGGATAGGGGACTGCTAGGTGAGTTTTGACAATTTTGCAAGTTAGGAATATAGAATATCCTTGGAACTGGGGTCTTAGTACATCACTTTGTGTCTCTTAAGAAGCCTAAAGCATTCACGTAAATATTTGTAGAGTTTAACATCTTGGTTGATTTTCTTTCAGTTTTCTAACAAGGGAAATATAGAGTCACGCAATTGCACGGCCATCTTGTTAGTTATTGATAATCAACAGCAGCAGCAAGTTTGAAAGGGCACATATATATACATAGAGAGGGGATTGCAATTCAGAAACCAAATCTGACTCTCACTCTGGGTGCGTACAGCTTATTTGAACAGCACAGAACGCACGCAACGGCAATGAATGAATGAAAAAAAAGAAGAAGAAGAAGAAGAAGCAAGGGCTGCACCACAAAACTCCAATCGCACACCACACGGGGACGCGAGAATACTGAATGAAATCACCTAATCAAACACAGCCATCAGCGGCGTCGCTGGTGTCGTCGAGCCTTTGAACAATCCCTGCATGCGCGAGCAGCGCCCAGACCAACGTCACCAGCTCGCCGCCGCGCGAGATGGCCTCGGCGTATGCTTCCAGGTTCTCCGACGGCGCGATGTACAGGATCATCTCCGACCAGAATCGGGCCAGCGCCTCCCAGCCCGTCTCCAAGCAGTCCAAGTTCACCAACTGCCGTGCGAGCCTTGCGCCGTGCTTGAGCACCTCATGGTTGGAGTCTGCACCCGATCAGCAATCGAACCAGCTGGTCGTACTCTCCTTCTGATGTCCACTTTATAGAACGACGCTTGGCGAGAACCCGAGCAGCTTCCATGTTGACGGCCCGGTGCAGGGCCTTGCACCATTCAGCGTCGTCGGGAAGCAGCTCGGGGCGAACCGCAGCGGTTTTACGTCCCAAAACATGACCCGGCTGCCGCGAATGCCTCACCTCGAATATGCTCGTGGCGATGCGCCATACAAGTACGGTACGGTGTCAGCTGCGCCTTTACCATGGCATGCCGACCGGGCGTCGTCCACCACAGAACCGGGGATGGGAGACCGGGGTAACCGAATGTACTGCGTAAATCAAAAAAAAAAGTATTGTTACGTACGTTCACTGATCGAGAGAAAGCAAATTAAATTGGGAGAACAAACATTGACACACCGAGGCTCTTTCCAGGCCTTGAAGATGGCTTTCTTCACCTCGCTCGGTACCTTGATCTTCTTTTTGTGGGGCAAACGGACAAGCCGCCTGAAAGGAATTGAATCGTCCAGTAGCTTGCACTGCCTCATTTTATCATCCCAGTTGTTGAGCCACTCGCCTCTCAAGTACTTGAACACAAAGGCAGTGATTATGGGGACGCTGTACCGGCCGGTTCGTCTGTCCACGTGGTTGCAGACGAGGAGTACTTTGAAGGAGTTAGAGCATAAGTACGACACAGTCTCCCTGATCTCAAAAACCAGAATCGCTGCAAGAACAAAATATAATGGTACCAAATCCAAGTACAGGTATCCGAAATGAAGGACTTCTGGATTTCCTTCTCTGCCCTCGCACTTCACTGTGTACTTGACCTGCGAGCTTGATCCTATGCCGCCCACTGCTTGTTCGATGAACACAAATATATATAAGCAACAACCGATGCTCAAGACCTGATTCAAGACTCTGGCCAGAAGAAACCGAGGGTAGAAATAAATAATTGACGTCGAGGAAAAGAAATAATCATAGTAGAACGAAAGCTCATCTGTGATCACTCTGAAAACACGTTCATGATCATCATCCCGCAGGAGGTATGTTTTCCAAAAGAAGTTACGGGCCTTGGTGAAGCCGGTCTCAGAAACTGTGCACTTTTCGAAGCGGCACCGTAACAGCTTCATCAGAGAGAATGAAAGGCACAGATCTTTAGCTAATGGTGTTGCCCCCCTCATCAGCAAAAAAAGGGTCATCTAACCTCCAAACTCTGTCCAAGGTCACTAATTCGGAGTAACCACTTGGCAGTTGCTCGAATCCTGGCTTCCCATATTCGAAGCTGTAACCACCACGGGGCCGATTCTTCAAAATTATAGGCCCCCCTTCCATAACTATAAGGGGAGGAGGAGGAGGCTCTTCTACTTGCTCGGTATCTTGTCTTCCATGTGGCAGGGCCATGTACGAGACAATAAGCCGGGGATTACGTCCAAGCATAAATGACCCTCGAGCCACGAAAACTAGTCGGATCTTCTGATACAATTTGCTGAGGGTACTGGCAACGAGTATTCCAAACAAGGCTCTCATAAAAAATACCGTCGTTCTTAGAGGAATCCCATATGAATCGCCATTTGGCTTATTAACTACAAAACTAGTATGGCTGCCCGCGCATTTGAGCGCCTAGAGTTGATTGTTTTCATAACGATAATAGTATAAAATTTATAAACTTGTATGTAGGTATTTCATGATATTTTGTAATAAACTTTTATATGCTCTCTCCTAAGGTCGCATCCACCTCTTGCTCGTAAGGATGCTCAGCTATTTGTCGCATTGGCTTGTTGTCCGGCTCACTTGTTTTTCTAATACACTTCTGCCAACTCGTCATCCGTCCCGCGAGTCCCGCCTACTTGTCGCCCACTCTGGCAAAAGCTACTACCTTCACGTGTCACCTTCCCCCCTCGCCTTCCTACTGGTAGGTTGGTCATCTTGTTGTTTAGATTGCCTGCTCGTCGGCCTCTCGTTCAAGGCTCTTCCCGTCCTTATTTCTAACTTGTTTTCGGTTCTCTCACTCATCCTTACTCTGTTATCGTCAAAGCTTGTTTTTCAGCTTGCCTACTCATTACGTCAAAATTTAGCTATTCCAATCTCATAATGGTATAGTGGGAAAATAAGAAATAAGAATTAGGGATATTTTGTTCGAGAAAAAAAGAATTAGAGATATTCTTAGCTTTCTTTTATAACCCACATTTAGTTTTTTTTTACTTATAATGGAATGACATGTAATTTAGAAATAGGTGTGAAATGTATTTTTGTTATTTTTTATTATTTCGAATTTAGCTATTTTTTGACTCATAATGACATGGTGGGTAATTTAGAAATAGGTTTGTTGGGGTATTTTTGGCTATTTTTTATTATTCCGAATTTAGCTATTTTATAAATATTTATAGGGGGTTTTGTGACTATTTTTTTCATAATGACAGTGGTGGGTAATTTTCTCTTCTTATTTTCTCGAATTAATGTGAGAATTTCTAGTATTTTAGAGTGAACGTGATGGCTCTTTTTTCTGTGGCGGAGCTTTTTTCACCGGCTTATGGCACTGTTCATACACTGTTCACTACTGTAGCCGCACTGTTCGTCTGACACAAAACCGTATAAGCGGAGAATGGTTTCATTTTACTGTAGCCGAAGCTGTTTCTGCCAAACACGCCCATATATATAATAGATATGCTGGCCTCAACAACAACGTTTCACTCATAAGGTACCCACCCCAGATGGCCTGAAGTAACAGTTCGGTGAAAGTTGTGGTAGTTTTTCTACCGAACATTGCAGCAGTGCTAATACCAACATAAATAATAAGTCCCACCCATACCGAGAATAGGACGTTGTGAAGGTACGCCTCGCACCGTGTTGCTACCCATGTACCCATGATTTCATAGGATAAAGAAGAGTCAGGACCAGATATCGGAAAGCCAGCAACAGTGGAGACGATCTGAAGGAACACGGGCTTGCCTCCTTGGAAGAGGACCACGACTCCCATGACGATGGGGTTCAACAACACGAGGTCGTTGGCTTGCCACATTTGCCTATCCACGCGCTTGCTGAATTCCTCCAGTACCGCACCGGGACATGAAAGGGTAGAGCTTCCATCCACTATCCAATATATTGCGCTGCAGAGTAGTCAAATTCGAGTATATCAGCTCTCTCGCGACCTCCCGAGCTCTCCCGACTCTTCCCCACATACTCTAGCAGTTTCTTCAACCTGCCTTTCCCGGCTTCATCTTCTCCAGCCTGAGCGGCCCCCTTCCTCTCCTCTCCGGTGTGTTGCCGGCGACGTGAGGGAGGGGGTCCCATCCCCTTTAGGCCTCTAGCTGTTTAGTATAGGTTTTAGATCTAAATAAAGTAGTTTGGAGTCTGGCCAGTCAGATCATCGTCGCTTGTCGGCGATTTGTTCCCTTCTGTGCTGATTCTTGTGCTCCTCCTAGTCCTTTATGGTGTTGCCGTGATGGCTGTTTTCCCCGTCCTCTTCCTCCCCGGCGGGTGGTTCTCTTCCCCTTTCTTTTCTTTTGTTGATCTGGTGCGGGTACTGCTCCGATGGGGATTTTGTTTAAGTGTTGCCAGTGCTTTGCTTTGTGGTGGATGCCTCCGTTCCCTTGTTTGGGTTGATCGCGATGCTGCTGCTGATCCCCAACTTCAATGGGGGAACGTACTTTTGGTACAACCCGGTGTTGCTTCTTCCAGATCTACGGCTGCGCCTTCTTCTACCTCGAGTGCTCGTGCTGAGGCGATCGCCAGGAGGGCCGCTGGTGAATCAATCAGCGGGCACAAAGAGGCCTATCAGTCATCCATGTCGCGGTGGCTTGACGGTTCCTAACCGTACACACCGACTGGTCCCGATGTGGATGATGGCGTCTGCTTATGAAGCTTGGGAGCTGGTGTCCATGTATTTCCTCAAGCCGGATTGCAAGGTATGGCTGCGGCGGCGGCGATGGTTCAGTTCTCGTCTCCGGTGCAGATGTAATTCAAAGGACCTGAATGTAATTTCTAACTATTTCTGTGTCCTTTTTGCCTTGCTTATGGGCCTATGTGCAATTCAATCTCTGTGTAAGGGCCTATGTAAAAGAAATGCTGATGTACCTGGTGTTTCAGATCAATGAATATCTAGCCCTTTGTGGGCGTTGTTCCTTCAAAAAAAAATAAAAAATTCGAGTACACGTGTTAGAGTAGATTACTGAGAAAGTGAGAAATGCACATGAAACAATGACGAAACCCTACACGTACGAGCTAGGTAACTAATTAAAACCAAATGAAAATCGTCTCTAGATTCAAATTCAAATAGAGCCAGCATTGGCATGTGATACCTACCTTAGACTGACTTCAACAGCATGAGGCAAACTCATTTTTGGCACTCCACGTGCTACTGTACATGATGCAACTGCCTCCAACAGAGTGTGCAAACGCAGTATGCATTTTGCATCGGAGGAGAGAGGCGATGTAAAATCGCAATCCCTCTCTCCTCCGATGCATTCGTGCGCGCGGCGCGAGGGAGATGAGCTGGAAGCACGGGCGACTCCTGGGCGCGTCGGCGGCTTGCTGGGCGAGCGAGGGGCAGCAGGAGGGCGGCGGCGGAGGCCTCCGGTCCGGGTTGTCCAGTGCGGCCTCGTCGGTCTCGGGCGCCGGCGGGGCCTTCCTCGGCTTGGCGCGCGAGGAGGTGAACAGCGAGGGGGACAGCGGCGGCGACGAGAGCCGGCGCGGAGGAGCAGGGGACGCACGGGCGAGGCGAGCGCGAGGAGGACGACGAGGGCGTCACGAGCTGCTGTGTGGGTTGCTGGAGCTCTGTGTGCGGGGATCAACGAGAGGCTCACCGTATGAAGAGTAATCGACGGCGAGCTGCGGTTGCGCGTTTCAGCAGTGAACAAGAAGAGGAGGAAATTGGAGAAATTCATGGCGGCGCGAGGCGAACGGCAGCCAGGGCGAGCTCACGGGGAGGGGGCGGCTTGGTTTGACTGCTCGGTGGCGGTGGGGAAGGCGGAGAACGGCAGCTCGTCGCGTTCTTGCTCGGGGGGCAGGGACGAACAGGTGCTCGAGCGCGTGGCGCGTGGGCGCGGGGCAGAGCTCGGCGGCGCGTGACGGAGCGCGGCGTCGCCCTGACCTCGAGCTCGGCGGCGCATGGCGGAGGGCGGCGCGGCCGGGGCGCGGAGCGCAGCGCGGGGCGGCGACGGCCGCGGGGTGCAGCGTAGTGCGCCCGGGGCGGCGAGGGCCACGGGGTGCAGCGCGGCGCGACGCGGGCCGGGGCGCGCAACTGCTTCAACGGCCACCACGACGCCAGCGACGACGAAGACGCGGAGGCGCGGCGGCACACGCACCATCCCACGGTGGAGTCCTCGGCGGCGGAGATGCGCGGTGAGGGGCCGCACCGGTGCGCGCGGAGAGCACGAGTCATGGCAGGCCGGGGTCGTCGTCCTCCTCCGCGTCTGGGTCGTCATCCTCCGCTTCCGGGTGACGCGGGCCGAGCTACGGCGGGTGTCACAGGGGAGCTGCGCGACGACGTCCGTTTGCCAATGCATTGCTGCTGTTGGAGATGGTGAGCAGGGAAGGAAACACACTCTACTGTTCATGCCAGGCAAACATCTCCTTGTTGGAGTCAGCCTTAGGAAGGCTGCTGATGCACCGAGAGGGCGATGCCATCCGCTACTCAGCTCTCGCGCCTTCTGGAACGGTCTTGGCTCTATCCGGCTCCACGCTCCGCCACTGCTTTATCCTGATTCAAAGTTGAACGGGAATCATGTGCATTTTTCTTTTAATTAACATGGTAAGGTATCTGGTACCCTGCAGAGCCATTTGGGCGGAGCTAGGTTATAGCTTGTGGGTGCTGCTGCACCCAGGAAAAATCTGAAATTCAGCTATGAGCACTAAATTTTCACCATATAACTTGAGCTATCACACAAATTTCTTCATGTGCCGCACCCCCCTCCAGTTTCTTCTAGCTCCGCCACGGGCAACAAGCAAAATGGAATTCGTTACGTGCCTCAGCCTGAGGAGTAAGGAGCAAACCAGCAGCCTGATATAAAGTAGAGCTTGGCGCGGGAAGAGGCCTCTAGGGCAACTTGCACTGAAAAAAAAAACTCGACCTGCCGGGGGAAGACCGCCCCCGACGGCATTTGCTTAAAGAGAAGAGCCTCTCACGCAGGCCGAGAATACCCTCAAACCTCCTCCCCGATCCTACATAGGGACTCAGCTAGCCGCTGTGAGCTTCGGCATGAGTCTTTACCATGTGCTTTGATCCGGAGAGGGCGAAGAGATTTTTTTTTCTCTAGGTACTATAGTACCCGCGGGTGCCATGGCTCGAGCCCCGGTCGACAGGAGCAAACGCTCCCCGAGCCTCTGCTCTGACCAGTCGGGCGTGCCAGCGTAGGCAACTTGCACTGGACGCCGAGCTGGTTTGGTAAGGCCTGGCCACTGATCGAGAGGCGGCAAGCTAGGTGCCGTCACTCATCACGCTCCAGCGGCCGTGTTCTGTTGCAGCTCAAGAAGCCAAGAGCAAGGCCGCCATAAGATCCAGTCCTCCTCGCAGCAGCCGCCTGGTTGGTCGTGCTCGCTGAGCGGCTCTGTCAAGTCATCTCGCCGACTCGCCGGGTAAGAACACCCTCGTCGTAAGAACACCCTCGTCTCCCATGGTTGGATGATGATTTTCGTTTCGAAACCTTCTTGCTGCTGCCTTCTCCAGAATTTCATTTGTTCCTGCTTCCAAAGTCCTTTTTTTTTCTTTCCGAAACTACTTCCAAGTTTTTTAGTCCAGCTAGCGGCGTGGGTCAACAGTATGCAACACCTGCGGCTGGTTATTGGAGGAGAGAACATATCATTTGTTGATCTCCTGCCTGGCCAGCGAAGATACGGTTCTTCATTCGCAAAAAATAGAATAAAAGATTAAAAAAATAAGCAAAGTTATAATTGTTGCGGCGATCTCTTCTTTAGTGCCCGGTTCTTGCCACACCAAGATTATAAGTTGGTGAAGGATCGATTCCGTCTTTTTAACTCGTCACCCTCTTTTTAACTCAAGATTGCACTGCTTCTGCAGAAACCGTGCACCTAGAGGGACAGAACGCAACTAGTACTGGACAAGATCAGTTCAGGGATTAGTTAACTAGCAGTAAACAAAAGAAAAGAACTAATCGGGCATCGATGTGAGTACATGCGTGCATCGACTTGGTACTTCTAGTAAAGTAGTACCGTAGAAACTGAATAAACAAACCATCTAAGATACTGAACAATTGTTATTCAAAGCAGCTAAGGAGCAAGTCCTTAGAAAACCGAAACAAAACAAACGGAAAAAAGAGCCTGTGGGGGAATATTTGATCCGAGCAGGATTTGCTAGGCTGCTAGCAGACAGGATGGCACTGGTATTTGATTAGTGTAGATATTTACAAAAGCTCACACTTGAAGTCAAAGTTTAAATAAACTCAATGCTAGTTCCTCGTCACAGAGCAAATCTTTTTCACATGTCGACATAGCTCGTCAGGACCTGATAATTACTCATCATGACATCCAGCATCACCGGATATATAATTACTCATCATTTCATGCTTTGTTTCAGCTACTATAGAACCTTATAAGCACATGGACGTGACGCCGAACGCGACGGCGTCGTGGGCGTCGCGCGCGACGTGGGCATGGATGAACCCGCTCGTCTCGCGCGGCCGCGGGGCGGCGCTGCAGCCCTCCGACGTGCCGGCCCTCGCGCCGCCGCACCGGCCGGAGCGCGTCCACGAGCGCTTCGTTGCGCGCTGGCCTGCTTCTCCCCCGGCGACCGACGCCGGCGGCGGGGCAACCAGCAAGAACAAGAACCCGGTCCGGCGCGCCCTGCTCCGCTGCTTCTGGCCGCAGCTCCTCCTCAACGCGGCGCTGGCGCTGGCCCGCGCCGCCGCCATGTACGTGGGCCCACTGCTGATCCGGAGCTTCGTCGAGTTCTGCTCCTCCTCGTCGTCGGCGCCGGACCACCGGCCGCCGCCGCTCTGGCACGGCGCGCGCCTCGTCCTCGCGCTGCTCGCCGCGAAGGCCGCCGAGGCGTTATGCGGCAGCCAGTACACCTTCCACTGCGCCGCGCTGGGGACGCAGGTGCGCGGGGCGCTCGCCGCCGCGCTGTACCGCAAGGGACTCCGCCTCTCGTGCGCCACGCGGCGGGAGCACGGCGCCGGCGCGATCGTCAACTACGTGGCCGTCGACGCGCAGCAGCTCGCGGACATGACGCTGGCCGTAAACTACCTGTGGCTCACCCCTCTCCAGTTCGCCGTGGCCCTCGGCCTGCTGTACCGCTACGTCGGCGGCGCGGCGATGGCGGCGGCGCTCGCCGGCGTGGTCGGAATCGTAGCGCTCGTCCTCGCCAGCGCGCGGAGCAAGAACCGGTACCAGAACCAGATGATGGCGGCGGGCGATCGGCGGGTGAAGGCCGTGAACGAGATGCTGAGCCACATGCGCGTGATCAAGCTGCAGGCGTGGGAGCGCCACTTCCGGTCGCGCGTCGCCGGCTCGCGGCGCGTCGAGTTCGGCTGGGTCGCCCGGTTCACCTACTCCGTCGGCTGCAACATCGTCGCCGTCTGGAGCGCGCCGCTGCTCATCTCGGCGCTTCTCTTCGCCGCCTGCGAGCTCGCCGGCGCGCGCCGCCTAGACTCCGGGGCCGCCTTCACCGCCGTGGCATTCATCCAGACGCTGCAGGAGCCCATGCGCTTCTTCCCCAGGGCCATGATACAAGCTTCCCAGGCCCTGGTCTCACTCCGGCGCCTCGACGCCTACATGACTAGCGAGGAGCTCGACGCCGGCGCGGTGGCGCGGGACGCCTCGTGCGACACCACCGGGACGGCGGTGCGGGTGACGGACGGCGTGTTCACGTGGGACGACGACGACGGCACGGGACACCAGAACAACGCGGCGCTGCGCGGCATCGATCTGGAGGCGCGCGCCGGCGAGCTGGTGGCCGTCGTCGGAACCGTCGGGTCCGGCAAGTCGTCGCTGCTCGGGTGCATCCTCGGCGAGATGCGCAAGGTCTCCGGCGCGGTGACGGTGCGGGGACGAACCGCGTGCGTGGCGCAGACGGCGTGGATTCAGAGCGGCACGGTCATGGACAACATCTTGTTCGGCCTGCCCATGGACAGGGAGAGGTACAGGGAGGCCATCAGGGTGTGCTGCCTCGAGAAAGACCTGGAGATGATGGAGTCCGGCGACATGACGGAGATCGGCGAGCGTGGCATCACGCTCAGCGGCGGGCAGAGGCAGCGCGTTCAGCTCGCCCGCGCCGTCTACCAGGACTGCGATGTCTATCTCCTCGACGACGTCTTCAGCGCCGTCGATGCGCACACCGGCGCCGACATCTTCAAGGTAATGTACATCAATCCTCATTGTCTACAACTCTACATATAGGTTCCTTTGGGGAAAATAACTCCCCTAATAATGTTTCTCTGCTGTTGATGTTTTTGCAGGAATGCGTGAGAGGTGCACTGAAGAACAAGACTGTAGTGCTTGTGACACACCAAATTGATTTCTTGCACAATGCAGACGTCATATATGTAAGTGAACTGCACAGTTCCGGGCTGTCATGACACACCAAAATCATCCATATACTGTTGTTTTATTTCACTAATTTAAACCTGTCTAAATTAGTAATGTTCCAGGTGATGAAGGACGGCACGATAGTACAGTCCGGCAAGTACAGCGAGCTCCTGCAGCAAGGCTCTGAGTTCGCGGCGCTCGTCGCTGCACACGACATCTCCATGTCTCTCGTGGAGAGCGCAGCAGCGCCGGGGATGGAGAGGACCAACCCACTCTCGCGCACCCAAGGCGCAAGCTCTTCTTCCACGGCGGCGGGGGCGGTGGCGGACGCCAACGCCGCCGCCGCGAAGCGGCTGGTCAAGGACGAGGAGCGCGCGAGCGGGCGCGTGAGCCTCGCCGTGTACAAGCACTACATGACGGCGGCGTGGGGGTGGCGGGCGCCGGCGGCGGTGCTGGCCGTCTCCGCGGCGTGGCAGGCCTCGGTGGCCGCCAGCGACTACTGGCTGGCCTACGCCACCTCCGGCGGGAAGGCCCTCCGGCCGCCGCTGTTCGTCGGGGTGTACGCCGCCATCGCCGCCGCCTCGGTGTCGCTCATGGCGGCGCGGTCGCTCCTCGTCGCCGCCGTCGGGCTCCAGACCGCCGACACGTTCTTCCAGCAGATCCTCGACAGCGTCGTGCACGCGCCCATGTCCTTCTTCGACACCACGCCCTCTGGCAGGATCCTCTGCAGGGTACTGTCATGAGTCTCATCTCTTGCCGGAATTCTGAACAATGCCAGCCTGACTGACATGGTTTCCCGGTGCTCCTTAGGCGTCCGCGGACCAGAAGAACGTTGATCTGGTGCTGCCGTTGAATTTCTGGTTGTGCGTTGCTACCTACATCACGGTGATCAGCGTGCTGATCGGCACGTGCCTGGTGGCGTGGCCAACGGTCGTCGCCATCTTCCTTCTGATGGCACTCAACTTTTGGTACCTGGTAACGTTCTGTTATACCTGACCAAAATGTATACGATTCAAAACACTAATTCTCACTGGTGCATCAACTGATCTGGTCTGATATGCAGAGCTACTACCTTCCGACGTCAAGGGAGCTGACTCGCCTCGTGTCGATCACCAATGCGCCGGTGATCCACCACTTCAAGGAGACGGTTCACGGTGTCATGACCATCAGATGCTTCGGGAAGGAGGACAGCTTCTTCCGGGAGAACCTGCACCGGGTGAGCTCCAGCTTGAAGATGAGCTTCCACAACAACGGCGCCAACGTGTGGCTCAGCTTCCGGCTGGAGTTGATGGCAAGCTTTGTTCTCTGCTTGACCGCCTTGCTCATGGTCACGTTACCCAGCAAATACGTGAACCCAAGTAAGCTAATCCACCTCAATTCACTCTAGATTTTGGTTCACATTACTGCTCTTGTGCGAACTTATTTTACTTGTAAAATCCTAACACTCAGATCAAAAGACTTGCTATTTTCATTCCCGTACGTGCTGAAGTAAAATTGTTACGCTCTCGTTTCTGAATTTTTCTCATGATGCAGAATTTGTCGGCCTCTCACTTTCCTATGGTCTATCTCTTAACTCGGCCCTGTTCTTGGCCATATCGACAAGTTGTTTCCTTGAAAACAATATGGTGTCAGTCGAGAGGATAAAGCAGTTCACAAACATCCCATCTGAGGCAGAATGGAGTATCGAGGACTGCTTACCTGTCGCAAACTGGCCAACAAAAGGCGCCATTGATGTCGTTGATCTCAAGGTGAACTTTGTTCGATGCATTCTTATAAGTCAGTACATATTACTGTTAAGACTTTTTTTTTTTGGTTGGCGAATGTATGTTCTTTTAGCTAGAAACTTATCTTAGGAGCGAGCGTCACTGCTGCATCATTTTTACCATTCTGTGTGCAGGTCAGGTATCGGCCTAACAGTCCACTAGTGTTGAAGGGCGTCACAATAAGCATACATGCTGGGGAGAAGGTTGGAGTTGTTGGTAGAACTGGCAGTGGGAAATCAACCTTGATCCAGGCCCTGTTCAGGATAGTCGAGCCCAGTGAGGGGAAGATAATCATTGACGGTGTCGACATTGCCACTCTAGGGCTGCATGACCTTAGGTCTAAATTGGGCATCATCCCTCAGGAGCCTGTACTTTTTGAAGGGACCATTCGGACCAACATCGACCCGCTTCAGTGGTACTCTGACGATGACATATGGCTGGTATAATGAACTCTAGTTTTTGCATCCCTCTATATGCTTTGAACTTTTATTGATTTTTTTTTTACAGGCATTGGACCGCTGTCAGCTGAAAGATGCAGTGGCTACAAAACCTGAAAAACTTGATGCACCAGGTATTTAACTAGACTACCTGCTGACAGCTGAAATTAAAGATGCAATGGCTTAAAAATTAATAAGCATCTATAGTTAGCAGTGAATATTTTGTATTCATTTATTTAATTGTACAAATAACTAATTGCTGTTAAATGCTTGCTTTGCCTTGTTTAATCAAGTTGTCGACAATGGTGAAAACTGGAGCATGGGGCAACGGCAGCTCTTGTGCCTGGGCCGGGTCATGCTAAAACACAGCAAAATTCTTTTCATGGATGAGGCCACAGCTTCGGTGGATTCCCAAACTGATGCCGTGATTCAGAAGATCATTCGTGAAGACTTTGCAGAATGTACCATCATCAGCATCGCACACAGAATACCAACGATCATGGATTGCAACAGAGTCCTAGTCATGGATGAAGGTATAAAGCATGTCAGAATTACTCAATTTCTTGCATCCGCGTATTATGCATTTCAGATTGTACTAGATGCTTCAACCAATTACTCTCAAGGATTAAGAGGCCAAGTATAATGCCAATGTTAGAGAAGTCCTAGTAACATACTATGCATACCCTGAGAGTGAGAGTATCGTTTTAGACATTGTCACGTTGGTATAGTACTCGCATTGGTATAGAGAAGTCCTAGTAACATATTATGCATACCCTGAGAAGTCCTAGTAACATATTATTCAACCAATTACTCTCATGGATTAAGAGAAGTGCCTTGTTATAGCACTGTAAAGTTATAAACCATTGTCTTTCCAGGACTCGCAAAGGAATTTGAACAGCCTGGGAAGCTGCTCGAGAGGCGGTCTCTGTTCGGAGCATTAGTTCAAGAGTACACAAACAGGTCTGGTTAAGGAAACAAATTCGAAATGATGTGATCCTCCTCCATTCGATGTGTGTAAATATCAAGATCCTATTCTGTTATGTACAAAGTAGGATTAAGGAAAAGAATGTAGTCAGAGCATCTTATCAAAAAAAAAAAAAAAGAGTCGGAGCAGACACTATTTGAAATTGCAGTTTGACGGTTGGAAATCACAATGAAACGTTTCCATCTGCTTGCAAGTCTGCAAAGCAAAAACCAAATAGCTATTCTTTTTGCAATAAGGAGGAGATGCATCTCATGGGAGATATCAAAGGCGCATCAGGGCTTTAGAGGGTTGTCGAACAACAACGACAGCAGCTAAGCGGCCTCCAAGTGGAGCCACACGATGTGCTGGACGGTGGATTTAGCAACAAAGGTACACCGGTGACTTTGCTAACAAAGGTAGACGATCCCGTTCCCCTTTTTATATGTTTAAGCAAATTTGCCGGTCTCCAGCAAACAATCTGCAAGTGCAGAACAAATCAAGGCATGGCAACAACACATCACATTTTGTCAGTATATGCCTCAGCACATTGCCATTGACCCCCTCCCTCGAAATTGCTTCAGCCCAAGCACGCTTAACTCCGGAGTTCCTTCGAGACGAACTTTTAGAAAAGAAGTTGCGACGTGTTGACATGAATATCTATCAATCCTATTAAGCCTTGGGCCAGGATGTCACATACTCACCTCCTTAGAAGACCGACGTCCTCGTTGGTCAACCCCAGTCCAGAAACATCCTCTCTTGGCCATGTCCGTGTGTCCAGTGCCAGCGCATGTGCCATGCTGTGTGACCACTCCGGGTCCACACCAGCAATGCGCCTTATGCCTGCGCAACTGCGCCCACACGCGCCCGTGAAACCACGAGAGTCGGCTCTGACACCACTGTAACGTCGCGCTCCCCGAGCCGGGCTTGCTCACACCTGGCAGCTCTCTAGGATCTCAAGACTGTCCCCACAGACCAACACCAGTCTTTCTGCGCACATTGTCCTCACACGTACGCACTCAGAAACACTTCCCGGTCGGTCATTCATCCCGAAATTTCTCCAAGCCAAGCACGTTTAACCCCGGAGTTCTTTCGAGATGAGCTTCCGGAAAAGAAGTTGCAACTTGTTGACATGAATATTCTATCAATCCTATTAAGCCCTGGCCAGGATGTCACACTCGTGTTACCAAAATATAACATGGGTTTTCCCTAAAAAAACATAACATGGTTTAGTTTTCAATCCAAAATGAAAAAGGGCACAACGGGTACTACCAAATGTTGTCAACTCTGAATAAGGGAAATAATTTGAAGCAAACATCTTTACAAATTTTAGTTTAGTCTATTAAGGACATGTTATTGTGATGATTTTGCATCTACTCATGATATGGTATCTAAATTCTATCGAGCGATGCAACTTGACTAGCACAAGATAAGTTTTGAGCCATTTTTTGTATCAAAGGGTTGGTTTTGCATTTGCAAGATCATATAAAATGATATTGGGATTAATATGCCAAGTGATTAAAGAAAAAAGGAAAATAAAATCATAAATTATTATGTAGCTATTAATTGTCAATGACCTATAGATGTCTTATATATGGGGGTAGCTATGAGGCTCAATTTTGCTTCCCCGAGGACTAGAGGAATGGGGAGTGAAGCGGGAACCACGAGAGCAGTGCGTAGCAAGAGGTGTCTCCTCATTTTCACATTGCCTATGGTGCTAACATTTATAAATTATTACACTTCGACCCTTACATCCTAAAGTGAATGAATAGTGGCAAAAGTGCTTGTAATTATATTCCATTCAACCCTGAGATATTTACAAGAACCTTCCACAACATCTTAAAGGAAACAATTGCATTTTGCGCAAAACGCAAGGATAGCCTGTAGCATTGAGCGTGAATTTTTCCTCAGCCAACATGCCGGCTTTGCCTTGTGCAGAGCGTGGCTATATGAAAAACGCTTGCCCAAGTAGAAGCGTTTTGGCGGGAGCGGCGTTTGAATCAGTCAGTCAGAGCCGGTGCAGCCCCGACTGTTGGGCCCGATCTCAATCAACGTTTTTTTTTTTGAGAAAGTCAATCAACGTATATGGCTGAGTTGTCTGGAGATGAGGTAACATTCACAACGGCCCGCTCAATCAGAATTGGCCCATCAGTGTAACCGGGCTCGCCTGCGTCCCGGGCCCGGCCTGCGTTATTAGCTGATGTTTCGCGCCAAGTCGATCCGAGCCGCGCGCACAACAAAGGACGAACGGTTCGCGCGAGGACCGAGCCGCGCCTCGCCACTAGCATGAAAGCAAAAACGGCATTTATCGGATAATCGAGGCTCGTTTTCGACTTCTCCCGACGGTAGTAGTTGGAAATGAAATACCGAAAAAATGAAAACTAAAGAGGAAGTATTTGGTGGAAACAAAAATGAAAATAATTTTAGACTTTAACGATTGGTTCTGACAATTTTCGTTTTAGATCGAAAATTACCATAAATATTTTACCGTTTTATGTTAGTCTAGCCAACTAAATATATATTATATTTTAAATAGACAATAAGCGATGATGTCGCTATTTATATTTTTTACGTTTAAATTTGAACTTATCTTTTCAAATGTCTCGCGTGTTTTATGATACATTTATAGCTAGTTTAAGTACCAATAATATATTCACAGTTGATATTTTTATACATGATGTGGTACACCTAATACACGACTGTGCTTTGTGTTACCGATAATTAATATCAATTCCCGATCGATACCGCATATTTCTGTCGTGATAATTCATTTTCGATATTCCCGTAATACCACTGCCGTATTTGTTTCCGGCAGTACGATTACCAGTTTCGCTACCGAGAAAAAATATAAAACTAAAAACGACATAGCCTTTTTCCGACTGTTTCCCGACCGCTTTCATCCCTACTTGCCACGGTCCGGTTCGCACGCGTTGCCGTCCTGTCGCTGGCTTCGGGTTCGATCGGGGACGCCACGAATCGAGCAACTCGGGACCGTGCGCCGTCGTGCGTGCCTCTCCTCCGTGACGTCACGTGCCATTTGGGTGTGCACGAACGCAGGTAGCCAGGAATTTTTTTAATATTTTAACCTTTTTTTAATTAATATTTTAAATATAACCCGGACGAAACTAAATTTGCAAATCTAGCCTATTTAGTCGCGCCATACTGATTGGCGTGACCGAAACTAAAGTCGCGTCAAACTGACCGGCGTGACTGGGTGCCACGCAAGCGTGAACTTCCACGTCAGATTTTGGTCACGCCAAATTGATTGGCGTGACTGAGGTTTGAGTCGCGCCATCTAGCTCGGCGTGACTGAAACTCCCGCGTGAAAAATCTGCCGTACCTCTAGCGGCCATGCCGCGCTTATCTCAAGGCCGAATCTGCGCAGCTCACTTTATCTGCCGATGTACAGGCCCACAACTGGTCACGAAAGAGCACAAGTAAAATATTGCTTCTTGTAACAGAGTGGACACATGCGCGAGTTAATGCAGCAGGGCATCTTCTCTACTCATTTGAAAATAGTTGTACTGGCCTTATTAATATTTACAACCCATTAGTACAATTTTATGCACACTCTGTTAAAATTTTATCTTCATACTTTTACAAGACAATGGGCTATAAAATGCACTAATGTAGTTATACATTTCGTTAATAAATTTTGTTTTCAATTTTGAAGCACTAATGTACTACTGTGGAAAATATTTACCAAAAATACCTCACGAGCCATGTATTTCGTCCCGGCTCTCCACAGGCCGTACGATCCACAGAAGAAGACATGTGCCAAGGCACTGAACAGAGGGCGCACAGCCTCCCGAGTCCCGACCCCGCCCTGCCAAGATCCCACCCACGACCCGCTAACTAGCATTGTCAGTATGAAACATCGACATATATCACTACATTTTTGAAAATAAACTTGCAATTGGAAACAATTGGATGATTTTCGATGAAACCAAAAATCCTCGATAGTCCAGCAAAAATCCTCGATATTTTACTTGCATGAAACCAAAAACTATTTGTTGGGGTCGCGGGGAGGGAGAGGGCAGGGGCTACGCCATGGAGCTCGCTCCCCTGGCGGCCGCCGGCGCGTCTCCTCCCGCCCACGGCCGCGGCTCCTCGAGCGCAGCGTCGACGGGCCAACCCCCTAGCTCTCGCTGCGGGGCCACCTCGAGGGCGGCGGCGACGGACTCAGAGGCTCGTGGACGCGCGTCGAGGGCAGAGCCGTCGTCGGGTTCGGCCGCGCGGGCGGTGCGCGGCATGGCGGCGTGCTTCACCTCTCAAGCTCGCAGCCGGTCCACGAAGATGGAGGAGGAGCCGGTTGCGGCTACTCGTGCTTGCGGCGGGGGCAAGACGGCGGAGGAGGCGTCGGGCTCGGCCACTCGGGCTCGCGCCAGAGAGGCGGCGGCGGGCCCGGACCCTCACGCCCGCAGCCGGTCCTCGAGGATGGAGGAGGCGCAGCTTCCACCCCGTCGCGCTCCGGGCGGCAGCAAGCCGAGGGACGCGGCGCCGGTTCCGACCCCTCGCTCTCGAAGCAGCACCAAAACGAGGGAGGCGGCGACGGGTGCTGGTGCCGCGGCTGGGGACGCGGCGTGCGGCGGCGACACAAGCGTCGCGGAGGGCGACCCGACAGCCGCCGCGCGGGCGCGGATTCTACGGGACATGACCAACTTGCTGCACCCGTCGAGCCCCACACCGACCTCCGACGATGATCTCATTCCAGAGGTGTACGTTGATATTGCTGCGCTGCTGGCCGCGTCGGGTGGCCGCGCCGTGTCCGCGGGTACGGGTGGAGGTGCGAGGCCGTGCGGCAGCGTCGTCAAGCGCGGCGACACCGAGGCTGCTGGGTACGTTATGCCCGTCTTCATGGTTCCCGCCCTCAAGCCAGATGACTCCAAGGAGGAGGAGGTACGGCTCTCTTCAAATTTCTTTAAACGCATACTGCAATCAAAGATGTTTTGAGCACTTGAAATATGTTAGATGTCTATTCTGGAGCAAGATTGTCGTGAACAGTTTGCAATTTCGCTCTGTTATCAGAGGATGAATGGTTTAGTAATGTAGTTTTTGCTGGTGTGATCTGCTTGACATAATTTTGTGTTTGGTGCACCCAACCATTATATTTCTGTACAGTAAACTGAATTCGGCTTTACTATCTCTGTTTCAGTAAGGTTACTGCTGCACTTGAACTATATTAGCTGTCTATCCTGGAGCAACATTCATGAACAATTTGCAGAATTTTGTGAAAACGTGTTGTTTTCTATTTCTTATGCAATCTTGTCTTCTTTAATAACATACAGGATAAGAGAATTACTATAGCAAAGGTAATCTATGGTGTTCTCCTCTTCAGTTCTCTGGGGTTTGCAATGCCTGTGAGAGATGCAATGGTGGCTAGGCATATGAATACCGATAACTACTGGATAGCATTTGGGGGGTGCTGGGGAATAATGAGCATAGGTTTCCATATTAGCCTAAGTGGAACAATGAGGGCATACACTGAATACGTAGCTCACATAAGCTACATCATGTTCTGCACTCTAGTGGTATTCTTCGCTTATCTCCACTTGCCAGAAGGAAGAGCATTGGGGGTGTTTGCTTGGTGGCAACAGTTTGCCACGCCACAGAGTGTGGCCGCCACACCAAGAAAGGCCATTGTTTGGTCTGGAGCAAAGCTACGGCTGCCACAGGCTTTGCAGTTCATTTTCTTGCCTAAGGTGCGGCGGCAAAATTCTTCGCCACGAACTGTGGCGACGCCACACCCTGCTGTGGCGAGTGATGGCCACCAACCAAACGCTCCCAAGCCTAATCTGGCTCATTATCTTGGAGCTTGCATTAGTCTTCGGCCACATCTCAGCTTGGTTACTGGTATGCTTCTTCGCCTAATCATTCACTTGACATTACTCAGTTAAATGTTTGTTTCAGTTGTGGATAACTTACCTCGATTTATAGGTACGCTGGAGTACTAATTCCTCGCAAAGTTCTGGCGCGTGTGCACTGGAAAACAACAATATGCAACAAAGGTAGAGTATCTCACACTTGCTATTTCTTTTAATGAATGTTTGTTTGCTTGTCTGCACTCTATGAGCCCCTGATATAATTATTTCAATTGGTTTCTTATCGTTTTATGCATAGATCTTCTGGCGAGGAAGTACAACTGTTGTCCCGAAGCCAGCAAGAAGGGTGTGGAAAGCGGAAGTACGCTGATCATTAGCACTAACTGGCTGTCCCGAAGCCAGGAAGGATGACCTGACCTGACGTCCCCTATGTCTCATAGAGTGTTACTAGTACTGAGTATCGCCCCTTACTTGGATTCCGGAAATGAATTTGAATGGAGTTGGTAAAAAACAGCCCTTGGCGGGAGTAATGATGTCGTTGCCGCGAAAAATGTGTGGAATTAGTCCAGGTGGCATGGAATGTGTGCTGGTGTAGTGTCATACTCATACAGGGCAGATATTAGTGTTTGGAACATCAGAACCTGCTAGTAGACCATTACTTTATTCTTGTTCTAACTAGTCCATTGCTCACTTTTTGGTTGAAGACCTGGAGATCTTGCCTGGCAAAAATTGCTGCCTGTGAGTTGCCTGTAAATTTAATAGTTTTTGCCTGGTCAGGCAAGCTCCATGTTGCAGCGTTTGGTTGCAAGCCTGGCCTGAGAAACTTGTTAATCGCTTGCCTCTATCTCACATATACGTATTAGCACTAATACATGTACAGCCTCGATGTGGACCTGATTAGGTGAATATCTCTATTTTTATGGTAACAGAAAATATTAGCTCATGGAAAGGATTCGAAGCAAATAACGGAGAAGAGAATCGATCTCAGTTGGAAACGGAGAGACAGCGAGGAATCCCATGTACGAGAAGCCAATCTTTACTCTGACCGGTGGGCCGAGGCGGAACTTGTAGCGATAAGCGGGCGGCGGGCCGGAGACACCGCGGCCAACGCGCAGGGCTCAGCGCAGCAGGCCGAGGCGACCGTGGCGGTCTCGCGGACGCCGAGCCCTGCTTCTCCGGAAACAACGACGACGGCGGCGACGGGACCGCAGGCCGAGGAGCATGTCGTCGGGGCGTGCTGTGGCGGTGGTGGTGCTCCTGCAGTGCCGACTTGCGCCATAGACGGCGGCGAGGTCGGGTTGCAGATACAAGAAACTGGTCGAGCCGACATGCGACGACCATTAACACCCCATTAGCAGTCCAGGCAGCAGCGGGCTGGAGCCAGGCGACCGATTTCGTCTGCCTGGGCCTGCACCAGCTGCCTGTGCCAGGCAGGCAACCAGGACTCCAACCAAACAAGCTACAGGCAGGCCTCAGGCAGCTGGTCACCCAGGCAATTTCTTCTCAGGACTTCAACCAAACGTGCCCTGGGGTGCATGTCCATCGAGGCAATCCGTGAGACCTGTGACTTGTTGTACGTGCTGTGTGCCAGGTCGGTTGCATGAGTGCGGTTCGTTTCAATTTGCTAAGACTGACTCCAACAGCGCGAAGGCAAAAACGACATCCATTCCATCTTTTGCCTCGCGCACAGTACAAAAGTCTTGCACCCAAAACTCCTCTTCCCCGACAGCCAAGCAAATGCAAATCGTCCTCATTTCCTAAACGCCATGAACGAGCTCAGGAGCTCAAATCAGCAAGGAGAAAGGGCGGGAGGGCGGCCGGGAGTTAGGGGAATCGAATCCCCTAGTCTATGCGGTTCCATTTGAGCCGTCAATTTGAACTCGCCGCGTCCTGCTCGCTCGCTCGCCCGCCGCGCGGCCGCCGCTCGCCGGCTGCGCCCCGCTCGCCCGCGCCAGCTCGTCGGCTGCGCCCCGCGCGCCCTGTCGCCCGCCGCGCGCCTCCTTCTCGCCTCTCTCACTCAATCCCCCCGCCTCCTCCAGTCCTCCCCGCCGTGTCCGCCGCTGCCGCGCCCCGGCCTCCGCGCCCGCCTCAGCCTCCGCCGCGCCCGCCTCCGAAGCGCCCCGGCCTCCGCGCTCCCTCCGCCACGCCGCGCTGCGCCCGACCGAGCTCAAACTGCCTGGACGGCGTCGAGGTCGCGGAAGGAGGAGGCAAGGTGGGGGCCCTGAAGCAGCGCCCACGCGCGGCCGCGCCCCCTCCGCCGCGCCTGCCACCTCCCTGCCTCCCCGCGCGCCGCCGAGCCTGCTCACGCCGCGCCGCGCGGGCCACGCCGCCGCCTGTCCGTGACGCGCCGCCGCCGTGGAGCCGGGTGTCGGTGGAGGACAAGGAGAGAGAGAAGCTGGAGGCTGAGGAGGCGCGGGGCAGGACGAAGCGCGGTGGCCGGGGCGTGGTGCGGCGCGAGGAGCGGAGGCTGGGGTCCTCACCTCCGACGCGCGAGAGATGGCTGTCGAGGAGAGAGACGATGTATTTTTAGATCGCCTCTCTCCTGAGAAGGTAAAATGGCTGTCGGTTTGCATTGTCTGTTGGAGTTTGGTTCTGTGATGCACAGTGTCCAATCTGATCCAAAAATGGCTTTGCATTACATTGTTGAAGTCAGCCTAATGGAAATTAAGACTTTGCCTTTGTATTGTTTGTAGCTTCCGTGGATTAAGCAGTGTGTCTTCCTATTTGCAACGTCAAACGTAACTCCAAAAATTAGCAACGACAACAATTTAAGAACAAAAAGAGTATGTGTTAGCTGTATGGCTGCAATTAACGTTGCCTTCAATTAGGGCAGGGTTAGGGCTGCATGTTTTTTGAACATGTTTTTTTTCTTCTTTACAGCCAATTGCAAAATGAAAACATACTAACTGAAAAGTACATTACAGATGTACTACTGAAACATACATCAATTGCAAAATTACATGCGTCAAAGCTATCGATTTATCTCTGGACTAATCCTCACACAAAAAAAAAATCTCTGGACTAATCGGTAACCACCAGTTAAGGTACCACCTCCATGTCACCATGCCATATGAGGAAGCAGCCTGTTGCAAGACAAAATAGAGGCACAAGCGCCGTGCTCGACAACAATAGCCTGCCGTCAGCGTCCACACCCAAGGTTATAGTTACCACAACGCAGCATATTACAAGACCGATAAGTGTAACAGCCCAAAATACCTGCCAAAGAGGGTCATGTTATTTTGTATGGCTACGGAAAAGCATGGAGGCAAAAGGGGAAAAAAAAAAAAGAATAGCAAGAATGCTTACCGCCGCGGCCATGCTCACTCGTATAGGTTCCTCCTCCGGTCGCTGCGTGACGGGCGCATCAGCCGTGATCAGAACCAGCTGAGGGCGGAGAATGACCACCATGCCCTGCTCCATCATGTCCGCCGCCGTATCAGCATCGGACGCCCCGGCGACGGTGGCACACGCCGTCATGTGTACTTTCAAAAAAAAAATGTCTACTTTCACAGTGATGTGGTCAATGACCTCCGGCCGGCAAGGTCTGCGTCGATCGTGCCGATACGGCCAAAAAGAAGAGGCGGGCGGGTCGTGGTTTTATATATATCTTGCAGACGCGTGTCGAACTTGGTCCTCGTTTCGGAAACGGGCCAGGACAAGAACGTATTCCGTTTCGGAAACGGACACTGACGCCAGCCCGAGAGAGACGAGCACCGTTTCGGAAAAGAGAATTCGTGAGCCGCCGGACGTTTCCGTTCCCTACCTGAGATCGAACATATCTCCGTGGTCGGTAACTCAATTCGGATAGTTTAATTCATTCCGTCGCAAGAGAGCTAGGTGTACCGTGTGTACGAACTGCACTATGCTCAGTTGGCACGATGGCAAATGATATTCGATGCAAGGTCGGTGTGTACTGATAAAATTAAGGTGTATTGGGCTATACGAGATATATACATGTTGCACATTTAAAAAATTAAGCTTTTGGTCAGAGTGTCGGAGACACTGATCTGTGGCCACCAATACTCACAATACAACAAAAACAATGTCTTCGATATCAGCGCGATAAAATCTTGAGATAGCAGTTGTTTTCCCATGACGGATGATTTTCCCTTTTTACAGTTGTTTGGGGCCGTGGGAGTATAGGATTTCCCACTAATGGCCCCCACCTTCTCCCGCGATTACGAACCATCGGCCTGTTTGGCAGGCTGATAACACTGTAGCAGCGCTGAAGAAATAACTGCGAACACTGTAGCGGCTGCTGAAGAAATAACTGCGAACACTGTAGCTGCTGCAAAAAGCTGGGAAATGGGCAGCCGAACAGGCTGCATATGGCCATGGAAATGTCTTCGCCACTGAAATTCACAGCAGAAAGGAATATGGTCGATCATTTGATAAGTTGTAGCAAAAATAAGATCACAATGTGGTTGAGGGTACAAACAAATTAACTGTGCACCAAACCATCGAGAAATTCGTGATGAGATTGTTTTCATATACTGGCTTGACTGGCTATGTCTGAATGAAACAGTGATATCATATCTCTACTTGAAGTACTAAAACTTGTCGTCTGTATGGGTTGCCTGATTAAAACTGTTTTTGAGGAACTAACTAAACCAGTTGACCACTACTACATGGCACAACATGCAGGACATAGGATACTTACCACAAACTGCATGCTCATGGCAAACACATATATAGGCACGAGCTGATAATGAGCAACAATGCTCCGTACACTGTTTTAATTAGACACCACATTTTGGTTGTTTCTAACGGAATAGTATTACGTCACTGAGATTCAATGAAGGACCTGGCTAAACGATATCCACGTGAAAAATCTCAACACGGAATTATGAAAAGGGCAACTCGTCAGTCATAATGATAACAGAGAGTAGAATGGTACTAAGCTAATTACCTTTTGAGGACTCTTGGACGAGCACAATATGCATTGCAGCATTGTTCGGTGGCAGCTGCAGGCGGAGAGGACTGAGCTTCCCATTGATAGGGCTGCGTGTGTATACAATTATGTCATCGAGGCCTGTCAACTCCTGCAACTTGTGGGTAAGCTCCTCTACGCTGCTGCCGTT
This sequence comes from Eragrostis nindensis, assembly GCA_012490785.1. NCBI lineage: Eukaryota > Viridiplantae > Streptophyta > Magnoliopsida > Poales > Poaceae > Eragrostis > Eragrostis nindensis. The sequence goes on from JAAXCT010001388.1 coordinate 65,087, forward strand.
AAACGTAAATGAGTGTCCCTCTTTGTCATCCTCCACATCGCCCAAATCATCTGCAATCTGGTAATGGATTGCACGACCCTCCACCTTGTGCGGTGGGGCAGAAAAAAAATTGGAGGACTGAAAATATAAGAAAGTTCTCAATGTCAACTCTGTTGTGAGGCGAAACATCCTATAGCAGCTTAATTAAATGTAATTACGGGAACATATATATCCAGTCAAGCAAGGAGACGGTTTTGAATTACATAAAGAAATTCTAAAGATCTGGACAATGCATAATAATGCTTCGCGATGAAATGGCCTAACCAAGTAGACTAGCTTGTTCATGATGACATGAGAAAAGTAAGAGGCCCTTTGGCACGGATTCTCCGTGTGCTTCTGCTTCTGCTTCTGCAGTTGAATTGCCAAAGGGTCTTTTTGGAAATAGCTTCTGCAAAGAAGGCTCGGCAGAATCCGTTTTAGTTTCAACATGGAAGCAGAATCCACGAAACCGAGCTTCTTGTGGATTCTTCTGACACGTGTGCGGGCCCGCTTAACTAAACACCTTTATGTTTGTTTAAAAAATTCATAGATTACAAATCGAACATCCGAATTGCGAACAGATTACACCATTGCGATCGTTGCGACGAGATCTTCAAAACTAGACCACACTTGACTATATTTTGCAAACTTTTTTAAAAAAGAGAAATACATAATATATATTTAATAGTAATTATTTAATATATATTATTTGTAATTATTTTTGTTTCAATATTTAATGTGGACGAATTGGAGCTTCAACTTAAGAGGTACTGTAGTCATTACACATGCATAATCCATTTCAGGAAATATCAGGATAATCTGTTTTGCCAAACGGCCTGACTGGAGAAGCTGTTTTGACAGAGAATCCAGAAGAATCCGGAGAAGCTGTTTTTCCTCAGAATCCAGTGCAGAATCTGTTTTTTGCAGAATCCGAAGCCCTGCCAAACAGGCCCTAAGCCAAGTTATTGAGGACAATGAACTTTTTTTTCCCTCGAACATTGATCAGGTCAATGAACTGACTCAACAAGCAACATAGGTTCAGATGCACACAACAAAGGATATTCTCACATTGCAGATTGCAAGCAGCTAGCAGTCTCAAAGGAATCATGCCTACAAGCGAAACAAGGCGGTTCAATGATACAAACATGACAAGCATTTCCAAATTACAAGAAAACCGTATAGTTTCAACAGAATGGCAGCATTGTCACGGGTAAACGAGGACAAACAAACTAGAGCAGCATTGTAAAACCCACAGGCCACAGTAATTGACGAAGTGCATGCATTCGGTCTGCCGATCCCAAAACCAGCACTAGAGCAATTCGATATAAACGATGCCAAAGTCAATGTCTTTGTCCAGCAGAAGACATCGCGCGCGACCAATCCTAGGTACTACACCGCTTGAGAATGAGATCGATTGAATCAACGCAGGAACGGAGAGCAATTAATTTGTTCTCTAACCTCGAGTTTGGAGAGCGCGGGCGCCTCTTGCTCCGGCGGCGGCGTCGCGGCGCACGACTTGGACGGCTTGGAGAGTTCCGGCGGGGGCGCGGCGGGCGTGAGCACCTGCACGATCTCGACTTCCCAGAGCACGTCCTTCGTGGCGACGCGGGGCGGCGCGTCGTGGGTGACGGAGTTCCGCCACGGCGGGAGGCCTCCGTTGGCGCGGAGGAAGTTGCCGTACCGGGTCCTGAGGCGCGCCTGGGATGAGGCGCCGTCGACCCGCACGGGCTCCCATTCCACCGACGAGTCCGGCCGCGCCGGCGCCGTCTGCAGCACCTTGTGGCCCGTCATGCCCAGCAGGAACGGCTCGTTGGAGGCGGCGAGGTAGCGGCCGTACCGGCTCCGCAGCCGCAGCGCCCCCGGCGAGGAGTGCGGCACGGGCTCCACGCTCCACCGCGCGTTGGGCGAGGCGCCGTCCCGGTCCTGCGTCACGCGCTCCTCGTCCTCGTCCGCGTACAGGAACTTGCCGTGGTGGCTCTTCAGACGCACCGCCTTCGCACACGCAAACAGCTCCATCGCTTGCTCTCCTTGGTGTGGCGTGGGTGGGTGGCCGCCGCTGACGAGGAGGCGCTGGTACATTCTGAAATCCAATTACAGGAGCCGTTAAATAGTGAGCCCCCAGGGGCCCGCCTGTCAGGCGTGCCTATTACTCAAACCAGACGGCGCGTTCTCCGTCCTCAGTCGCCCGAGTCCTCATTTCGTCGAGCACCTCGCGTGCGCGGAGGCGGGGAGGTCATGGCGAACTCTGAATCACCGATACGTCCCGGAGGCCGCCGTACCCGTATCCGATACGGCGGGATACGATACGGCGATACGCCGATACTCCGATACTCCCTCTATAGAATCACTGTTTTGGTTTGAAACTCACGTATCGTTGTATCGCCGTATCGTATTGCCGTACCGGTATCCCCGTATCGGTGATTCTTAGATGGCGAAGCCAGAGTTCTCCCCTTTTGTCCTAATGCTGCGCGAGAACGGGGAGAGAGTGGGGAGGGGATACACCATGGAGCTGGCGCCCATGCCTGGCGTCGGCGCGCCCCTTCGAGCTCACGGTGGCAGTCCATCGAGGGCAGCGCCGACGGGTACGCCCCCTCGCGCTCACGCCTCCAGCTCCTGGATGGAAGCAGCAACGGGTACGTCTCCGCGCGTCCAAGAAGGGAGCTCGACGGCGGGTCCGTCTCCTCGCGCTCACGGACACACCTCGACGACGACGAGGCGGGTGGCGACGGGTCCGCCCCCTTGGGCTCGCGGCAGCATCTGGACGAGCGAGGCTGCGACGGGGGCGCCCCATCAGTCCATCACGCTCATGGCGCCAGCACGAGGACGGAGGCGGCGACTTGCCCACCCCTTCGCGCACGGTGGGATGCGGCTACGGATGGTGGTGCCGCGGCTGGCGCGCGCGGCGACTCCATCGTCGCGGACGGAGACCCTGCAGCACCAGCGATGGAGCGCATTCTCCAAGATATGCGCGACCTACTTTACCCTCAGAGCCCGAGCAGTATCAAGAAAGTGGCCAAGAACGGTGACCTCGACTGCAAGAACGGCGCCTGCGAGTCCAGCAAGAACCGCGACCGCGACTCCAAGAACGCGCGAGAGATTATCATCCCTGTCTGCTTGGCTCCCAAAATGAAGTCGGAGAACCAAAAAGTACGATTTCTTTCCCTTTGAAGCAATAACTCTTCTCTTGTTGGGAATTGGGATCTTGCTGAGGACTTATGTGGCAAGATTGTGCTAGAATGTGGGTTCAGTCCAAAGGTTAGAAATGTGCAAATAGATCATGATGGGACGCAAGAATTCTTTTATTTGTCATAATAGATTGATGCAGTAGCTCACATACCTTGATGTTGGTCTATGCGGTAAAACAGAACTAACTGTGAATAAGCATTAGGAAACAGTTAACTGCTTATACTTTGGGATGTTAGTTCAATTGTTATGTCAAATGATGATGCTTAATTCAGTAGATCATGGCAATAAAGTGTGCCACGTCAATTTCCAGCTCCCCGGCAACCTATCTATCGTTACTTGGGATGAATACTACAGTTCTGATATCCTAGTTGTCAGACTAAATAGATCCAGTAGCTCACATGCCACCTTGTTTGTCTATATTACACTGCTTTAGCTCTGAACAAATAAACACTTCTTGTCTGATTAGTACAATTTTTAAGCAGGCAGGTCAGCATATTTGGTAGTTTTACATCTCGAGGCCCAGAGATATTTGAAGTCAGTAGCAGTAATGGCAATGATTTTTGGATTGAAGGGGTGCATCATCTGAGACTGATTTTTGCAACTTATGTATACAAGTAAGGTGGACATAGGGGGAGGAATGAATTTCTTTATTCATAGTATCTTTAGTGTTACACAAAACAGAGGAAGTGATTCTCATAGCTCCTTCTCTGTGGAGTAAAAGAACTAAGCTTGGATTCACGGCATTGAGATACTTATACAAGTGGAATTGTTAGTTTGTAGTCATCACAGTTGTATTGAGTTTTTACAACTTACTATCAGGCCAACTTATCCTTGACTTGTCCTCTATGCGAAGCAAGTTACTTGGTCTTTTAATATGTATATGAGCATTCTCACTTGTTTTATTGTACCTAATACTTTTTTGTCAATTTTGTTCAAATGGTAATGCAGGATGAGATATGGAACAAGCGCCAGATCATATATGGCATTGCTCTGCCTACTGGGTCCATTGGGATTGGTTCTTGCTGTTGCAGCTATTTTGCCACAATGGATGATTTTCCTTTTTACAGTTGTTTGGGGCTTTGGGAGTATAGGATTTCCCATGGGACTTTATGGTACTTCCAGATGTGAGATGGATTATAGTCGGCGTTTTGCACGATTCATCTTTATGGGATTTTCATTGTTCGTCATATACACGATGTACCTATCTGTGATGCTCCTAGACGCTAGCACCCCATCTTGTTCACCTCCATCAGCAGCCGACATGGCCTCACCACCGAGTCCACCTACTCAAGATTGACCGCATGTTCGTATGATATGCACATATGGCAAATTTTCTTTGGGGTGAAAAAGATGGGAAAAATAGTTAATGAAAAGAAAAGATGTGGAGAAAGGTAGTAGACCTTAAATATGAGAATGACTCTCCTAATATCTTCTGTAGCAAGACAAACAGAGCATCACCCTTTTGAAGGGTGCGATGTGGGCTTGTCAAGCTGCAAAAATGGGTTACAAATGGAAAGTAGGAGATGGTACCAGAATTAGATTCTGGGAGGATCAGTGGTTTGGAACTTGCTGCTTAGCTACCCAGTTCTGGGAGATTTATGTAATAGTTAATGAACATAATGTGACCATAGCTGATGTTTGGGATGGGGAATACCTAAAGTTGACCTTTAGGAGAACTGTCACCCAGAGATTGATGAATCTCTGGTATGAGCTGTTGCAAATAATGAGTGAAGTGAAGCTTAGTGAGGAGGAGGATGCAATAATTTGGCAGTTTGAATCTGCTGGGAAATACTCAGTGCAATCTCTTTATGCAGTGATTAACTTCAGAGGGGTTTGTCCTATATATGCTCCTGTGATGTGGAACATTAATGCTCCAGCTAGAATTCACATTTTTCTCTGGCTGTTAGCTAACAATAAAACACTTACAAGAGATAATTTGTCGAAAAGAAAGCATTTGGATGACTTACCATGTAATGAAAAAGAATCTGTGGTACATCTCTTCTTTGAATGTTGTGTGACCAAGATAATATGGCACTATCTTTCTGAGACAGTAGACAGGGAAATAGGAACAGATTTTAAATCTGTTGCTAAGTTCTGGATCAGTAACAAAACATGTAAACTTTTAAATATGTTGTCCTCTGCGGCCCTCTGGTCTTTGTGGAAACTAAGAAATGATATTTGTTTTCAGGGGAAGAAATGGACTGGAGACAGGGTGCTGCTGAGAAAGACGGCAAGGACACTCCGGGCTTGGAAGGTGCTGTGCAAGGAAGGAGAAGGAGACGCCATGGAGGTGCTGGTGAAGAAACTGGAGAGAAAAGCGGCCTCACCACCAGCTTTAGCCTGGGTGCCTACAACAACTTCAAGCCAATTCGCTGGAATGGTACAAGAAGCTGCTAGTGGTGTGAGCGATGTGGCTGAGGAGCCAGATGTTGCTGTTAATGTCGAGTTGCAATGTGATTGTGGGCTTTGAGCCATTTTCCAGTTCGGTGTGTGAGCCGATGAACAATTATGTACTGAACAATGTGAGCTTTGAATAAAAGCAGGGGGAACCTTTTGTCTAAAAAAATGCTTTCAGCTTCCTTGTGTAATTTACTTGTTTCTCTGCTGCTAATCTCTTCTGCAAAAGATGCACTGAATATTTTTCCATTCCATTGCAGGGCTGTTTGACTGGTAGTGACAGAGATCTAGATGAGTCTGAGTCCAGCTGGGAGGAGTTGAGCACTTCATATTTACAGCAGATGTAGCTGTGGTTATACAGCTTTTCTAGACTTTTTTTTCGGAACCACCTTATTTTGCCAATTTGCCTCATTTATGCTAGAGTACTTCCTCTGTTTTTCCAGGCTTTTGGACAGACGTTAGGAGTTGTTGATGTCTCCTTCAAAGCTTTGCTAGGCTTTCGGGCATCAGGACTGACAGATGTTGCCTGTGGACATCTATTCTTGCTCTCATTTGGACATTGGCGTTAGGACTAATTTTTTGGCTTGCTGTACCTTGGGATTGGAAAATGATGTGGAGTTTGCCTTTGGTATTCTGTAGTGAAAGCAGGATATCACATTATCCTAAATGTAGGACCAATACTCAGTACAGTTGAAAGATGTAGATATCACAAAGATACAGCTATCATACACTCATTGACAGTTATCTCTTACATGGCATGTCACATTGTTCACAGTCGGGTTCTTTGACGTGGATGATGTGACATTGCTCACGGCTCTCGTACGTGTATAATGATATTGTTGACAGTTGGTTCTTATGTGGATATAATTCGATACTGTTTTATCTCATCTTGTTCATGTTGTACTGGTGACTAGATACTTCAGACTGGCCCCTCTTTTTTTTTGTTTAATACAGAATACTTTGTAGTGCCATATTTGTTTGTATTTTCAGTTTTTGTGATGGAGGATGTGGTCTACTCAGCCTGGTAGTATTCACTTTAGGCTGGAAAATTAGCTCTGATGATTCTTGGAGAAGGCTACTTCTACACTTTTTTTTTTCACTCAAACTTTAATACATTTAACCTTTTCTTAGAAAAAGTATGCCCAACAATTAAGACCACAAAATTCACGGTCATCACTCAAAATCACCTTCAGCTTAATCGCCATGCCTGCTGCAATTCAGCTGCTACAGTGTTCGTAGTTATTTCTTCAGCATCTACTACAGTGTTCGCAGTTATTTCTTCAGCATCCGTTACAATGCTGTGGTGCAGCCGAACAGGGCCCTTTTATTTTGATCTTACACGGAGTCAGCTAAGACAAGTCTGAGAAAATATAAGGACCAAACTGAGGTGCCCACCGGATGGGATAATTTCAGCCAATCCAAATGCTACGTAATATAATTGTGCTCCACAAACAAATCATCTCCACTACATTTCACACCTCTCTCCCTTGCTCTGCCAACAAAAATAACAGAACAAGTTAAGTAATGCTTTTGTTGCACATATCAGTAGCTGAAGTAAATCACGAGGTTTTTTCGTGTTCTTTATCTGAATTCCGAAATTTCTTTTACACCTAGCAAGCTTTATTTTAGTGACTGTGGCAATGTCAAGAAGAGTTATATTTTTTGTCTTCAAAAAAAGAGAGAGTTATTTTTATCTTAATATATACTTTCATGACCACGTAACACCAAGTTAATCAAACAACACGCCCCATCAGCAGGGCATGATTTTCGATATATGCTGGGGTTAGTTTTGCACAATGATTATGTTTGCACAAAAACGGAAAGAGTTATTATTTTTTATCGTTCAAAAAAAAAATGTTTGCACAAGGGGTCCCAAAAATGGCGCGTGTATCATTTTCTTTTAGAAACACATTACGTGACATGTTCGATTTCAGTTTTTTTAGGGGAATGTTTGGTTTCAATTACCTCCTCAAGATTTTTCTTTTAATGACGTTATGACATGAGGTATATTTCAAATTTGAGCTGAACGTTGTGCCGTCATGACATACAATATAACTCTGGAGAGAGTAATCATACAGTCAGAATTCATCTATCCTTCCGAAATAGTACCTCTCGTACATATACCTGATCTGCGGTTTCTGTTGTGATTGTAACGTGGGTCTCCGAAGTAATCCAGTGTGAGCGCCCATATGAAGCCCCCGATCATGGGAAGCATGACCAGCGAAGCCAGCAAAGGCCCCGCTTCCGACCAGCTCGCACAGCTCGAGATCAGCGACTGCGACACGATGAACGCCGCCGCGATCAGCGTCGCGACGGCGACGAAAGACTGCACGCGATCGACACGGTAAGACAGCGGTTATTTTTTTTCGAAGGTAATGAGACAACGGTAATTATACTGTGAAAAATCACGCAGTGGAAGACAACCGTAAATTACTATAAAAGGCTGCAGTATTTACCCTGATGGTGATCTTCCAAGCGAGGCTGCAGGGATGGCCGCCCCGTGTGCTGACCTCACGTCGACGGCCGGTGCTGATGGTGATCGCCGGACGCGACCCTTCTTCTAGCAGGGCGACGAGGAGATGGTACTCCTCCGCGGCCGTCGCCTTGTCGCCGCCGGCCGTCGCTGACGCAACCGCGTTGAAGGAGTTCAACGCCGCCGCCGCCGCCGCGAACATCTTGTACGTAAACGTGCGCACACAGAGCGACGCCTTCTTGACGGAACGGGACGACAGCAGGTTAATTATGGGATTCGGTTCGCGACTCACGTACAAGTTCTTGTTCGAGACGTGTCCGGTGTGTGTCAAGAATCAGCGTAAAGCTCATCGCCAAAAAAAGAAAAAAAAAGTCAGTGTACAGGACGCTTCGGGTCCACCAGCCAGTCGTGTGACAACGTCTCCCGCCGCGTCGCTGAAATGCCTGGGGCCGCTGCCTGTGCGCCGCCGCTTGACACGTGGAACTCCAGCTTCCAAAGTGGCGCACCCCAGCCGGCCAACTGCGAGTCGTGCCCCACCCCGCAGTGACCAAACGCAAGGCATCCTGGGCGGAGCTAAGTGCAAGGCTGCGGGCCTGGAAATGAAAGGCGTTGCTCCGCGCTCGCCTCGGCGCGATTAGGCGCTCGGCGCCGGCCTTCCGCCTCGCCTTGGGGCATAGGCGTTCATTACGCGGTGCAAACGCTTCGGCGGCGCGAAGCAGTCACGCAGGCGGGCGAGGCGAAGAACAGCGGCGCCGAGGCGGCAAGGCGCGGTCGCGCAGGCGGGCGAGGCGAAGAACAGCGGCGCCGAGGCGGCAAGGCGCGCGCCAGGTCACCCGGCAGGAGCTCGTTTTGGCGCTTGGCGGGAGCTCGTCCGGCTAAATTGGCGCTGTCGGGTGCTCCTCCATCCCTTCCTGTACGCCCTCTAGCCCTTCGCGGCTGCCGGCGACCTCGCACTGCCGCATCTGAACTCTTCTCGCTGCTGCGCGACTGGCTTCGTGGCTAATCATTCAATTCCGTACAAAACGTCTAGGCACGCCTAGACGCGCTTAATCGCGCCTAAGCGCTAGGCGGAGGCTCACCGCCCGCCTAGCGCCTAGCGCCCTCCTGAACCAGGGCTGCGGGTGCGACCGCACCCACGGCAAAATGAATCTTCAATGATATTCATCATTTATTCACCATATATGCACCCATTAGAATATCTAATTATGTACCCACAATATCAAAAACATAAGCTAAAGAAGCCTTAAGAGAAATTCCGCACCACCTTTCATTGAGCTCTAGCTCCGCCACTGCCAAGCCCCAAGCCCCCAACCCCGAGTCGGACCCGCACGAACCGGACCCCTGTCTGACTCGGCGCCGCGCACCGAACGGCTCGAGCGAGAGGCGGGAGGAATGGCGGCGGCGGCTCAAGGCGCAGCGCGGAGGGGGGGGGGGGGGGGGGGGGGGGGGGGGGGGGGGGGGGGGGGGGGTGGGGTGCTGGACCGTGCTCGTCCCCACCGCCACAGCGGCCGAGTGGACGGTGCTGACGCTGCCCGACGGCCGCGCGCGGGCCGCAGTGGCGGCGGGGCAACTGCGACGCGGGGCGGGTCTGGCGGCGGAGTGCCCGAGGTCGCAGTCGAGATGGCGGCGCTGCTGGCCGCGTCGGGCGCTCCTAGTCTTGGCATCGGGGAGGACAACAACGTGATGGCGTACTGCGGCGCGGGTGGAGGCCTGGCTGCAGGCGGTGCGGGTGGACGGGTCGCTGACGCTGGACGACCGTACTTCGTGCTGGTGGTGTTCATCCCCAGCATCAATACCAAGGAGGAGGTAACTACCCTGCTTCTCGTCTCCTCTACGCACCTTCATGTTCGTGTGCTTCACTAGAAATTACGCATGCTTATTTTGCTACTAATCGGATGGCCCCGTTTAGTTCATGTCTAAATCATGTTATAGAATCGTAGTTTGAAGCGTGATTGGCGCCGGCGTAGAGGTTAACATGATTGTTACCCTTTGCTTTGCTTCTCTATCTGTTGTTGAGTAGTTATCACAGTGCCAACTAAATTAAACCAGCACTTTATTGATTTTGAGATACTATTAAACATTACCATTGACTCATTGAGCTCTTAATAACATTTGTATTAGAGAGATCATAAATGGGGTCGGATCTGGCATTCATGTGCATATCGAGATGAAAACTCATCAATATTGTGTGCTATGCTGAAATTTGCCACCTTGTCCATTCGTTTATAGGGTGATAAGCTCTCCTTTTTCCACCAAAATATTCTCAATTAAATTGGAAATGCATGTTGATACGGAACACAATTTGTTAATGCAATATGTTTACAAAGAGAAATTTGCCGTACCTAACTTCCCTTTCTCTACGCACCTTCATGTTTGTGTGCTTCACAAGAAATTACGTGCTTTGCTTCATTTGTTCCTTATCGGATTGCCCCATTAGTTCTTATGTATGTCTACATCGTGGTAGTAGACTTGTTGTTTGAAGATGCATAATCGCACCCAATTAAGCACATGATTGGCGATGAGGTTAACACACTGCGAGTAAAGCTCTGCAGTTCATTGATTGCTTTAGAGATGAATAGATTAGCATTAGACATTTTGCGTTGCTATCATGCTACCTAAATTAATCATAACATGTTTTATCAATGGAATCAAAGAAATGAAAAAATACTTGTATTTTTCTTCTGTGCTCAACTAATGAATTGCACTTATCATTTTGCTACCTGAGCAAAGATGATTTGTTATGATAACACGAAATGGTCAATTATCGAATTGCACTTATTGTTTTCTACCTCAACAAGTATAATGCCTTGTAAAAGAATGGAGCATGAAACTTATATGTGGGTACGTAGCTGCGGGACTTGCTTTGCTTCCCGAGGACTATCTAGACAGATGGAGAGTGAAGCCGGAACCATGAGAGAAGAGAGTAGCAAATGAATAGACATGTTTCTCTCCTCACTTTCCAAATTGTCTACGGTGCTACTTTTATAAATTACACTTCAACCCTAAACATACATAATTAAAGTGAATGAATAGTGACAAAAGTACTTGTAAATTCCATTCGACCTCGAGATATTTACAAGAACCTTCCACAACACCTTAATTCCATTCGCCGCTGGCCGTCGCCGACGTCGCGTCCGCGTTGAAGGAGTTCAATGCCGCCGCCGCCGCCGCGAACATCTTGTACGTATGCGTGCGCACGCAGCGACGCCTTGTTGACGGAACGGGACGACAGCAGGTTAATAATGGGATTCGGTTCGCGACTCACGTACGAGTTCTTGTTCGAGACGTGTCCGGTGTCAAATCAGCGCAAAAGGTCATCGCCGAAAAAGAAAAAAAAGGGAAAATCAGTGTAAAGGATGCGTCGGGCTCACCAGGCAGTCGAGCCGGTCGCATAAAGGAGCGAATGTGGCAACTTCTCACCGCGTCGCTGAAATGCCTGGCCCTTAGTCAAAGCAAAAACAAATAATAAGCCCGGTTTGGATCTACTCATAATTTTTAGCGGGCTAAAGTTCAGTTATTTTAGATCCAAATGAAGTGATTAAACTAGAGCTTAAACTTTACTCCCTCCGTCCCAGTTTAATTGGCATTCTAGTTTCATCCAGTTTTCCTAAAATAATTAGCATTCTCACTTTCCAATGCACCTTTATCTCTTCCCGATACACCTCTATCTATATCTCTCTCCTCTTCGTTTCCTATGCATCTACCTTTACTAACTTTTCGTAATCTCCGTGTCGAGTGCTAAAACGTCAATTATTTTGGGACGGAGGGAGTAGTTATTTTAGATTCAAACGGGATGACTACTAGAGATTAAAATTTTAGCCAGCACACCTAATAATGTTTAGCTTACTAGTTATCTCAGTCTTTCCAAATTTAACTAAAACCATGGCAAAAGGTGCCTAAAGACCAAAATACCCCTCTTAAACCACACATCCTCGTTTTATCCCTTCTTCTCCCAAGAGCATTGCTATCATTGTTGCTTTAGTTGGCTAAACTTAGCTCTGAGTCCAAATAAGAGACTAAACTGTAGCAGGCAGTTAGAGGATAAAAAAAGCGTAAGAGAAAAAATAAAAATCCATCTCAATGGCCCCCAGCGTCCGCCGCTTGGTTTGCCAGAATGGCATCCTTGATCAGTGACTGCATGGAATTGGAACTCCCAAGGTCGCAGCTTTGTTTAGAGGCGTCAACTTTCCGGGTCCACAAGTCAGCCTGTCGCGTGTCGATTGAGATCAAACAATTTTGTGCTCCTAGCCAGCAAACTGCGAGCCGTGCCCCACCGAGCAGTGACAAGCGAGTGATACCGCCACGCGGCCACGCGAGGGCTTTCTTCTCCACGGCCCCAATCCCTCGGCTCGGGTCGGGCCCGCACGAATCGGAGCCTTGTCCGACTCGGCGACGCGCACCGGCCGGCTCGTGCACGAGGAGAGCGGAATGGCGGCGCTGGCTCCGGACGCGGCGGGGGCGGGAGGCGGCGGAGGCAGCTGGACCGTTCTCGTCCCCTCCGCCGTGGCCGCCGAGTGGACGGCGTTGGCGATGGTCGGCGGCCGTGCGGGGACCCAAGCGGCGGCCGGGGCGGCGGAGGCGGCGGGGAGCGGGTTGCGCGGAGGAGGCGACGGGGTCCCGGAGGTGGCCGTGGAGATTGCTGCCCTGCTGGCCGCGGCGGGCGCTGCTGGTTCCCGCGGCGGAGAGGGCTCCATGGGGCGCGGCGGCGGGGTGGGGGCCTTGCCTGAGCGCGGCACTGGCGAGGGAGCGCCACACTTCGTCCCGATCGTCTTCGTCCCGAACGAACCCAAAAAGGTACGGTTCCACGCAGCCGCTTCCTAATGCTTCAAATTACTGTTTAGTGTAGCTAGATGGCATTTCAGGCTTGGGTGCAAACAGGATACGACTGCTTACGTCCATGATCTTGAACAAAAATTTGTCTAAAAAACCATTTCCCATGTTCACGTACAAGGCTTTGATTGCACATAATCAGTTATAGCTTGAATCTGTCAATTGGCATCGATTGGAGGACAAATTACATTGGAGTCCCCTAATAGGCATCACAATATTGATCTGAACTGAAGCTTGACACACACTCTCATATGAATGTCGAAATTAGGGGCAAATGCTTGGTGGGGAAACATTCTAAAAATTATGTATCAGAAGACAATGAACAACGGAGAGCTCAAAACGATTTTGTTCAATAGATTTGTCATCCACACTTTGCGGTGGAAGGGGATGCACCTGTTCGGTGAAGAGCATTGGGCGGGGCAGCAGGCCCATCAATTTCATGTCATAGGGCCTGGGGAGCGGGGTCGTCGGGTGTGTTGGCAGTTGGGAAGTGGAGGGGTGTGGGTGGTGGGAAAGATGTGCAGGATCAGCTGACCAAATTAACATCTCTCGATATTTGTACACTTTTTTTGCATCTTCAAAAGATTCTATAATCAGTGAAAAAGGGAAGTTATCTCAGTGCACCAGATGTTTATCACCCCTCGAGTTTGTGGATTATCTGTAAATTGTGTAGCTACTTGGTGGGTATTAGCTATCATGTGGATCTTAGATTGAATGTTGGGCAGCTCTTGTTCACAACTAGGATTTTATGACAAGAGGATGGCAAAAGAGTTAGAGATGACAATCGTTCTTATAGTGTAGAAAATATATGTTAACAGATTTTGAATATTTTGCTGGTCCATAAATATTAAGCATTCAATCCTAGCCTCTTGTACCAAATTGGGTTTCAAGGGGGAGGGAATGCGGGTGGAGGCCGCCTATCAGGAGACTACATCTGTATATGCATCTCCGCCAGCCTTTGCTGTATATAATGCTTAACCTCCTGGGAACATAAACTCTTCACCGTCGGATCTAAAGCTTATAGATTGAACAAATATCGCCTCTGCAGCAGCTAGCACAATTTGTAGAGGATTTGGGTTGTCAATAGCTACAGACTGGAGCATTCATTACTTTGTGAGACGGATTTAAGTCTCAGGTTTAGCTGACATGTGGTTAAACTGAAAGTGGATTGCCACTTTGTATGCGTGACTGATAATATGCTATGCTTTACATATAAACAAGCTTCTTTTTGGTCTGGATGCTCTGAGTTAGTATATGTTAGATCCATAATAGTATTTTAAATTACGGTAATTGCTTTGGAAGATTTTAATAATAAAGTAAGTTTCGATTACGTGGCATGCATTTGCTATTGATGAATTTGTTTCAGTTTGCAATATTGTCTATTTGCCTTCCAGAATGATGTTGTGAAACAACCACTTTGCTTACTTTCTAATAGGACAAGGGAATACAAGCAGCAAAAGTTATCTATGGTGTATTGTTGTTCGGGCCTCTTGCATTTATCAGACCTGTGAATGATGTGCTAGTCTCAAGCGACATTGATAACGTTTCAGTGTGGACATCTTTTGGCCTGTATTGGGGGATCTTGAGCATCGGCTTTCACTTTACATTGGATGGAAATGTACCGCGTCTGGCACGTCCAATCATCGTGACAGTTGCTCACGTGATGCTGACGCTGTTTTGTTTCTTCGTGATTTTCTACATCTCTCTTCTGCTGCCCCCAACTAAGGATACTCAAGTTTGGCTAATCACAATGGAAAGTCTTCTAGCAATTGGACATCTTATTGTCGCCTGCATTTGGGTCAGTACTTTATTTCTTCAATAAGTATTTTCTTTGATTGTGGATACTAAGCTTCACTAAATTATAGGTTACGAGGGCACGTTTGGTTTGTTGCTTCAATCAACATCGACAAAGGTAATATTTTGAATGCAGTGGTCCTTTTTAATCTTTATATGAATGTTTGCTGAATAATACGTTGCACTTTTGCATGTTTCCCTTTGATGTAACTGCATTATATAGGTTAGTTAGGAAGTTAGAGGTCTAGACGTTGTGTCCACCCTAAAAACTCGACTAGAAACTGGGCAATCGAATCCAGACCTTCCCAGGTAGCCATGGCCGAGAAGAGCATGCTCGTCAATTGAACTCTGGCCGCCACGGATCTGAACAGCCCCCTCGCGCGGAACTGTTGGTCCACCGTTTTAGGCGAGCCGCGGCACTGCCGGTCAGGTGATCATTGCCACCACCAGGCCACCAGGCCATTGCGTGAGCTGGGTGTTAGAGTTGGTGCCATTGTTAGTCGTCTAGATGAAACATTTTACCCCTCTCTTCGTAACTCTATTGTCATGTCATAAAAAATGTCTATGCAGTACCTTATTTATTGAAATCCATTGGGGATAGCCTTAATACAATGCACTGTACGTGTCTTCCACACATAAACTTAATTGCAGTCTTGAATATAGCAGCATGCATGATATTATTATTCTGTTTAATGTCTGTGATTATACACCGTGACATCCAGTGTTATGATTCCTTTGTTCTTATATTCTGTGGTTTGTTCAGGTGTCTGGTGCAACAACTTCGGTTAAGAGTGAGATACATCTGGGCAAAAGTAAGACAAACGTGGACACGAGTGTTGTCAAAACGGAACGCAAGTGACCGCACAGCCACAGCATAATGGTAGGCCAAGCATGAATGTTAAGCGATTAGAGGAGAGTGAAGCAAAGGTGGCAGGAGTGCAGCGAAAATCTGATTGAGTGGTTAAGATCATTTGTGGCTACACTTTCTGGCTTTGGATAATACACTTTGGTCTGATCTTATTTCACTTGAAACATGTAATGATGTTCTTTGATCCACGTATATACATATACACACGCTGCTGTTGCTACAATTTGATAAGCACTCCTCTGGCCTGGACATATATGTGTGTCCATATTGCTATATTAGTATTTCCTTGATAAGTATACACCGGCCTCTGGATATATGGTAGTGCGCCTCTAGAACTTGTCAGGAAGGAGCTATTTAGAATGCAGGGAATCTGGCGCACTATTAGGCTCTTTTTCTTTTGTTATTAAAGGCTTCTTCATGTTGAATCCGGTGTTCCATTACAGTCATGAGATGTGATATTCAATGCAAAATATAGGTTATACAGACTGCCAAATTACAGGATCCAACTTTAGGTAACAAATAATCTCTTGTACAAAGCGGGATACTCTGCACCAGCACCATGTGTCAACAACGCTGTACGAGAAGATACCCAAATGCAGCAAAAGCAACGGAGGCAAGTGCTATAAGCATAAACGCTTTCCTCATGCTGTGATTCACGTCCAAGGATGCAGCCCACATAATGCTCCAAACTGAGATAGCGACCAATAAAACTATAAGAAATATCTGCGAAGAGGAGAGAACAAGTTATTAGCTGTGCTATTGAAGCATTTTTTTTTTCCAATTTATATATGAGTGCTAAAGATATAATTTAATTGGCGATAACACACTGACCAGTACGAATCTGAGCGCGCGAGGCGGGCGTTGGTTGGGGCGCTGCTCGACGGCCGAATCACCCGTGATCAGCACCAGCCGTGGCCGGAGGCATACCCACCCCTGCTCCATCATGTCCGCCGCCGCGTCATCGGACGCAACCCGGCCGCGATCCTCGTCGGGCCGCCGCCCCCGCGTTGCCGTGTCCGCGTGCGTGCGACGCGATGATCCCATATGGGTTCCTTCCGGAGATGCAGATGCACGATGGCGGGAAGATGCGTCGTCGATGGAGGCAACAACGTGAGGAGTCCGGAGGGTGACGACGATTATATTGCATCGGCCGCGATGCACGGCGTGTCCTCGATGCAGAAACGGAATAGGACAAAACCATGGAGCTGAATCAAATTGCTATTCGGACTCAAAAAAAAAAATTTTCTGGATGTTTTGATGGGTTATGACCACCTTATTATGCACAGAGTCAATTACTTCGTCGGAACATGTTCCCAGTATGTTCACTATAGATGTTTGGGGTCCTTTTTCACCGACATGATGAGAGTTATTATAGTCGTTTTGGGTACACCTGGTTGAAAAAAAAGAAAAAAAAAAGTATACGTGGTATACTGCCATTCAAGGAAAAGCCTATACAGTATCCCAAACAATAAAAACAAGATTAACAAGTGCTATAAGAATTAAGAAACGATGTCATAATGTCATGGTCAAATACTCAAATCCCATGGACTAGAGAACGCTGCAAATATGAGACAGTGACCAGCAAAACTATCAAAAGCACCCGCGAAAGATGAGGGAACTTTAACGGCAATAATTCTTCAATGCAAACGTGTTACAACCTCTGAAAAACATTGCAGAGATCAAGATAGTTTATAACTTAATACTACTCCTTCCATGCACAATCTGTGGAATAACCTAGTCTCGGCAAAACATGGCATGGCAGATCGAGAACGCTCACTGCAGCCTGCCAACATGCTCGAGCGAGACGGCCACGAAGAAGACGAGCGTTTCTTTAGTTGTCGCCGCTTGACGGCCGGAGAACTCGTGATCATCGTCTACGGCCGAGTCCTCCGCCGTAGCATGCTCGCTCGTCGCGGTCGATGTGCCCGCTGTCGTGGTTCCACGGCGCTCTGGCCATGTAGCCGGCGTGGTGACGGACTGAGCTCGGTTGAGGTTTCAACCGTACGGTAGGCGACGTGGCCGTCGACATCGAGGCGTCAGGGGTGACTTCGTCAATCTCGAAGATTTACCAGTTCAGTTTTCAAAAATGTTCATAGAGGTAGGATTCGTGTGGGTGCGGTCATATGGGGTGAGCGTGCGTGCATGTGAGTGTCTGAGTTTTACTGTGTAATCGAAAAAAAAAAGTTTGGAGTCGGTGCGTTGGAGCCCAGATTGCTTCTTGAAGTTGGTTTTGAGGCGATGGTGTGCTGAAACGTGGTTTCGATCGTGTTTCCGACAGGCCTGTTTTTGATAGAATTGTGTCCATTAGTCTGGGCCGACCTCGCGGCAAATTGGTGCTTGGGGTTGACTTAGCACAATGATAGTAGGCTGGCCTTGGTACGCCGCTCGGTGGGCGAGCCTGCGTCTCCAATTACGGTCCTTTCTCGCATATGAATTCCTGCAATCAAATATTCACCAAAAATTGTGAAACTTTATGACTCAACATATACAAATAAGCATACAACTTTAGTGATATGTTTTATGTACCTGTAAGTTGGAGGCCAATTTATAGATTTATTGACGTCAACTATATCACAAATTTACAACCCTACAAATTCACATTTATAAAGTAGTCTCTATTTTTGAATATATGACAACATTAACTTTTTGTTTGAACTTTGACCATAGTCCGTAAATATACATTTAATTATTTATCCATGTAAATAAGTATCGTTATATCTATCACCAAGTTTAACTTATATATTTATCTATTTCCATAAATATTTAATTATAGAAAAGACGAACAGTCCTAATGAAAAAGTCAATGTTTCCATATATTTTAAAAACAGATGAAGACAAACCGGACCCCTATCCAAGCCGACTCGTGCATGAGGCTAGCGGGTTTTTCATTTAGAAGAAGAAGAGCGACCAAATAGGCGCCCAAATTAAAGAGTAAGGAGACTCTAACCTGGGTGGATAGGGGTGCATACCAACATCCTCCACCACCTAATCAACTAAGACAAGCTCAGTTCTTGTAAACTTAGAAGGTACGTGAAAGTAAAGTTGTGACAACAATCTTGGTCAGGGTTCTGCAATTAATTCAACTCAGTTTTATTGATTATGGCTATGGCGAAGAGCCAAATAGCCATAATCAGCACAAATGTGCATATTAGCGTTCTCATGTGACTTATGAATTTCAATCGGTAGTCACCTCCATGTCTTGTAAGAGCAACCAATATGGTTCACTCAATATATGCTCTACGAAGGGAAATAATTTATGCAAGGTATAGATACAATTAGTTCTTTATAATATAACATATGGTATATTGCTTTTTGGCCCTCTCGACAGTACTTTGGAGTCTGTTGGGGCTCTTGAGCATTGGATTTCATTTGAGTTTGCATTGAAGGTTGAGTATGTGCAACGGCATACATCCAGCTCGTGGCTTACTTTAGCATGTTGTTGTTTTCCTCATTTGTGATCTATTTTCTATATCATCTTTTGTCACGTTACAATGTTACCTTTTTGTTACTTTGTAATATTATATCTTTATGTTCAACTACTACAAACAAAAAAGAGTCGAGATTGAATGATCACGAAGGAGTCTTCTAGCAATTGCACACATTATTGTTTGCTTTATTTAAGGTGAGTACTTTAACTTTAAATTAGTATTTTATTTTATTCTGGATACAAAAGTTTATTAAATTATAGGGGATGAAAGGTAACAAGATAGTGCTTCTTTTGGTTGCAATAGTCTTGTACAAAGGTAATTTGCTTGGATGCGTGGGTAGCTATGCATCACAGTTTACTTTTTTTTTTTTTGAGGGAATGCATCACAGTTTACTTTGACAGGACTAGAGCTGAGACTAACAAATGAATAGTGGTGTCTCAAATCCCATTTCCCATGGTACTACCATTATATATTTGGTGGAGGGGGGCGGTGAGACTAAGCCACCTTTCAATCCCCTATGCATAAAATAAACGAATATTGGCAAATTAAGTGATAAATAATATTCGATCCCAAGATATTTACATGGATTAAGCAGGGATTCCTTCTTTCTCGACAATCCATCTGAGTGCACAAATCAGCAACAATCTGTGCATACTGCATAGTTCACCGCCATGGCACATCTGACATTGAAGATATACTCCATTTTTTAAAAAATTTAACACTAGCGACTTTTTTCATTGGTTGGCTTATTCATATTTCTATAAATATATTTGTATAAATAAATACATAAGTGATCTAATCATTTTTTATAACAAAAATTACTTAAATATATATTATTAGTCAAAGTTTAAAGAAAATGTCAACAATGTCATATATTATAGTTTTGTCATCCAAAAGGAGGCACCAGAACGCTAACCAATAGGAACATTGGTTGAATGGCCCGAAGACGAGCGTTTCTGGGGTCGTCTCTGACTCTCTGCTGCTCGACGAGCGGATCACCGCCGGTAATCACCATTTAGCGGACGTGGCCGGAGGGCAACCAACCACCGTTGCATCATCCGACGAGCATCGTTGTCGGGGAGGGTCATATCTCCGTGCGAGCACCACGTCGTCGAGTTTCCAGGGAACGCAAACGTGACAGTGTCGTACGGCAGCTGATGACGGCCAGCCGCCTGGGTTCGGCAACGTAAAGGAAGCAGATCGTGGAACGATCATCAATTCATGGCGCGATGAAGTAAACCCCTTCGGAACATGCTACAACCATAATGCATGGCGATATTAATTGAAGAATGTATATATCAGTTCAAAAAAAAAAAGAATGTATATATGAAACATTCGAACAAGATATGGAAGTCAAGGTCTACAACCATGTGTCGTGTTGACGATCTGACCACTAAGCAGCAATTTTTCCAAATCTACACTAACCTGCCGGCCTACACCAAATCACCAAACTTTACAATGCAACATCCCAAAACAACGAAAACAAGATTAACCAGTGCTAGGTACAAGCACGAACGTTGTCTTAATGTCATGGTCCACGCCCATGGATGTAGCTGCCGCAAACGCTGCAAGTTGAAATAGCAACCAGCAAAACTAACAAAACACCTACGAAACGAGGACGGGAACAAGATAGTTAATACTACTCCTTCACCTCACAATCTTTTAGTGGAATATCTAATCTCGGAAAATTAAACATTGCTGAGAAGAAGCACGTGCAGATCTAGGACGCTTACTGCTGCCAACACGCTCGACGGCCGAACCACTCGTGTGTTGAGATTTATGGGCCTCTAAGCCCATAATAGAGCAATAATTCTATTTAGTCTAGGCCTATAATTAATGCAATAATGGTTTAGTCCCACATGAGATTCCTATCATTAATTGACTCGACTTATTAGGTGGATTTCCGGTTGATCCCCTAGAGAAGTTGAGAGAGGCTAGTGGTGAACCACACGCGCGCGCGCGCGCCGCCGCCGCCGCCGAGCCGTGCGTGGCGTGGCGTGGCTGGCTGGCTGGCGGGGCGTGGCGGTCGCGTCCGTCCGTCATGAAAGTTTTGATATATCGAAACGGCACATCTCAGATGAACCGACGCCTTTTCGTTACGAAGACGTCGCACCTGTTCGTTCGTTACGAAAGGTCGCGTCTGTTCGTTCGAAGGCGTCGCGTCTGTTCCGTCTCTATATATAGCGCCTTCCATACGCCTGAATCGTTTGCTCACTCGCACTCGCATTCCATACTTCCGCTCGCTGTTGCCTTCGAAGACTTCTCCATCCCGGACTTCTGCGCGCACAGAATCTGGGAGAGCAGGCCTCCGAAACCACCGATCCGCAAGGGACATCTGCCGGGTGTGCGGGCGATCAGGTTTTTGGGGAGCGACAACGCGACTGCTCGCTTTCGATCGACTCCCGGAGCGCGGCGGTTCTGCACTGCGTACAACGTCCTGCATCGACTAAGATCGACTACATCGAACATACTCAAGAACAATGGTTCTTGGGAATGGATCTTCCAGCGCCTCCGGCGCAGGATCTTCCGCTGGGTACGTTCCTGACTTTATGTTCAGTTTATTCATCGCCATCACCTTGTTGGGAAATTTATGGATTAAATTAATTAGAAAATTGCCTAGATTCTTAACAATCCAAAAACCTGATATTAGGCAATTTTCTGTTAGCGGTTTTGCTGCTGCACTGAAACCAAACTCTTTTGATGGGTCTTCCTACAAGAGATGGCGTGCTCAGATGGTCCTGTGGCTTACAGCAATGAACTGCTATCACGCCGCGAACGGTAAGCCAGAACAGTTCACTCCAGAGGAGGAGGAACGGTTCAATATGGCTGATAATCTGTTCAGAGGCGCCGTGATTAGCGCTCTTACTGATAAGTATAAGGATTCATATATCACGTGCACCTCTGCAAAAGAACCATGGGATGCTCTGGACGCTAAGTTCGGTGTTTCTGATGCCGGTAGTGAACTGTATATCATGGAGCAGCTTTTTGACTACAAGATGGTTGAGAACCGTTCTGTAGTTGAACAAGCTCATGAAATTCAGGCTTTGGCAAAAGAACTCGAACCGTTTCCATGTGTGTTGCCTGACAAGTTTGTGGCTGGCGGTATTATCGCTAAGTTGCCACCTACTTGGAGGGATTTTGCTACCCAACTGAAACACAAGAGACAGGAGTTTAGCGTGTCTGAACTCATTGGGACTCTTGATGTTGAGGAAAGGGCGAAAGCAAAAGTCACACGTGGAAAGAGCGTAGGAGAATCTTCTAGTGCCAATATGGTGCGAAAGGTTACCTTATCAAAAAAGAAGAAGAAGGGGGCTGAGAAGCCTAAGCAAACAACCACTTTTAAGAAGAAAAAGAACAAAGATGGTGGCTGCTTTGTTTGCGGGAGCACTGAGCATTGGGCAAGCGCGTGCCCAGACCGCAAAGTTAAGCAGGAGAAGAAATCTGCAAACGTGGTCATTAGCGAGACTGGAGGGACTTCTGGGTACGGTAATTCTACACCCACTGTCCTTTCTGTTTGTCAAACACCTGAGTGGTGGATTGACACTGGGGCTAATGTACATGTGTGTGCTGATATCTCTTTGTTTTCTTCTTATCAGGCCGGAGTGACAGGAGACTTGTTGATGGGAAATGGGTCACATGCTCGTGTTCTTGGTGTTGGTATGGTCATTCTGAAGTTTACTTCGGGAAAGACGGTGCTATTGAAGCACGTGCAGCATGTCCCCTCAATCAAAAAGAATCTTGTTAGTGGCTCTCAATTGTGTTGAGATGGTTATAAATTAGTTCTTGAGTCTAATAAATGTATACTTTCTAAGTATGGGACATTTGTTGGAAAAGGCTATGATTGCGGAGGCTTGTTCCGCTTTTCTTTACTTGACAATGTTTGTAATAAGGTTGTGAATAATATTCTTACTTCGAATGAGTCGAATGTTTGACATTCACGACTTTGTCACATTAACTTTGGTTGTATGACGCGGTTAGCAAAACTGAATTTAATCCCGAAATTTGACATGGTCAAAAGTTCTAAGTGCCATGCTTGCGTGCAATCTAAGCAACCTCGCAAGCCTCACAAGGCTGCGGAGGCGAGGAACTTAGAGGCATTAGAACTTGTTCATTCCGATCTATGCGAGATGAATGGCGAATTGACTAGAGGTGATAAAAGATACTTCATGACTCTCATAGATGATTGTACTAGATATTGCTATGTGTATCTGCTGAAATCCAAAGATGAAGCTTTACATTACTTTAAAATCTATAAAGCTGAAGTAGAAAACCAACTAGAGAGGAAGATTAAACGTTTAAGGTCTGACCGTGGTGGAGAGTACTTTTCTAATGATTTTTCTGAATTCTGCGTGGAACATGGTATTATTCATGAGAGGACACCGCCTTACTCACCTCAATCCAATGGGATTGCTGAGAGAAAGAACCGAACTCTAACTGATTTGGTTAACGCCATGTTAGAGACAGCGGGTCTTTCTAAGGAATGGTGGGGTGAGGCGATTCTGACAGCATGTCATGTCCTGAATAGAGTTCCCACAAAGGATTAAAAAATCACACCATTCGAGGAATGGCATAAAAAAAGATTAAATCTCTCATATTTGCGTACTTGGGGTTGTTTGGCCATGGTGAATGTGCCAATCAATAAGAAGCGCAAACTTGGACCTAAAACTGTTGATTGTATCTTCCTGAGTTATGCTATGAACAGCGTGGGTTATAGATTTTTAGTAGTAAAATCTGGAGTACCTGACATGTTGGTTGGTACAATTTTGGAGTCCAGAGATGCTACATTCTTTGAGAATGAATTTCCTTCTAAAAATGCACCTAGCACATCTAGTCATGAATTTACATTACCCCATGAGCATTTCATTCCGATAACACAAAATGAGGAACCCCCTGTGCACATTCCTGAGGAGGATAACAATCTAGTCACCCGTAAGGGTAAGAGACAGAGGACTGCAAAGTCTTTTGGAAATGACTTTATTGTGTACCTCGTGGATGACACTCCCAGAACCATTGAAGAGGCATTTTCATCTCCTAATGCTGACCTATGGAAGGAAGCAATAAGGAGTGAAATGGATTCAATCATGTCTAATGGTACTTGGAAGTTGGTCGAGCGTCCTTACGGGTGCAAACCCATAGGATGCAAATGGGTGTTCAAGAAAAAGCTTAGGCCTGATGGTACGATTGAGAGGTACAAGGCAAGGCTTGTGGTGAAGGGATATTCACAAAAAGAGGGTGAAGATTATTTCGACACCTACTCACCTGTTGCTCGTATGACCACGATTCGAGTATTACTTTCCCTGGCAGCCTCACATGGTCTTCTCGTCCATCAGATGGACATTAAGACAGCTTTCCTTTATGGAGAGTTAGACGAGGAGATCTATATGGATCAGCCTGATGGGTTTGTGATAGAAGGTCAAAAGAGCTTAGTGTGTAAATTGTTAAAATCCCTGTATGGCATCAAACAAGCTCCTAGGCAATGGCACGAGAAGTTCGAAAGGACTTTGATATCGGCTGGCTTTGTTGTGAATGAAGCCGATAAATGTGTGTACTATCGGTATGGTGGGGGCGAGGGAGTCATCCTGCGTCTATACGTTGATGACATACTGATCTTTGGGACCAACCTTAATGTGATTAAGGAGGTCAAGGGCTTTCTGTCCAACAACTTTGAGATGAAGGATTTGGGAGTAGCAGATGTTATTCTTAACATCAAGCTACAAAGAGAAGGCAATGGTGGGATTACTCTTTTGCAATCTCACTATGTGGAGAAGATCTTGAGTCGCTTTGGGTATAGCGATATTCAATCTGCTCCTACGCCTTATGATCCTAGCGTGCTATTAACGAAGAACCAAAGAATAGCAAGGGATCAATTGAGATATTCCCAAATCATTGGTTCGCTTATGTACCTGGCTAGTGCTACAAGGCCTGATATCTCGTTTGCTGTGAGCAAATTGAGCCGGTTTGTGTCAAAACCGGGAGATGATCACTGGCGAGCTCTTGAGAGAGTAATGCGCTATCTTAAAGGTACTATGAGCTATGGCATTCACTATTCTGGGTACCCTAAAGTACTAGAAGGATATTGTGATGCAAACTGGATATCCGATGCTGATGAGATGTACGCCACTAGTGGATATGTGTTTCTACTTGGAGGTGGCGCTGTTTCCTGGAAGTCTTGCAAGCAGACTATCTTAACGAGGTCTACTATGGAAGCAGAACTTACAGCTTTGGATACTGCCGGCATTGAGGCCGAGTGGCTTCGTGATTTCCTTATGGATTTACCGGTGGTTGAAAAACCAATACCGTCTATCTCCATGAACTGTGACAATCAAACAGTGATAGTCAAAATGAACAGTTCAAAGGATAACATGAAGTCGACAAGGCATGTAAAAAGGCGATTGAAATCTGTCAGAAAATTAAGAAACTCCGGAGTTATTTCGTTGGACTATGTCCATACGTCTAAAAATCTGGCAGATCAATTTACCAAGGGACTATCACGTAATGTGATAAACAGTGCATCGAGTGAGATGGGCCTGAGACCCACTTGATAGGCTGTCATAGTGGTAACCTGTTCTATGCGATCGGAGATCCCGTGAAGTAGAATGGTGAAACATGCTAGTGACAGCTTAAGAGGAAAGACCCTTGATTGGTCTATCTCAAATGTACTTCTTTCCTAGAGAACTGTAAGGCAGGCTGGTTTATTAACCATAATGTGTTCTTAGTGGCTTATGAGAAGCAAAGATATCGTCATACAGGATATCTTTAAGGAACACACCTATATGAGTTCGACTGCTAGTCACAGTCTATGAGATGGTGGGGATCTCTAGATACTCATGAATGGGCCAGAAGTGTGACTTATATGCTTCAAGACAGAGGGGATGCTTTTGGCAACCTAGTATCGGTAAAGGACTTAGGCAAAACCTCTTTCGCACAAAACTGACAATTCAAGGCGTAGTCCATTGCTCAGTTGTGAATAAGGTGTAACCTCTGTTCTAGATGGAAGTTCAACTTAACAGTCTCCATCGAAACACCGGTATATCAAACGAGAGGAAGATGACTTGAGTGCATTCCTTATGAGCTCTAGACTTGGTGGGGATTGTTGAGATTTATGGGCCTCTAAGCCCATAATAGAGCAATAACTATATTTAGTCTAGGCCCATAATTAATGCAATAATGGTTTAGTCCCACATGGGATTCCTATCATTAATTGACTCGACTTATTAGGTGGATTTCCGGTTGATCCCCTAGAGAAGTTGAGAGAGGCTAGTGGTGAACCACACGCGCGCGCGCGCCGCCGCCGCCGCCGAGCCGAGCCGTGGCGTGGCGTGGCGTGGCGTGGCTGGCTGGCGGGCGAGGCGAGGCGTGGCGTGGCGGGCGGGCGGGCGCGTCGCGTCGCGTCCGTCCGTCCGTCCGTTTTGGAAGTTTTGATATATCGAAACGGCACATCTCAGATGAACCGACGCCTTTTCATTACGAAGACGTCGCACCTGTTCGTTCGTTACGAAGGGTCGCGTCTGTTCATTCGAAGGCGTCGCATCTGTTCCGTCTCTATATATAGCGCCTTCCATACGCCTGAATCGTTTGCTCACTCGCACTCGCATTCCATACTTCCGCTCGCTGTTGCCTTCGAAGACTTCTCCATCCCGGACTTCTGCGCGCACAGAATCTGGGAGAGCAGGCCTCCGAAACCACCGATCCGCAAGGGACATCTGCCGGGTGTGCGGGCGATTAGGTTTTTGGGGAGCGACAACGCGACTGCTCGCTTTCGATCGACTCCGGAGCGCGGCGGTTCTGCACTGCGTACAACGTCCTGCATCGACTAAGATCGACTACATCGAACATACTCAAGAACAATGGTTCTTGGGAATGGATCTTCCAGCGCCTCCGGCGCAGGATCTTCCGCTGGGTACGTTCCTGACTTTATGTTCAGTTTATTCATCGCCATCACCTTGTTGGGAAATTTATGGATTAAATTAATTAGAAAATTGCCTAGATTCTTAACATCGTGATCATCATCGACAGCTGAGGGCGGCTGCCGGGTGATTTAGTATGGTTGCACTTGAGAAAGGATAGATTTCCAGATTTGAGAAAGTCTAAGTTAATGCATAGAGCTGATGGTCCTTTCAAAATACTTGAAAAGATTAATGATAATGCATATAAACTTGAGTTGCCTCCCGAGTTCGGGGTTAGTCCTACTTTCAATATTTCAGATTTGATACCTTACTTGGGAGAAGAAGATGAGCTTGAGTCGAGGACGACTCCAATTCAAGAAGGGGAGGATGATGAGGACATCGCTCCTTCGGATACACATGTCACATCTCCGCTGGATATACAAGGTCCAATCACTAGAGCTCGCGCACGACAAATGAATCTAGAGGTGAGCTCGTTCCTAAGCACTCATTTATATGAACTTGAGGATAGATTACTACTTAATAATTATATTGTGATTAGGAACCATGGAGAGGATCAGGAGATGATTGGAGAGGAGCTTCGAGGCGTGGAGGGACAGCAAGGGCGTCCAAACCAAGTTGGAGGCCCAATTGAAGTCGACTTCGGATCGGTTTCGGAGTCCAGGAGCAGTCTGCACTAAAACGGTCGCCCAGGTCGCATACGGGCTCGGTTTTGGAGGTTCTTTATATGCATGGAAAGATAATTTGATAACCTTTCCAATGGCGCCGGTCTCATGTCAAAATTCGTCCGGAGTCATCAGGAATCGTCGAAACAAGTTGACATCCAGAATCTGTCTCGGTGCTGCGCCACCATAATCTGGCCTTTGGGCTTGTATCTTGTTGGAGCCCATTAGGGGCGCGTCCAGGGGGTCTTGCACGCCCTAAGGTGTATATCTACAGTAGCCGCCGCCCAAGTTAGGTTGGGTTTTGCTTAGATTATTCTGTCAAGAACAGTTTCGCCGTTCATCGGTTTGTGAGACCCCAACTCGTGAGCTTAATTCAGTTTTCAGCAATTTTGGTTGCAATCTACTGTGTTCTTGCTTGTGTTCTTCGATTCGCAGGCAAGGATAAGCCTTCTTGGCGAGGTCAACCGTGCACCGCCGGTCGATAACCTAAGGAGACGTGGTGCTGCGATTGCGGGGTTTAGAACGTGTTGTTCTGAAGCCGGATCGACGTGTGTCAAGTCTCCACCAAATCGAGAGTTATCAGAACCTTTCGGAAGATCGGGAACCCTAGTTCACATCAACCCTTCCTCCATCATGTCCTCCGCCGTTGCATCGTCGCCGCTGCCGCCGACGCGGTGGCGGACGAGCCCGGTTGAGGCTGCCCCGCTCCTCTCCCCGGCTCTTCAAAAAGCGTTTGCGCGACGGAGCTGTTTGGCTCCGGGGAGCTAGCCTTGGTCTTTGGAAGACAGCGGCTGGTCCGGGCGCTGCGCGGTGGCGACGGCAACAAGCTTCGATGTGCAAAGGTGTTAGGGGCTTTCTTGTGTTTCCGATGTTTGTCAGGGGCCTTTATGCAAATTGGAAAGGACAGCTGTCCTCTGCATCCTGTATCGTACCTATAGGTCTACGGTATTGTTTGACAAAAAGGAAGTGAAGCTAAGACAAACAAGATCTTCCAAAAGAGATTCCTAGTTGTATCCACGGGTAGCTACTTGGGACTGGGCGTCTAACATGTAACTCATGACGGAACTGGGCATCAATGGAAAGAAAAGAAACATAGGCGAGATAGACAAAGATGCCGTAGAGACAATTGTTACATGGAGTTCCAAAAATTAATGCATGTGCTCTCGACTCAAACTCTCACTCCCAAACTAAACTATTCTATACTCTATTAAGCAACACAAATGGAAGCTCTTCTTGAAGCGTTGGATGTGAAGATTTCCTTAAACCGTCGAGGCATGCATCCCCCCACCACCTAATCAATTGAGACAAGCCCAGTTTCTTATAAACTTTAGAAAGTAATAATACTAAAGTTGTAATAACATTATTGGTCAGGGTTATGCAATTAATTCAATTAAGCTCTATTAATTATGGCTATGACGAAGAGCCAAATGGCAATAACCAGTACAAATGTACAAATTAGAGTTCTCATATGACTTCAGAATTTTAGTCGGTCATCACCTATACATGTCTTGTAAGAGCAACCAACATGGTAAACTCAGAATATGTTCTAGGAAGTGAAATAATTTATGCAAGGATATATTATTAGTTGTTTATAGTAAAATATATGATCTATTGCTTTCTGGCCCTCGCATTTGTGATTCACGTAAAGCTAGGAAGATCAACAACTCTCTGATGTGGCAGCCCTTCGGAGTCTGTTGGAGGCTCTTGAGCATTCGATTTTATTTGAGTTTGCATTGAAGGTTTAGCATGTTGTTTTTTTGCTCATTTGTGGTCTATTATCTATATCTTCTTTTGTCACGTTCAACAATTCCTTTGTATTTTGTTATTGGACATCCTGGAGCATGCCTTTGGATGAGTGCTTATTTGTTTTTCTTTTAATGCTAAGCTATGTTAATTTGCGTATATTGTTTTGGTTATAAAAGCCACACCTAAGTCTTCTACTGCTGATAATAGGGACACATATCTAAGCTTCCGGCGTGTCACATTACATTGTTATTCTTTTGTTACTTTGTGATGTTATATCTTTATCTTCAGCTACTACAAACAAAAAGGAGTTGAGATTGGATGATCATGAAGGAGTCTTCTAGCAATTGCACACATTGTTGTTTGCTTGATTTAAGGTGAGTACTTTAACTTTAAATTAGTATTTTATTTTATTTTAGGTACAAAACTTTATTAAATTATAGGGGGTGAAAGGTACAAAAGTGCTTCTAATGGTTGCAATAGTCTTCTACAAAGGTGATTTACTTGGACGTGTGGGTAGCTAAGCATCACAGTTTTACTTTGACAGGACTAGAGCTGAGACTATCAGATGAATAGAGGTGTCTCAAACCCCATTTCCCATGGTACTACTTTTATATATTTGGTGAAGGGGGGAGATGGGACTAAGCCACCCTTCAATCCCCTAGACATAAAACAAATGAATAGTGGCGAATTACGTGATAAATAACATTTGACCCCAAGATATTTACAAGCATCAAGCTTGGATTCCATCTTTCTCTGGACAATCCACTTGAGTGCACAAATCAAGCAACGATCTTTGAATGGATCGCCACTGTGACATATCTCAGAAAAAAAGAAGATACTCCCTCAGTTTTTAAAATAAAACGTAATTAACTTTTTCCATTAGTTTGGCTATTTGTCTTCCTATAATTGTATAAACAAATAAATGCGTAAGTTAAGATTAAAGTGCTTTCGATGATAGATCTAGTGATACTCATTTTAGTACTCCTTCCGTTTTTTATTATATGACGCTGTTGACTTTTTTCGTTACTTTGACCATTCGTCATATCTATAAATATTAGTGTAAATAGATATGTGTATAAGTTAACCTTAAATGCTTTTG
Source organism: Eragrostis nindensis (assembly GCA_012490785.1). Lineage (NCBI taxonomy): Eukaryota > Viridiplantae > Streptophyta > Magnoliopsida > Poales > Poaceae > Eragrostis > Eragrostis nindensis. The sequence continues at coordinate 95,495 of JAAXCT010001388.1, forward strand.
ATGATGAATCTAATGATATTCATTTCACATTTGAAAAGTAATATTTAAATCTATATTGTTAGTCAAACTTCAACGAAAAAGTCAACGGTGTCATATAATTAAAAACGGAGGGAGTAAATAGTTATTTAAATGTCAATGTAAATAAAATGTCGACAATGTCATATATTTAAAAATGGATGAACGTCATCCATTAAGATTCACCAGAACGCTTACCAATACGAACATTATTGCCGTGCGAGAAAGGGCCAAAGAGATAGTCTCTGCTGCTCGACGAGCGGATCACCGCTAGCGGCCGTGGCCGGAGGGCGACCCACCCATGCTCCATCATGCCCACTGCCATTGCATCATCCGACGGGCAATCGTCGTCGGGGATATATGTGTCTCCGTGCGGCCGAAGACGATGCCATCGAGTTTCCGAGAACGCAACGTGACCGTGTCTCTGCTGCTCGACGAGCGGATCACCGCTAGCGGCCGTGGCCGGAGGGCGACCCACCCATGCTCCATCATGCCCACTGCCATTGCATCATCCGACGGGCAATCGTCGTCGGGGATATATGTGTCTCCGTGCGGCCGAAGACGATGCCATCGAGTTTCCGAGAACGCAACGTGACCGTGCCCTACGGCAGCTGACGGCCATCCGGCTGGGTTCGGTAACCCGAAGGAAGCAGATCGTGGAACGATAGATGATGAAATATGTAGCTGGACAAAACACCACTTGCGACGCGACGAAGTAAAAACCCTGTTCGTTTTGGAACGGCCTACGGCAATATATTCGAAATATACCTTGCACATGTTGACGATTTGACGACTAAGCAGAATTGTTTCCAAATCCACATTCTAATTAACCGGCCTACACCATATCACCAAACTTTACAATGCAACATCCCAAGACAAGAAAAACAAGATTGACCAGTGCTACAAGCACGAACGCCGTCTTAATGTCATGGTCCACGCCCATGGATGTAGCTGCCGCAACGCTGCAAACTGAGATAGCGACCAGCAAAACTAACATAAGCACCTGCAAAAGTGGACGGAGAACATGAGATGCTAGTTACCTTCCACGCACAACCTGTCAATGGAATAATCTAGTCTCGGAAAATTAAACATTGCTGAAAGAAGAAGCACGTGCAGATCGATCGAGGACGCTTACTGCTGCCAACATGCTCGCGCGAGACGGCCAAGAAGACGACGAGCGTTTCTTTAGCATCTTTAGCGGCGGTTCTTCTGGGCCGCCTCTACAAACATGATTTGTAGCGGCACTTGCGTAGCGGCGGACCAGCATAACCGCCGCTATAGTGGGTTACGGTCCGCCACTGTAGTGCGTTTGTGTTGTTGTGATAGCAACCAGCAAAACTAACAAAAACACCTGCAAAACGAGGACGGGAACAAGATAGTCAATACTACTCCTTCACCTTCCACGCACAATCTTTTAGTGGAATATCTAATCTCGGAAAATTAAACATTGCTGAGAAGAAGCACGTGCAGATCGAGGACGCTTACTGCTGCCAGCACGCTCCTGCGAGACAGCCAAGAAGAGCGTTTCTTTTGTCGTCCCCGCTCGACGGCCGAACCACTCGTGATCATCATCGACAGCCGAGGGCGGCTGCCGGTCCACCCTTCCTCCATCATGTCCTCCGCCGTTGCATCGTCGCCGCTGCCGCCGACATGGTGGCGGACGAGCCCGGTTGAGGCTGCCCCGCTCCTTTCCCTGGCTCTTCAAAAAGCGTTTGCGCGACTGAGCCGTTTGGCTCCGGGGAGCTAGCCTTGGTCTTCGGAAGACAGCGGCTGGTCCGGGCGCTGCGCGGCGTCGACGGCAACTGGCTTCGATGTGCAAAGGTGTTAGGGGCTTTCTTTTGTTTTCGATGTTTGTCAGGGGCCTTTATGCAAATTGGAAAGGACAGCTGTCTTCTGTATCCTGTATCGTACCTGTAGGTCTACGGTATTTTTGACAAAAAGGAAGTGAAGCTAAGACGAACAAGATCTTCCAAAAGAGATTCCTAGTTGTATCGACAGGTAGCTACTTGGGACTGGGTGTATAACATGTAACTCATGACGGCACTAGGCATCAATGGAAAGAAAAGAAACATAGACGAGATAGACAAAGATGCCGTAGAGACAATTGTTACTTGGAGTTCCAGAAATTAATGCATGTGCTCTCGACTCAAACTCTAACTCCCAAACTAAACTATTCTATACTCTATTAAGCAACACAAATGGAAGCTCTTCTTGAAGTGTTGGATGTGAAGATTTCCTTAAACCGTCGAGGCATGCATCCCCCCACCACCTAATCAATTGAAAGAATCTCAGTTTCTTATAAACTTTAGAAAGTAATAATACTAAAGTTGTAACAACATTATTGGTCAGGGTTATGCAATTAATTCAATTAAGCTCTATTAATTATGGCTATGACGAAGAGCCAAATGGCAATAACCAGTACAAATGTACAAATTAGAGTTCTCATATGACTTCAGAATTTTAGTCGGTCGTCACCTATACATGTCTTGTGAGAGCAACCAACATGGTAAACTTAGAATATGCTCTAGGAAGTGAAATAATTTATGCAAGGAAATATTCTTAGTTGCTTATAGTAAAATATATGATCTATTGCTTTCTGGCCCTCGCATTTGTGATTCACATTAGGGGCGCAAAGTTTCTTGCATAAAGGCTTTGTATCGTGTTGGAGCCCATTAGGGGCGCGTCCAGGGGTGTTGCACGCCCCTAAACCCTATATCATCAGTAGCCGCCGCCCAAGTTAGGGTTGGGTTTTGCTTAGATTATTCTGTCAAGAACAGTTTCGCCGTTTATCGGTTTGTGAGACCCCAACTTGTGAGTTTTATCATATACCTGCAATTTGGTTGCATTCTTTCTTGTTCTTGCTTGTGTTCTTCGATTCGCAGGCAAGGATTAGCCGTCTCGGTGAGGTCGATCGTGCAATATCGGTCGATAACCAGAGGAGAAGTGATGATGCGATTGCGGGGTTCGGAACGTGTTGTTCGGAAGCCGGATCGATTTGTGTCAACTCTCCGCCAAATCGTTGTTTATCAGAACCTTTCGGAAGATCGGGAACCCTACTCCACATCAAGTGGTAATCAGAGCTTCAGGTGTTACCGTCAGGTTCGCATTTACCCTAGTTTAGTTTGAGTTCGCCTTCATCCTAGAGTCCAAAAATTGCTCTACAAAAATATTTACTTGTTCATCCTCCGTTGTCCTATCACCTTTTGTGCCGCTGCAAATTTTGTTTTCAGTTTGCTTTGTTGAATTTGCGTCCGTTGTCACCATCCTGTTGCTGGTTTCTCCTCGTTTTTGGATTTCGATCTTGTTAGGTCAGAGTCTCGTGTAACAGTTTGATTGATCTAGTCTTCCTGTGCGTCATTTTTGGTCATCAAGTTCGTGTCTGATCTGCAGCTGTTGTGCGCCAATTTCTGATGTGCCCCAAAAAGAATATCCAACATATTTGCATCTGCTGGAGTGCATGACCTGTTGCTTTAAAATCGGTGCGCGTGTCCCTGCTGTTAATTATTGATACCGGCACCTAATTTGCTACGCACCTGCGCATATATCAGATTTATTTGTCTCTCCTTGCGTGCTACACATCCAAAGCTCATATAGCAGTTTGTCTAGTTCCTTTTGGTGTGTTAGGGAAAAAAAACGAAGGGAAGGCAATAGTTTTCAGGATTCCACAACCAGTTTTTTTGAGGAAAAAAAAATCTGCTGATTGTTGGCAGTCCTAAGGCCTAACAGAAATTAATCCGCAAGCGTACGGATACCGATGTAGCTTTCGCCACAAGGAGTATTCCTAGGGTATCGAATCCACAGGGAACGTATAGTGTACTAAAGCCTAAACACTAGAGGTATTGATCCGTTAGGTGGCACACAGGAGCGGAGTTTGCAGCAGTAAATAAAAAGGTCTTCTGGCCAGGCAATCTAATGATAAGAAGCTATGTAGCTGGGCAACTTGGTAAGGGCCTTACTCTATTATTCGTTTCGAGGCACACGTATGCCAGAACAGCAACCCGATAATTAGGTTCAACTGTTAAGGGGAACTACGTGCTATTGACCTCCCTACTAAAAACAATAACCCGGACGTGGTGGATTACAGAGACCGGTATGCCTGTCACATATACTCGCGGCTACCATCCTCCGTGGGGTTACGAGCAAACCAGGGATAACTCCAGATATAAACATCACGTTTACATCTATCGTTACAACTAGCGAGATTATCAATAAGCTAGTCAATGCAATAAATAAATTAATAAATATTGCACACCTGGAACCCACAAATAAATAGAGCAGAATACCTTACTTTATTGCCCGACCAATAATCTTCTTACATGTTGCCCGGCCTGCAAGACTAAGACGACTACTCCCAGGCGAGGAGCATACCCGAGGCGACGAAGAAGCAGAGTCCCGACATACCGGGGACCTCTAGCTCTCCTTCCCTCTCACTCACTCACTCCTAGCAGTATGCTACTACCAAAAGACAAAAATGAAGTATCAAATGAGGTGCGTCTTGCTTCTGGAGCCGAAGGGTAGTATTTATAGGCTGCTGGAGTCGGTGCGCATCATCTGGCCGAAGCTGGAGCGTCGGTGGAGCAAAGGTCGGTCGGCCGGCCTAGTAGGGGGGCCGGCCAGCCACTGATGTGGTCGGTTTGCCACCGACTCTTCCCTGGACGGCTCCGATGGACTCCTGAGGGCGGTAAGAAAGTCGGTTTTCTTGTGGGGTCGGCAGAAGTGGAGTGGCCTTCAAGTTTAGGCCCAAAAGCCCATGTTCTAGAATGTCGGTTGTTTGATATTGGGCTGGGCCTTGAATTCCACGTGGGAAAGCTGTTGAAGGCCTCTGGAGAGGAGCTGGACTTGGGTTGGAGCCTGAGCTGGCCGGCCGGCCTATGATTGGGCCGGCCGGTGGGCTTTAGCCCCCGTTTCCTGTGAATTTTGTCCATATTGCACCCTACATTCAAATACTCCAACAAAACTTGTGGAGAGCCATTAATATAAAAGAATGTTCATTTTATCCTTGTATGATGGCTTTTATTGAATGGTGTTGGCGGTAAAATATTCGTTATAAGCACCGCCAACAACCCCCCCCAGACTTAGATCTTTGCTCGTCCCGAGCAAAAAGATTGAACCAAAGAAAAAGACATCATCAAGGTAATAGGATAAAATTATCTCAACAATTTCTTCAGGCTCACTATGTGGAAGTGGCTAAAGCTCATTGTCTTGAGAAGTTGAAAGGTTGAACAGCGAAAATCAAAGACCCTTTTCAAATCTAAAAATCCCTCGGATTTCAAAACTTTCCCTTTCTTCTCATCTTGTCACAAAAATTCTCAAAGCCTGAGTCACTCAGAATTGTGGAAAACCTGTCTTCACTCAAAAGATGCTTTCCTTATTTTCTAATATGGCTTATATCTGGTGTTTGGTAAGGAGAGCATAATCTTTTGCAGGTATTGTAAAATTAAGGGAGAATTCTAAAAAGAGCAATGCACATCCTCATAGTTCAGTCAATAGCAGAATGATGATTTTGGAGATGGCTCACACCTTGGCAGAAAAGATTCTCTCTCATTTGCTCTGCCCAGAACTATAGCTATCCTTCTTGCCCCCTCTTTTTTTTTAGATAGGGAACTTTTCTCTCTCTCTTTTTTTTTTAGAGAGAGGTTCCCAGGATGCATAAGGCAAGAAGGAGCCTCTTGGTGTGGGGCAGAGAGCAATAAGGCAGAAATTTCTTTTGATCATAGATTGATGTCTGCCATCAGGTGGATGAGTCACTCTTATATGTAAGTGATGTATGACTGAACATTTGAGGGGTGCATGCAGCTTTAGAGAATTAAACCTTAATTAAACTCACAACAAAAAGATTAGCTTTTGAGGAGTTATAAGATCTATCTTTGTTTGGCTCTAATAGGTATTTCCAGAGAATTTGTGACAGTTAGATCGAAAGGCAAAGTAAGATTTCCGAGAAAATCATGGAAAGATAGGAATCAGGATTTAAGCATATATCAAACCTCACAACAAAATAGACAAGAGTGTCCTTAATGAAATTTTGTGAGCAAGGAGAAATTGTGAAATAAAATTATCATAAAACCGATGATGTTAAAAGAATTATTGTTTAGTTCTATCTTCGAAAAGTCTTTTTGTTTTATTAGCGAACAGGTGAAATAGGCAGAGGGGATTAAATGAGACGAGATGGTAAATTTTGGACCTGTTCGGGGTCTAAGCCAGGCCGGCCGGTCGGGCCATCGGGCCGGCCGGTTTGGTCAGTGCCCCGTTCCGCCTCTGTTTCGTCGTGGCAGTGCACAATCACCTGTACAGCAATTTTATCCTGCGCACTCGGGGAAATTGTGAGTGTACAGAGGTTGGTTTATGTGGTTTCCCACATAAACCAACAAGCAATTAAATTAACACTCATCTCATCAAACACAAAGAGGCATTTTTATTTTATTCAGAGGAGCATTGGGCGTTTTTACATTAGGAAATAAATTAAGCAAACCTAATTTAATTTGAAGCTAACCTAAACGAATTTGAAGGGAAATTAAAAAAAAACTAAGAAGCGCCGATATCTAATCCTAATGCTCCTATGGTGAGGGGGCCTCGAAGTGCTCGCTGAACCCCGTGAGCTTGTAGAGCCTCTTCATCTTGGCCATGCTCCCCTTCCGGACAAGATTGATCTTGTCCTTGTTGTCCTCCAGATCCATGTACGCCTCACTCTGGTAGTCCTCCACCTTAGCAAGGCGCGCCTCCATCCTTTTGAACGCGATCTGCAGCTCCTTGATGGGGTCATGGGCGCCATCGCTGAACTCCATCTGGCCAGGAGGACCGGTGATTGGCGGCGGTGAGCGGCGACGCAGCTTCTGCGAAGGTGATGAGTCATTCGACTCAGCCTTGAAGATGAACCCCTTGGGCGCCTTGCAGTACATCACCTTCTCGCACCACTTCTTGCCCTTAGCACCTAGATAGGTGAAGGGGGGAGCGTTCTCATAGGCACCGTTAGATGTCCTATGGGAAGACTCGTCCTTGGTCTGGCTGGTGCCCGTGGGTTTGTCAGGGTCCTCCTCGGATTGCTCCACCACAGGGTACACCGGCGCGATCTCCACCCTTGGAGTGGGAGTGGGGAGTGCTGGAGATTTCCCCGTCTTGGGGGACAGCTCGCCGACCACGGGATGCGTGATGCCGCCGCGGTACTGCTTCTTCCCGACGCCACCAGAGGGGGACAGGAATCTCCCTGAGTTGGGGCTCGCGCTCGCCCTGGACGGGCTTCTGCCGCGCCTCGGGCTGGCCGGCCGGCCAGGATGGTAGGCCGGCCGGCCGGGGTTGGCCCCGGCTGCGAGCAGGTCGGCCTCCAGCTTGGCCCCCTAGGTGTCCACGAAGTCGAGGTACCTCGCCGCGCTGGATCCCTCGCCGTTGTTGACCGGAAATTGGTCGAGATAGGCGGATCGATGCTTCCGGGCGGCGATGTTGGAGGCTCTTGGATTAGGGGCATTGGAATTGGTGGGAGACATGGTGGAGAAGCTCTGGTTGGGTGCCTTCTCAGCCATGGCCGAAACTTTTGAGATGGAGGAGTGGAGTGAAAATGAATTTTCAATGTGTTTAAAAAGATAGAAAATCCACTCCGGGCGAGATAGGCTCCGAATCGCAGGGTAGGGTTTGGTATTCTGTTTGTTTTGATCAGGGGCGCCGCCACAAAAAAAGTTTGAAAAATTTTGAAAATGTGTTGGGCCGGCCGGCCTAGAGGCCTGGCCGGCCGGCCTTTGTTTCCCCCGAAAACCAAAGTTTTGTTTTTATTTGAATCTAAAAAAAGGAAATTAGGAAAAGGGAAAACAAGGCTCGGTTAAGGTCGGGGCTAGACCGTAGATGGTAATTTTCACGTGAACTCGATGACATCTACTTTCTCGAGTTCCGGCATGGAGGGTTCTATAAAGATTTTCAAGCGCTGGCCATTTACTTTAAAGTGCTCTCCATCATTACCTTGGAGAGTGACGGCCCCGTGGTTGGATGTCTCCACCACCGTATAGGGGCCATCCCACTTACTTCTAAGCTTACCATGACCAAATAATTTAACGTGGGAGTTGTACATAAGTACCTTATCACCTGGCGTGAAGTGCTTCTCCCGGATGCGCTTGTCGTGCCACCTCTTCGTTCGCTCTTTGTAGAGCTTCGAACTGTGGTACGCTTTCTCCCTCAATTCTTCGAGCTCTGAGATCTGAATCTGTCGCTTGACTTGAGCTTGGTCCAGGTCCATGTTCCATTTCTTGATTGCCCAGTAAGCCTTGAACTCTAGCTCGACGGGCAGGTGGCATGTCTTCCCGTACACTAGTTGGTATGAAGTCATGCCGATTGGAGTCTTGTAAGCTGTCCTGTATGCCCATAATGCTTCATGCAGCTTAGACTTCCAATTTTTGCCCATTTGGTTGACGGTCTTCAGGAGAATATTTTTGATTTGTTTATTAGGTGTCTCCGCTTGACCGCTTGTCTGTGGGTGATATGGGGTCGCTACCCTATGAGCAATACCGAGTGACGAGAGCATTTTTCTGAATGTCCTGTCGATAAAGTGCGAACCCCTATCACTGATTAGTACCCTACGTGTACCAAATCGTGGGAAGATGACTTCTTGGAGCATTTTCTTGGAGTGGGTGGAGTCTGCGCTTCGACAAGGAAGATCCTCCACCCATTTAGAGACATAGTCGACTGCCACCAGAATATATTCATATCCCTCGGAGTTTGGAAAAGGTCCCATGAAGTCTATGCCCCAACAATCGAAGATATCGATTTGAAGATTATTTGTTAGGGGCATGGCGTCACGAGCGTTGATCCCTCCTACTCTCTGGCAGCGAGAACATCTTCTCACATACTCCTTTGTATCTTCGTACATGTTTGGCCAGTAAAAACCACTCTGCCAAACTTTGGCACTTGTACGAAATACTCCATAGTGACCTCCAAAGGCTGATGAGTGACATCTGTCAATAATTTGCATAGCCTCACATGCAGGTACACATCTTCTCAGGAGACCATCGGTGCAGACTTTATACAAATATGGGTCATCCCATAAGTAATACTTGCTGTCCCTGATGATCTTCTTTTTATCCTCCCCTGGCGGTATATACCCTGCTACAATGTAGTTGACAATGTTCGCATACCAGGGGTCGGTGCTTGTTACTTTTAGTAACGTGTCATCTCTCAAGCAATCATTGATGGGTAGTCCAGTAGGATCTTCCGTCTGCAATCGCGAGAGATGATCTGCCACAGTATTCTCTACCCCTTTTCTATCTCTGATTTCCAAATCAAATTCCTGAAGGAGGAGTATCCAACGGATAAGACGTGGCTTAGCATCTTTCTTCGTCAGGAGGTATTTGAGGGCTGCATGATCTGAATAGATTATCACCTTAGCTCCAACCAAATACGATCTGAACTTGTCAATAGCATACACTACAGCCAACAATTCCTTCTCAGTGGTTGCATACTTGAGTTGAGGTCCAGTGAGAGTTTTGCTAGCATAGGCGATGGCATGATGCTTCTTATCCTTGGTCTGTCCCAACACTGCTCCTACGGCGTAGTCGCTTGCGTCGCACATGATTTCGAATGGGAGTGACCAATCGGGTGGCTGGATAATGGGGGCAGATATCAAAGCTGTCTTCAGTTCATTGAATGCCTCCATGCACTTGTTGTCGAAGACGAACAGTGCGTCCTTAGCCAAGAGACTGGTGAGAGGTCACGCCTTCTTGGAGAAGTCCTTGATGAACCTTCTATAGAAACCAGCGTGTCCTAGGAAGCTGCGGATCCCTTTTATGTTTCTCGGGGGTGGAAGCGACTCAATTACCTCAATCTTGGCTTTGTCGACTTCAATTCCTCGAGCAGAGACCTTGTGCCCAAGAACAATTCCCTCTGTCACCATGAAGTGACATTTTTCTCAATTCAAAACCAAATCTGCGTCCTTGCATTTCTGAAGTACCTTCTCGAGATTCTGGAGACATCTGTCGAATGTTTCACCGTAGACTGAGAAATCATCCATGAATACTTCCATTATTTTCTCCACTAGGTCTGAGAAGATTGCCATCATGCATCTTTGAAAGGAGGCAGGGGCGTTACACAACCCGAACGACATTCGTCGGTAGGCGAATGTGCCGTAAGGACATGTGAAGGTGGTCTTGTCTTGGTCCTCAGGGTGGATAGGTATTTGATGGTACCCTGAATAACCGTCAAGGAAGCAGAAGAACGAGTGCTTCGCCAACCGTTCGAGCATCTCATCAATGAACGGGAGTGGGTAGTGATCTTTCCTGGTTGCTTTATTAAGCTTCCTGTAATCGATGCACATCCTCCATCCTGTCACTGTGCGCTGAGGGATCAACTCGTTCTTTTCATTCTTCACAACTGTCATCCCTCCCTTCTTAGGTACTACCTGGACGGGGCTGACCCATTGACTGTCCTGAACTGGGTAGATTATACCTGCCTTGAGTAGCTTCAAAATTTCTTTCTTAACTACATCTCTCATGGCGTTGTTCAAGCGTCTTTGGTGCTCACGCACAGGCTTATGATCGGGTTCCATTGGGATTCGATGTGTGCAGAATTCTGGGCTGATTCCCTTGAGGTCTGCTAGTGAGTAGCCTATTACTGATCTGTATTTTTCTAACACGGCTACTAGTTTCTTCTCTTCTTCCTCTGACAGCTTATCACTGATTATGACCGGCGTTGTCTAATCTTCGAAGAGGAAACTGTACTTAAGACCTGGTGGCAGCTGTTTGAGCTCGACGGGTGTTGGAGCTGGTTCTTCATGCTTATTGAGTGGAACATAGGGGGAAGGGTCTTCATCTTCATTGAAGTACTGTGCATCTTCCTCCGTATCAAGCTGTGAAGCTTCTAAGAATTCAACGGCCGCTGCTTCTTCTATGGCCGAGTATTCATCCATCTTTTCAGATTTCTCTTCTGCCTTAGCATTGAGTGTTCTTCGAATGTCGATGGAGAAGCTTTGTCTTCCCATTGGAACTTCCAACTCTTCTTGGCCGCTTCTCATCTTCGTGAGTACTGCAATTGGAGTTCCAATCAGGAAGAAGTTCTTGTCGGGAATGTCAAAGATGTAGAAATTCATGAGCAGGGGTTGCCCATTAATTTCTATTTCTAGCTCTTGCATAATCCCCTCAGCTTGATAGCACTTGTTCCGGAATATCAGCCTTTTCCCTGATGGTGTAAGGCTCTATATGTCTACCGCCAATGCTGAGCCCGCTGCTTTGACAGAATGTTTACTCCTGCTTTTAAGTCATAGCTAGCCTCAATTGGTGGTATATGCTCATACTTCACTAGAATGCTCTCAGGCTTTTCATTGAGCTTGATGGCCTTCTCTGAGCATTCTGTTTCTTGGAGCCAATCCTCGCTGAAGACGGCAGACAGTTTCTGTAGACGTATGTCTTGATCTACCTTGTCTTCCCGATCTAGCTTATCCAGTTCAGCCTTCTCAACATAGCAATTCTTCTCCACCGGGTAAGTTCTTGTATTCCCGAATCTCGTTAAGTCTACCTCTTCCTCATATGGTAGGAGAGGGAGAGTGGACTCAACTTGATTCTGACCTTCGGAGAGAATTTGACTATCCTTGAATAACGTAGGATTCGAGGGGCAGACATAGAATGGTTCTTGTTCTGCCTTCGGAGCTGGCGGTGGTCGAGGTGGTTCTGCTTGGGGTTGTACCATACATGCACACTTCTTCTATTCTGGTAAGCTAACTGAAGGTGTCTCAACTATGGTTTGTGCCTCTTCTTCATGTTTCTCTGGGGCAACTGCATCATAGGAGCCCAAGTTGCTGAGAATTTTACCCAACACATCAAACCCTTCTTCAATTGTCTTGTACAAGAACGACCCTCCTGAAGCTGTATCCAAGAAGTTACGGCTGTTTTGGAGTGAGTCCTGCAGTAAAATTTTGAAGGAGTATCGGTGATGGAATTCCCAGATCTGGTCCTTCTAGAGTGTAGGTCAGGAATCGGTCCCAGGCAGCTCCTAATAGCTCATTTCTGCCCTGCTCAAAGGTAATAATCTTCTTGCGAAGAGCAATAACCTTATGGAGAGGGAAGTACTTGAGACAGAAGAGCTTCCGGAGAGTAGCCCAATCTCCCTGAGCTTCACTTACATGCTTAGCATACCAGAGCTCTGCATTGCAAGTGATGGAGAACGGAAACAGCAGCCATCTGAAACTGTCTCTCGGGACTCCTGATGTAACAACTGTGGAACAGAGGCTCTCGAAGTAACGCATATGTGTGTACGGATATTCATGATCCTCCCCGCGGAACTCAGATCCTTTTACCAGTGCAATCAGCTCTGGACGAATCTCATAGCTGACTGCTGTGATTGGCTTGGATGCTGGTGCAGGCTCCAATAGTGCTCCTTTCGGAGCAGCGGCGTCGAAGATCGACGGAGTGTCCATGATATAGTATGATAATAAAAGAAAAAGAAAAGCGAAAGAAAACAAAAAGAAAACAAAAACCGTTAGCGGGCGCCTCTAGGTTCGAGAATTAGCACAGCTTACCGTTCCCCGGCAACGGCGCCAGAAAGCTTGTTGGCAGTTCTAAGGCCTAACAGAAATTAATCCGCAAGCGTACGGATACCGATGTAGCTTTCACCACAAGGAGTATTCCTAGGGTATCAAATCCACAGGGAACGTATAGTGTACTAAAGCCTAAACACTAGAGGTATTGATCCGTTAGGTGGCACACAGGAGCGGAGTTTGCAGCAGTAAATAAAAAGGTCTTCTGACCAGGCAATCTAACGATAAGAAGCTATGTCGCTGGGCAACTTGGTAAGGGCCTTACTCTATTATTCGTTTCGGGGCACACGCATGCCAGAACAGCAACCCGATAATTAGGTTCAACTGTTAAGGGGAACTACGTGCTATTGACCTCCCTACTAAAAACAATAACCCGGACGTGGTGGATTACAGAGACCGGTATGCCTGTCACACATACTCGCGGCTACCATCCTCCGTGGGGTTACGAGCAAACCAGGGATAACTCCAGATATAAACACCACGTTTACATCTATCGTTACAACTAGCGAGATTATCAATAAGCTATTCAATGTAATAAATAAATTAATAAATATTGCACACCTGGAACCCACAAATAAATAGAGCAGAATACCTTACTTTATTGCCCGACCAATAATCTTCTTACATGTAGCCCGGCCTGGAAGACTAAGACGACTACTCCCAGGCGAGGAGCATACCCGAGGCGACGAAGAAGCAGAGTCCCGACATACCGGGGACCTCTAGCTCTCCTTCCCTCTCACTCACTCACTCCTAGCACTATGCTACTACCAAAAGACAAAAATGAAGTATCAAATGAGGTGCGTCTTGCTTCTGGAGTCGAAGGATAGTATTTATAGGCTGCTGGAGTCGGTGCGCATCATCTGGCCGAAGCTGGAGCGTCGGTGGAGAAAAGGTCGGCCGGCCGGCCTAGTAGGGGGGGCGGCCGGCCACTGATGTGGTCGGTTTGCCACCGACTCTTCCCTGGACGGCTCCGATGGACTCCTGAGGGCGGTAAGAAAGTCGGTTTTCTTGTCAGGTCGGCAGAAGTGGAGTGGCCTTCAAGTTTAGGCCCAAAAGCCCATGTTCTAGAATGTCGGTTGTTTGATTGAATTCCACGTGGGAAAGCTGTAGAAGGCCTCCGGAGAGGAGCTGGACTTGGGTTGGAGCCTGAGCTGGCCGGCCGGCCTATGATTGGGCTGGCCGGTGGGCTTTAGCCCCCGTTTCCTGTGAATTTTGTCCATATTGCTCCCTGCATTCAAATACTCCAACAAAACTTGTGGAGAGCCATTAATATAAAAGAATGTTCATTTTATCCTTGTATGATGGCTATTATTGAATGGTGTTGGCGGTAAAAAATTCGTTATAAGCACCGCCAACGCTGATCCGATTTTCCTCGATGGAATAAATAGTCTAGTAGGGTCTTCCTAAATCAGTTGCGCTACTTGTGCTTTCCAAATTTTGGGCTGCCATAGATATTTGGTACATGTACCAACAGCTTGTTTTTCAGAATTGTTTTGTGTCTGAGTTGTATAAATTGCGGCACTTCTGAAAAAAAAAGAGTAGGCAAAAAGGTGCAGATAAAAAATTAAGAAAGAAAGAGCCGCACCTAAAAAAAAAGACAAAAAGGAAAAAAAAAAAGAAGTCAGAGTGCTTGCATCCTTTTTTAGTCTGAGGTACTATGGTACGTTCTCATTGCTAGCTTGGTCTAGGTCCGACGACGGGTTTAGACCAGCAACATAGAATTGTACTTTGGACTATTATTCAACTTTGCAATTTCTGAATTTCAAGTTTGCTATTCCTTGCTACTCACATATTTGGCCTACCAAGCTCCACATATACCCTTTGGAACAACACGGTTTTGACACTTGCAATCGCCGGATCACACCCTCAGGTATCCTTTGCTTTGCTATTAAGAACCTTGTAAGAGCTTGGTAAGATGCTTCCATTTGCTTGTTGAGAGTTTCCACTGTGGTCACATATATAGTAGTGATAGGAAAATATACTCTTGTATTTTTCTTGTTTTCTACTAACAATGACAGATTACACCACTCGAATTGATGAGTTGCTGAGTTCTCTAGCACAAAAAGTGCTGAGTTCTGAAATGGAGAAGGCGGAGCAAAATCAATTGAACAATTTGTTCCAGACTTTCTTTGTTGTGATGAATGGACGTTGTCGTGTGATCATTGATGGTGAGAGTAGCCGCAACATTGTAAGTTCTGAGTTGGTTGAGAAGCTTGGCTTGACCACACGGCGGCACCCATGTCCACACTACATCAAATGGGTAAATTCTTGTGATAAGATAAAGGTAACTAAAATTGCTCGCATCGAATTTTTTATTGGTTCTTACAAGGATAGTGCAGAATTTGATGTAGTACCTATGCAAGCATGTCATTTGTTGCTCGGTAAACCCTGGATTTATACAAATAATGTTTTGCACAATGTGATTGCTAATAAATATTCATTTAAATACAACGGCAGCAAAATTACTCTTGTACCTATGACTGCTGCTGAAATTTTTGAAGCTGATATCCAAAGGATTGAGCGCAGAAAGAATGAACCTTTTAGAAAAGAATGGGCTGTTTCAGATGTTGCAACACTTTCATCTAAATCTGAATTGATAAAAGAGCAACAATTTTCCTTGCCTCTTGTTCGAGCTAATGTCTTTCAGCATAAACATGTTGAAAAGGAGCAACACCTTGCCGTACCTCCTGCTATGCCTAACCTTTTACAGAAAAATAAGAGCAAGGATGACAAAGAAATTGAGAAGAGAAGCGAAGAGAAAGAGGAGATCCTTGCTGCACCAGATCATAATGCACCAAATGTAACTGCTGAAAATGAGAATATAAGTAATGAACGTCGTTCTACACCTAGCGAAGGTGAGACTTCTCTTAATGTGCTGAATTTTTCCACTAATCATGCTAATATAGAGCAACATCTGGTGGAACCTTCCTTTGAATTACCTTTGTCACAAGTTGATTTTCCTGCTGTTTCTTGTGATAAAGAGGAGTTGTGTGCCGATGCTTCACTTATATCTTTGCCACAACTAGAGCAAGTGCATGATACTTCTATTTTTGAGTCACCCACTTGTGCTGAAATTAAACATTTGATGCCCATTTTCAGTGAAAACGATGAGCTAAAATTGCTATCTTCTTTAAATACTTTGGGTTATATTGAATTTGATGATCTGTGTAACCTAAGTTGTTTGGAGAAGAGACTTTTTGTAAATTTTGAGTTGCCATGTTTAAGTAGGAATACATATCACTTCATTGGTAGATATAATTGTAAAGGAGAATATATGGTCCATCGAGTGTATATTTGTTCAAAACTGAAATCTTCTCTGAATGGACAACAATGTGATCAATCAGAGGGCTGCAATAACACTAATCATATCACATCCAGTTCCTCTAGTTTTGTTGTCAAGAAACAGGTTACCTTTAAAGAAAGGGAGCATTGGTGGTTGTTACCAACATATTCTACAATTACGGTCAAACCGAGGACGGTTTGCTTTCAAGAAGGGGAGGATGATGAGGACATCACTCCATCGGATACAACCAACGCTCCTCCGCTGTACATGCATGGTCCAATCACTAGAGCTCATGCACGGGAATTGAATTTACGGGTGAGCTCGTTCCTAATGCTTTGTTTGCATGGTTTCAAGAACAAAATGCTACCTAATGATTTAATTATTGTTAGGAACCATGGTGATGATGATGAGATAGCTAGAGAGGAGTTTGGAGGCGTGGGAGGGCCAGCAAGGGTGTCCATGTCAAGTTGGAGGCCCAATCCAAGTCGACTTTGAGTCCGTTTCGGAGTCCAGGAGCAGTCTGCACTAAAACGGTCGCCTAGGTCGCATATGGGCTCGGTCTTGGATGTTCTTTATATGTATAGAAAGATAATTTGATCACTTTTCCAATGGCACTGGTCTCATGTCAAAATTTTTTCGGAGTCATCGGGAATCATCGAAACAAGTTGACGTCCAGAATCTGTCTCGGTGCTGCGCCACCGTAATTTGGCCTTTAGGCTTTGTATCGTGTTGGAGCCCATTAGGGGCGCGTCCAGGGGTGTTGCACGCCCCTAAACCCTATATCATCAGTAGCCGCCGCCCAAGTTAGGGTTGGGTTTTGCTTAGATTATTCTGTCAAGAACAGTTTCGCCGTTTATCGGTTTGTGAGACCCCAACTTGTGAGTTTTATCATATACCTGCAATTTGGTTGCATTCTTTCTTGTTCTTGCTTGTGTTCTTCGATTCGCAGGCAAGGATTAGCCTTCTCGGCGAGGTCGATCATGCAATATCGGTCGATAACCAGAGGAGAAGTGGTGCTGCGATTGCGGGGTTCGGAACGTGTTGTTTGGAAGCCGGATCGATTTGTGTCTAACTCTCCGCCAAATCGTTGTTTATCAGAACCTTTCGGAAGATCGGGAACCCTACTCCACATTAGCTAGGAAGATCAACAACTCTCTGATGTGGCAGCCCTTCGGAGTCTGTTGGAGGCTCTTGAGCATTCGATTTTATTTGAGTTTGCATTGAAGGTTTAGCATGTTGTTTTTTTGCTCATTTGTGGTCTACTATCTATATCTTCTTTTGTCACATTCAACAATACATTTGTATTTTGTTATTGGACATCCTGGAGCATGCCTTTGGATGAGTGCTTATTTGTTTTTCTTTTAATGCTAAGCTATGTTAATTTGCGTATATTGTTTTGGTTATAAAAGCCACATCTAAGTCTTCTACTGCTAATAATAGGGACACATATCTAAGCTTCCGGCGTGTCGCATTACATTGTTATTCTTTTGTTACTTTGTGATGTTATATCTTTATCTTCAGCTACTACAAACAAAAAGGAGTTGAGATTGGATGATCATGAAGGAGTCTTCTAGCAATTGCACACATTGTTGTTTGCTTGATTTAAGGTGAGTACTTTAACTTTAAATTAGTATTTTATTTTATTTAGGTACAAAACTTTATTAAATTATAGGGGGTGAAAGGGTACAAAAGTGCTTCTTTTGGTTGCAATAGTCTTCTACAAAGGTGATTTACTTGGACGTGTGGGTAGCTAAGCATCACAGTTGTACTTTGACAGGACTAGAGCTGAGACTATCAGATGAATAGAGGTGTCTCAAACCCCATTTCCCATGGTACTACTTTTATATATTTGGTGAAGGGGGGAGATGAGACTAAGCCACCCTTCAATCCCCTATACATAAAACAAATGAATAGTGGCGAATTACGTGATAAATAACATTTGACCCCAAAATATTTACAAGCATCAAGCTTGGATTCCATCTTTCTCTGGACAATCCATTTGGGTGCACAAATCAAGCAACGATCTTTGAATGGATCGCCACTGTGACATATCTCAGAAAAAAAGAAGATACTCCCTCGGTTTTTAAAATATAAAACGTAATTAACTTTTTTCTTTAGTTTGACTATTTGTCTTTCTATAATTGTATAAACAAATAAATGCGTAAGTTAAGATTAAACTGCTTTCGATGATAGATCTAGTGATACTCATTTAGTACTCCCTCCGTTTTTTATTATATGACGCTGTTGACTTTTTCGTTACTTTGACCATTCGTCATATCTATAAATATTAGTGTAAATAGATATGTGTATAAGTTAACCTTAAAATGCTTTTGATGATGAATCTAATGATATTCATTTCACATTTGAAAAGTAATTATTTAAATCTATATTGTTAGTCAAACTTCAACAAAAAGTCAACGGTGTTATATAATTAAAACGGAGGGAGTAAATAGTTATTTAAATGTCAATGTAAATAAAATGTCGACAATGTCATATATTTAAAAACGGATGAACGTCATCCAAAAGGATTCACCAGAACGCTTACCAATACGAACATTATTGCCGTGCGAGAAAGGGCCAAAGATAGTCTCTGCTGCTCGACGAGCGGATCACCGCTAGCGGCCGTGGTCGGAGGGCGACCCACCCATGCTCCATCATGCCCACTGCCATTGCATCATCCGACGGGCAATCGTCGTCGGGGATATATGTGTCTCCGTGCGGCCGAAGACGATGCCATCGAGTTTCCGAGAACGCAACGTGATAGTGCCCTACGGCAGCTGACGGCCATCCGGCTGGGTTCGGTAACCCGAAGGAAGCAGATCGTGGAACGATAGATGATGAAATATGTAGCTGGGCAAAACACCACTCGCGACGCGACGAAGTAAAAACCCTGTTCGTTTTGGAACGGCCTACGGCAATATATTCGAAATATACCTTGCACATGTTGACGATTTGACGACTAAGCAGAATTGTTTCCAAATCCACATTCTAATTAACCGGCCTACACCATATCACCAAACTTTACAATGCAACATCCCAGAACTACAAAAACAAGATTAACCAGTGCTACAAGCACGAACGCCGTCTTAATGTCATGGTCCACACCCATGGACGTAGCTGCCGCAACGCTGCAAATTGAGATGGCGACCAGCAAAGCTAGCAAAAACACCTGGAAAATAAGGAGGACGGGAACAAGATAGTCAATACTACTCCTTACCTTCCACGCACAATCTGTCAATGGAACAATCTAATCTCGGAAAATTAAACATTGCTGAAAGAAGAAGCACGTGCAGATCAAGGACGCTTACTGCTGCCAACATGCTCCTGCGAGACGGCCAAGAAGAGCGTTTCTTTAGCCGTCGCCGCCCGACGGCCGAACCACTCGTGATCATCGTCGACAACCGAGGGCGGCTGCCAATCCACCCTTCCTCCATCATGTCCTCCGCCGTAGCATCGTCGCCGACGTGGTGGCGGACGAGCCCGGTAGAGGCTGACCCGCTTCTGTCCCGAGCGTGATGATGCAGGGCAGCTGCTGCCATCGCCGTCGTTGAGTCTCCGGCCACGCAGACGGCTACTATACGCACGTTTGGTGGACGCGTCGGCGGTGTCGATAGCGTGACGAGTCCGAGCGGGTCGTGGCGTGACACGTATATGTAGCAGGCGCGTGACGGCACACGGTACAACTACGCAGGACTGCGTGTTGGAGACGGCCGGGCAGAGCGTGAGAGACCAACGGGACAAATCGTAGCATCGGACCATCCTTGTACTCAGCACAGCAAGGCCCAAAATGAGCTAGCGATTTTCCATACTTGAGCCCGTCTCCTCCACGTATCTAGCTCACACACACCGATCTAGGGACGGGCAGCGAGAGTTTCTTTCTTCAGCTTCTTTGTTCAGAGTTTGCAGCAAGAAACTCGGTGTCAGTCGTTCCTGGAGTACAGAGTAGGCTACGACACGCTCTATGGAGTAAGTGACAACTCGCTCCATCTTTTTAATTAACTTGCTGCTCATGGAGAGAGATCACTTGATCTCAAGGAGTTTAATTGTGGTGAGAAAGAATCCCGTAATTTCTGAGAGGAGTTAGAGGCCCCCTTCTGCTACGTAAGACGCACAAGATCTTCCAAAAGAGATTATTAGTTTTTTCCTTTTTTTGTGAAAAGAGAATTCCATTGATATTGAAGCAAATTACATCCACTGATTACAATAACATCCCGATCAACGTCAAACTCCATTGATGGGAGACGAGAAACCTTGAAAGAGCCGTAAATTCCACCATCTAGGATCACCATACCAGACGGATATGCCACGGACGAAAACTCCGATCTGAAGGAACATGGCCATCTCACCATCTACCACCGTCATCCTCATCTCCGACGAGGGAAAACTGGAACCCAACCCTTTCGCAAAAGAGGGGTAGACTGATATTGCACATGCAAGTACGAAGAACTCGCCGCCGTCGAGCCCGTAGCTGAACCCATCGTTCGCCTCCTTCACCATATTCTCAATGAGAAAACACAAATCCGAGCAACATCCAGATGATAGTCGCCAGAAACCAAACTCTCACTAGCCCACAGCCATGACCATAAAGAACCGTAACGAGACAAAAGAGGGGCCGGAGTACCTTATTCTTCATTGATAATGGCGCCTTTGACTCGCCATCACCGTCGAAATGCATCCTCCTCCAGTTGCATAATCGAACTAAATTAACCAGCTCTACCCACTATCAAGGTGCAAAGTTGTTCAACTTATTTAGTTACACTAGGATGTGAACCAAGCGAATGAAAATAAATTAATGAATTATTTGTGTCGAGATAAAAAGGAATATATATTTATATTGCTATTGAAAATATTCGTACAAAAGTAGAAAGTATTACAGCAAAACTTCCAAAGAGACTCTAAAACCCCGAGACAAAGATCTCGACTCTAACTCTCAAACAAAACTATTTTACTCTACTAAGCAGCACAAGTACAAGCTCTCTTTTTTCGATTTTTCCCACACTCATCTCCAGAAAGAAGAGAGAGGGGGGAAGGCGCGGGGGAGGGGGGGGGAGTCCAAAGTTCAGCATACAAGATACCAGTAGTAAAAGACAGCGAAAACTGAACTCCTTTCCATCACCCCTAACTGAGTTATCTAATTCAAATTAGTTAGTTAGGGGTGGTCATAGAACGTTATTACTCAACATAAATCATGTGTACAACTTTGGCGAATAGTACACATGTCATTTACCGGAAGTTAGAGGTTGATTTGTTTGTTGATGGTAACAATATCACAAATTTACAACCCTACAAATTTACAATTGTAAAGTACTCTCTCTGTTTTTGGAATATATGACATAATTGACTTTTCTCTGAACTTTAAACATAAATATAAATATATATCATTAGATCTATCACCAAAGGCACTTCAAGTTTAAATTATATATTTATCTATTTGCACAATATTTATAGAAAAGGTGACTAGTCCTAATGAAGAAAGTCAACTTTTTCATGGCCAAAGTTTGCATATGTGTAAAGGCAAACTAAACGTAACTTCCTTGTGGATTTAGTGTCAAACTAGCATGCCACCACATATGGTATGCTTCTAGAGATGAATTAGAAAAGTTTGAATTTGACTAGATGTCATGTTATCATTGCCTTAACTAGCTTTTTAAAAATAGAAAAATTCAAAATCGGTCTTATCTTCCTTTCCAAACTTTCCACGTGTAAACTTATAACTTACATATTAAGCAAAAAGGAATCTAGAGATAACCAGAAAAGAGAAATTGACTGGATGCCATCTCAACATCGGCTTATCTGACCTCTAAATATTGGCAAAATCCAAAATCAGTCTTATCTTCATTTCCAATTTTCCATATGTAAAGGTAACCTAATTATACTTATAACTCACGAATTAAGAAAAAGGGCGTATAATGGCCATCTTTTTTAGTATCCAGATTGTTCTATCTAACACATACCATATACTTCCAAAGAAAATGAGTCACCTTGTATTTTAAATGACTAGATGCCATGTCACATGTAGCTTATCTGATCTTCAATAGTTTCTTTGAGCCAAAGTATTGCTTGAGCTACAAGATCCATTGAGTGTATAAATAGGGCTCAAGTTCACCATAGTCCACCACCAATCTCATCTGATTCGTTGAGAAATTGAGAAGTAAACACACTAGCAAAACTTAGCAACAATGGCAGCCAAGATACTTGCTATATTTTCCCTCCTTGCCTTTTTGGTGAGTGCGACTAATGCTTTTTTCTCTCCTCAATACTACCAATCATGCGCACCTTTGGCAATCAACAATCCTTGTGGGCAGTATAACCCACTGCAACAAGCATTCACAAGCATATTGCCATCTTCGGCCATGATTATTCAACAAGTGCAGCAACACCAGATATTACAACAAGCGCAGCAACAACAGGTTCTACAACAAGCACAACAACAACAAATTATACAGCAGGTGCAGCAGCAACAGACTCTACAACAGGTGCAACAACAACAGATTCTCCAACAGGTGCAACAACAACAGACTCTGCAACAGGTGCAGCAACACCAGATCCTGCAACAAGCACAACAACAACAGCTTCTGCAGCAAGCGCAACAACAACAGATACTACAACAAGTACAACAACAACAACAACTGCAACAGGTGCAACAATACCAAGTCTGGCAGCAGGTGCAACAACTGTCGAACATATTCAACACACAGGCTTTGGTGAACCCTGTTGCCTACTCTGTCTGTGGGCAACGACTCTTCCCTAGCCGTGCTTCCTTTTAGATATAATTTGTTGAGTTGTACTCCAATAATAATGGTCACATGCTATCATTTGTGACTCACTTGGGAATAAAAAATAGTATCAAATAATGTATTGATATCATATTTTTATCATTTTGCATCTATGTTACACAATGTTTTTTCTTAAAAGGACTAAATTATGTCTGTAAACATATACATGAAAGGTTAGGTCTCATTTGTCCGCGATCATGAGATTGTGCAGGCACTGGTTTGATTAAGTAATAGGCATGAGCATATATATCTCAACAGTGTGAGAATACATACATTAGTTACCTGCCACTCCTTCTGTCAGCTTGGAACCGAGCTCAAAGGAGCAGCAATGGCACGCAAGTGCAACTGGGTTGTTTTTCCTTTTTGAAATTTTGCCTCAACAAGGAATTGAAGGAGGCTCCTGTGGGTGGGGCTGGTATGTTGCTTATACTAAATTACCAGACGGGCACCATTCCTTACACATGTTATACATATCTGAAGAATCACAAAAAGTACATATGTTATTGTGGGCATTTACCATTTTAAATGGGATCTTTCACTCTACAATTTATCTCTCAAGAATAACTGTTGCAGTAGATCTCCATCGTCCATAAATATTGTGCCTAACAAATATATGATGACGTCTCCTACCAATTAAAAACATGCAGCTTAATTGAAGGAAATCAAAGCATGCATGCAATCAAGGAAATCAAATCAAAGGGAGAATCTATAAAGATAGAAATATCCAATGCATTGTCTAACGTGCATGTAAAAATATCTCAAATTAAGCATTTTAAACAAAGTTTGTGCCTATTCTTCTAGAAGGAACAAAAATTGTACTCAAAAACAAAAACGAAAACAAAAATTGCAATATGGAGTCAAAATGACAATGGTTTAAAAATTATAATTGACTAAATTGTTCTTCCGTCACTAAGATAAAGACAAATTATCCAGAAGATAAGGATCATAAATTTCTTC
This sequence comes from Eragrostis nindensis, assembly GCA_012490785.1. Classification (NCBI taxonomy): domain Eukaryota; kingdom Viridiplantae; phylum Streptophyta; class Magnoliopsida; order Poales; family Poaceae; genus Eragrostis; species Eragrostis nindensis. The sequence continues at coordinate 119,028 of JAAXCT010001388.1, forward strand.
TCTGTTTATTTAAGTTTGAAAAGCATCCAAACTCAAAACTTTGCGGCATGGATTTTCATGTTTTTGTCAAACTATATCATAATATTTGGACTGCGCGACTGTGCAGGCAAGACATTAAGACAACATTCTATACCAAGATAACTGTGTTACTTTTTATATTGATCATCCATTGTGGTTTGGAGTTTCTGAAATTAATGCATGTGACAGTTAAACCTCGTTGACACTATTTGATAGACAAGTAATGCGAGGGAGTTTTTAGCCATGTTTAGAGTGGGACTTGTTGGTTCATTTTGATCTAACTGAATTGTTGTTACTGCCATAGTTCTCGTTGCTGTAAATCAAGTAAAGATTGTTTTTTTTTTTGGTCAAACGGACAAAGTGAGTCAAGGTGTCTTCTGTTAGGAACTCAGGGTCCAAATTGAAGCTAAGAAAACGTTGTATAACATTGAGCATGGCTCTGTCAGTGCTCCATTACAAAATAAATGCTCCTGTGTTGACTGTTCATCGGGTAAAGAAGTCAAAAAGCAACCAATTGGGATGCATACATTGTTCTCATTCAACAGCGGCGTTGTTAACAGGTTAAAGACAAGAAAAATAACAGTAATGCATAGATGCAAAAGACTGCAAAAACTGAACTCCTTTCCATCACCCCTAACTGAGTTATCTAATTCAAATTAGTTAGTTAGGGGTGGTCATAGAACGTTATTACTCAACATAAATCATGTGTACAACTTTGGCGAACAGTACACATGTCATTTACCGAAGTTAGAGGTTGATTTGTTTGTTGATGGTAACAATATCACAAATTTACAACCTACAAATTCACATTTGTAAAGTACTCTCTCTGTTTTTGGAATATATGACATAATTGACTTTTTCTCTGAACTTTAACCATAAATCTAAATATATATCATTAGATCTATCACCAAAGGCACTTCAAGTTTAAATTATATATTTATCTATTTACACAAATATTTATAGAAACGTTGACTAGTCCTAATGAAGAAAGTCAACTTTTTCATGGCCAAAGCTTGCATATGTGTAAAGGCAAACTAAACGTAACTTCCTTGTGGATTTAGTGCCAAACTATCATGCCACCACATATGGTATGCTTCTAGAGATGAATTAGAAAAGTTTGAATTTGACTAGATGTCATGTCATCATTGCCTTATCTAGCTTTGAAAAGTAGAAAAATCTAAAATCGGTCTTATCTTCCTTTCCAAACTTTCCACGTGTAAACTTATAACTTACATATTAAGCAAAAAGGAATCTAGAGATAGCCAGAAATGAGAAATTGACTGGATGCCATCTCAACATCAGCTTATCTGACCTCTAAATATTAGCAAAATCCAAAATCAGTCTTATCTTCATTGCCAACTTTCCATGTGTAAAGGTAACCTAATTCTACTTATAACTCACAAATTAAGAAAATGGGCGTATAGTGGCCATCTTTTTTAGTATCCAGATTGTTCCATCTAACACATGCCATATACTTCCAAAGAAAATGAGTCACCTTGTATTTTAAATGACTAGATGCCATGTCACATGTAGTTATCTGATCTTCAATAGTTCTTTGAGCCAAAGTATTGCTTGAGCTACAAGATCCATTGAGTGTATAAATAGGGCTCAAGTTCACCATAGTCCACCACCAATCTCATCTGATTCATTGAGAGAAGTAAACACACTAGCAAAACTTAGCAACAATGGCAGCCAAGATACTTGCTATATTTTCTCTCCTTGCCTTTTTGGTGGGTGCGACTAATGCTTTTTTCTCTCAGCAATACTACCCATCATGCGCACCTTTGGCAATCAACAATCCTTGTGGGCAGTATAACCCACTGCAACAAGCATTCACAAGCATATTGCCATCTTCGGCCATGATTATTCAACAAGTGCAGCAACACCAGATATTACAACAAGCGCAGCAACAACAGGTTCTACAACAAGCACAACAACAACAAATTATACAGCAGGTGCAGCAGCAACAGACTCTACAACAGGTGCAACAACAACAGATTCTCCAACAGGTGCAACAACAACAGACTCTGCAACAGGTGCAGCAACACCAGATCCTGCAACAAGCACAACAACAACAGCTTCTGCAGCAAGCGCAACAACAACAGATACTACAACAAGTACAACAACAACAACAACTGCAACAGGTGCAACAATACCAAGTCTGGCAGCAGGTGCAACAACTGTCGAACATATTCAACACACAGGCTTTGGTGAACCCTGTTGCCTACTCTGTCTGTGGGCAACGACTCTTCCCTAGCGGTGCTTCCTTTTAGATATAATTTGTTGAGTTGTACTCCAATAATAATGGTCACATGCTATCATTTGTGACTCACTTGGGAATAAAAAATAGTGTCAAATAATGTATTGATATCATATTTTATCATTTTGCATCTGTGTTACACAATTTTTTTAAAAAAGGTCTAAATTATGTCTGTAAACATATACATGAAAGGTTAGGTCTCATTTGTCCGCGATCATGAGATTGTGCAGGCACTGGTTTGATTAAGTAATAGGCATGAGCATATATATCTCAATAGTGTGAGAATACATACATTAGTTACCTGCCACTCCTTCTGTCAGCTTGGAACCGAGCTCAAAGGAGCAGCAATGGCAAGCAAGTGTAACTGGGTTGTTTTTCCTTTTTGAACTTTTGCCTCAACAAGGAATTGAAGGAGGCTCCTGTGGGTGGGGCTGGTATGTTGATTATACTAAATTACCAGACGGGCACCATTCCTTACACATGTTATACATATCTGAAGAATCACAAAAAGTATATATGTTATTGTGGGCATTTACCATTATAAATGGGCTCTTTCACTCTACAATTTATCTCTCAAGAATAACTGTTGCAGTAGATCTCCATCGTCCATAAATATTGTGCCTAACAAATATATGATGACGTCTCCTACCAATTAAAAACATGCAGCTTAATTGAAGGAAATCAAAGCATGCATGCAATCAAGGAAATCAAATCAAAGGGAGAATCTATAAAGATAGAAATATCCAATGCATTGTCTGACATGCATGTAAAAAATATCTCAAATTAAGCATTTTAAACAAAGTTTGTGCCTATTCTTCTAGAAGGAACAAAAATTGTACTCAAAAACAAAAACGAAAACAAAAATTGCAACATGGAGTCAAAATGACAATGGTTTAAAAATTATAATTGACTAAATTGTTCTTCCGTCACTAAGATAAAGACAAATTATCCAGAAGATAAGGATCATAAATTTCTTCTCTGTTTATTTAAGTTTGAAAATCATCCAAACTCAAAACTTTGCGGCATGGATTTTCATGTTTTTGTCAAACTATATCATAATATTTGGACTGCGCGACTGTGCAGGCAAGACATTAAGACAACATTCTATACCTAGATAAATGTGTTACTTTTTATATTGATCATCCATTGTGGCTTGGAGTTTCTGAAATTAATGCATGTGACAGTTAAACCTCGTTCACACTATTTGATAGACAAATAATGCGAGGGAATTTTTAGCCATGTTTAGAGTGGGACTTGTTGGTTCATTTTGATCTAACTGAATTGTTGTTACTGCCATAGTTCTCGTTGCTGTAAATCAAGTAAAGATTGTTTTTTTTTTTGGGTCAAACGGACAAAGTGAGTCATGATGTCTTCTGTTAGGAACTCAGGGTCCAAATTGAAGCTAAGCAAACGTTGTATAACATTGAGCATGGCTCTGTCAGTGCTCCATTACAAAATAAATGCTCCTGTGTTGACTGCTCATCGGCTAAAGAAGTCAAAAAGCAACCAATTGGAATGCATACATTGTTCTCATTCAACATCTTTTGCATGTAATAGACCACGTAAATTAAATACGTCGTTGATTCCTGCTTATGCATCTTCCATGGACCGAGGAATCTCTCAACTTTCTTCGGGAAGACCCGCCGTGGCAACGTAACCCGTGACCGGGATCGCGGCGAACATGACGACGATGACGGCGCAGATGACGGCCTCGTCCCTGTTCTTGCACTGCATCGCCAGCGGCACGGCGAGGAAGGCCAACATCAGCAGGCACGTCATGATGGAGCACCCCTGCATGCATCAAGGCGAGGAGAATTCAATTTGTCGAGTTCATGCGCGCACAAGAACCGATAATTATGACTAAGAAGCATATCCGATCAAAGCCCGTACCCTGAGCGCTTGCGCCTAGGCGGGGATGTCGCCACGTGGCTTAGGCGGTTCCGGCAGTGGCGGCGGCAGCGATGGCGTGGCGGCGGCCGGAGGCGCCGGTAGCCAGGCCTGGTCCCGGCCTTCTTCGAGCAAGCGGCACAGGAGATCGTAGTCCGACGGTGTCCCCATGGCCGGTCGGCAAGCAAGACGACGGCGGCGCGCGTGCAGTCCGGACGTGCCAGCTGTCCGTTTACAGATATGGAATCATGTTGTACTACTATGTTGGCCAGCGCAGAGAAAACGAGTCTTCTCTCATACCGTTCTCAGAAAGTCAGGAGCTCCGAACTCCGAATGCAAACTTTGAGCTCCAACTCAAGAACGGCCCCACACCCACACATTGGTCAGCTAATTACAACCATTACAATATGTGAGATATAACAAAAATCAGGATCAGTAGGAACAGTACAAATAAACGACATGCTTCGTTCTGATCTCATGCCTGTTAATTACATAAAGCATGTGGCAGCAGATGGTGGGTGAAGCTGTTTATGTCTACTTTTCCTCGTCGCTGGAATCAATGGCATGGTGCTGCTCATTCTGCTGATATCAGTAGCGAAGCTCATGGGAGATCCTCCAACATTGTCCTTCTCGTAGTGATGATGGGGACTCCCGTAGCTCCACTGTCCATGCTTCCTGGCTCTTCTAAGCATCACAAGCCGTTCTGCCACCTCCTTCATGTCAGGCCGCTCTTCAACCTCCTCTTCCAGGCACTCCATGGCAAGCCTGCCAATTTCTTCCAGGACAAGCACATCGTCTTCAGTTACAGCAATGTCCTCGTCAAACATCGCCCTTCCACTGCGCTCCTTCTTGTAAACTCTTTGGAACTCAATGACCAGGCTGCAATGTTCACCATATATGGTTGGCCTCCGACAGATAAGCTCCAAGAGAACAACTCCGAAGCTGTACACGTCGCTCTTCTGAGTCAATAGCCCGGTCTGGTTGAACACCGGGTCGATATAGCCCATGCTCCCTACCACCAGCATGGTGAAGTCCTCACCTCTGCTCAGCAGCTTGGACGTCCCGAAATCTGAGATTTTTGGCATGAAATTTTCGTCCAGAAGTATGTTGGCTGACTTCACATCACCGTGTCGTATGGTGTTGTTTGTGGACATGTGCATGTACTTTAACCCCTCTGCTGATTCAGCTGCAATGTCCAGACGCAGCTCAAGTGAGAGAAAGCGTTGGTGCTTGCCATGGAGGACCTCGTAGAGGTTCCCACTGGGAGCAAACTCGTACACCAGCATTGGGACATCGACCTCTAGGCAGCAACCCAACAGCTTGATGATGTTCTTGTGGATCATTTGGGATTGGACAATCACTTCATTGGTGAAATCCTCCTTTCGAGCTTCGTTGACCTCGATCGATGCCTTCACTGCCACCATTATTCCGTTGTCAAGAATCCCTTTGTACACATGACCGGAGCCTCCTTTTCCAAGGACGTGCGCATTGTTCTTTGTGATTTTCCTGAGCTCCTCTTTTGTGAAAATCCTGATGGTATCCACCTTTTCAAGCACTGAACCGCCGTTCCTATTGAAAAGTTCATTCATCCTTCTTTTATGGCGTAGCATAAGTGTGAAGAGTAGAACTAGAGCTAACAAGGAACAGCCCAAAGGAATGCCTGCATATATAGAACACATCATAAATAATGGGTCAGAGTTATCGTTAACCTTTCAGTTTTATAAAATTGTGAAAATAATCAATACATGCTTTCACTTGAATACACACAAATCAAATCATAATTTATTGTAATGGACCCTAAGTGGCACATACAAGACGCATCCGATAAACATATAACAGCCGGCTAAAACTTGAGCCTCTCCGTTAACTTTTAAAAAAATAACTTGCTCTGATCAGGACCCATCCACCATCGTAACCTAGATATACTGACTGTAAAAGGAACATGTTGTTTCACCCAACGAAACTATATAGTACTAACTTAATATTCCCAAATATGACACTGCTGACCTTTTTTGTTTTTGACCACTATTGTCTGTTAAAATAATTTTAATATATCTACTAAACCTATGATATTATGAATGAACTTTTCAAGACGATAATATACATAATTTTAAAGTTTTCAATCTGTTACATATGAAAGTTATTGATAGTCAAAGTTTTAAAAGTTTAAACGGATCCTGATCGAAGTGTCATGTATTTAAATACGAAGGGAGTAACTGCCGTAGTGAACAATAAGTTAAATTAAGTAACAAAGAACACTTTCAACTTCTAAACGTCGAACAAAAAAATGTAGAGATAGAAAGAGGTTGTATATAAACCTAGGGCAAGCTGTGCTTGGAGAGGGAACTTTGGACTGCATTGTTGTTTCTTCGGATCGCCACGGTTAGCCGTGTAACCTGACCGGCACTTGCATTCATACGAGCCTTTGGTGTCCTTGCATACGCCATAGCAAGGATACACTTCGGGGCGTGTGCATTCATCGATGTCTGTTCATATCAGGAATTAGTATGATCGAGGTCAGGTTTTAGTAGATATATTAACCCGAATTCATTTATAACAAGAAAAAAAATCTAAATCAACATGAATATAAAACCGGTGAACTAGTATATGCCTCCTTGTCTCAGTAACGAGTCTAATGACTAATGAGGGGAGCAAAGAATCTGCAGTCAAAATATATGGGTCGTTGGTGGGGCTTATACTTCCTGTTTGATTAAAAGAACAATGTTGTTGGTCATTGGGCCGTATAGCTGCATTCGAAGGCGCCCATGCATATCATTGTCCAGACTTTAGACCCAAATGGCCATATTGTGTAATAACTTATATCCAATTGCCACGATGAAGAGTAGCGATGATTTTTAGTTGCATCTTAGTGGTGTTGAATTGAGAAGAAGAAGGAAAAAAAAAAGGAAGTAACATCCTAGCGCCAAGGTTTCCAGAGTGGTTGGTGGTGGTGAGGGATGGATGATCAGTGCTGGTGTTGGAGATTTTTGACTCGGGGCTGTCCAGGTGGGTGGCAGAAGGACCTAGTAACTTTTGACGTTCAGGTTAGTCACAACCTAAAAATATCTTAGCTCATAAGCTATCTAGTTAGGTATATTACTGGAGCTAGTCTTGGGCAGAACTAGTCTCAGGTAGTTCCCACTGATGTTAACTGATCTGGTGGCGACAGATTTTGAGCCGACATCTAGTAGTTCCCACTGACTTCAAATTTTTTTCGCCTCTCATTGAATAAAAGAGAGATTGTGACAGTTTTTTTGGGGGGGTAGGAAGATTGTGACATTCGTGCAACTAGTGGTAGGGGAGAAGAAAAACATCTGAATGTAAAAGGTTTCTTGATGAAAAAAAGTAGTAGTAGTAGTAGTAGCATGAGAATAATTTTGTATTTCAAAAAAACAACAAGGGAAGGGAATACTAGCTGCTTACTGGTGCATCCTTCTTGTTTGTGACATTTGTGCTATTTTTCTTTTCTTTTCTTTTCTTTTAAAAAAATAAGCTCCACCGGAGCACTTATTTTTTGCAACTTGGGGCAGGGGAGGAGAAACATAGAACTATATATAATATGCTCTGTTTTGCAAAGGTTTTTTGTTTTTTGCGATTGATGTAAAAGGTTGTTTATGAAAAAAAAAAGAAGTAGTAGTAGCAGCAGCAGCAGCAGAAGCAACATGAAAGTAACTTTACATTTGTTTAAAAAAATATAATAATAAGGGAAGGAAATACTAGCTGCTTACTGGTGCATCCTTCTTGCAAGTAGGGGTTGCCCTCGAATCCTTGCTTGCATCTGCAGAAGTAACCCGGCCCATTGACGGCGTCGACGCACTCGCTGTGGTCGCTGACGCATGCGTACCCCGTGCGATTCCCGGCCGCGGCGGCGCACGACACGGCGCCGCCGTCGCCGTCGCGGATGGCCCAGTCGAGCCACACCGGCATGCTGGTCCGGCGCGCGTCCATGCGCAGGTCGGCCGCCCGGAACTCGTACCCGTCGCGATCGACGAGGAAGGCGACGTCGCAGGGGCTGTACTCCATGGCGTCGTGCGGCCAGTCCTCGAACGCCACCACGTTGTCGGTGAGCCCCGGCGCGATGTCCACGCGGCAGCACCCCACGCTGGCGCACCGCCCGTCGCGGGCGCTGCCGGCGCCGTTGCAGTAGGCGAAGCACCCCATGTAGTAGCGGTGGTCGTACCTCCCGCCGCCGCCGCTGCTGTTGGAGTTCATGGTGTAGGCGCCGGTGTTGCAGCCGAGCACGATGAACACGTTGCGCGCGTCGGAGATGCGGTACACGCCGTGCTTGTTCACGTCGACGTGCCCGTCGAAGCCGCCCACGGCGTCGCCGGAGGAGTTGTAGCAACGGTACGCCACCGGGAGGTTCACCTTCGCCGCCGGCGACGGCGCCACCGCCAGGCTCGTCACTGGGATCGTGTGCGCCGCGGACAGCAGCACCGCCGTGGTGCCGTTGTTGATGCAGGAGATCTCGAAGCCCTTGCTTCGGTAGCAGCCGGCGCCGATGCCGAACGGGTAGGGGATGTCGACGTCGCCGCACTTCGTCGGGCATCTGGAATCCATGGCGGATGCCACTACAGGAAGCAGAAGCAGGATAGCAAGCAGGGACAGCGCCGGCGACATCATTAGTTAGCTAATTTGCTCTCGATCAACGCCCAGAGAATGACTAGCCTTCTTGTTTTTGTTTGCACGAACCCATCGGCCTCTGAGTTTTACAGCTAGGTACCAGCAACAGAGCCCCTTATAACATGTTCCGTGCGCCATCACGCAATGCAGTCATGCAGCGGTGAGAACTTGACCAAGTCATGCAGTCTTAATTAACCCAGTCAGACTTGTGGGCATGACTGCAATATTTGTGTATATTTAGTTACTTTTCATTTTTGAATAAAATGTTAAACATCTCACGGACTACGTATGAAACAGAAAAATGACTGAAAAGAGCAGTGATGATCAAGAATAAGAAAAGTATTGTTTCTTTGCGGTCAATGTTTGCAGCGCTGTTTTGTTGCAGGCTCTCAGTTTTCGGAAAGTCTACATGGCATTTTAGAGAAGAATGTGCACAGCAAGGATTATAATATGTGACGGGTTATTGCTTGCAAGCAAAATTTTGGCAGGACGCGTGGTCGTTGAATGTCGCTCTTGAGTTACACTTTATACTTGTTTGGAGTGTGTAACCAAGAGGAGCAAATGCTGGATAGAGATGACGTCAATTTGACTTTCAGACGATCTTTTGGTCCACAGGAATTGCGTTGTATTCTTTGATGGAATCAGTCCACCAAACAGAGATGAAAATGACTTAAGTACGGTGGAGTTTGAAACGTCAGGATTTTTTCCACGTGAACTTTCATGTGTCTTGTTGTCCCAATTGAAATTGTAAATTTTCCTGTGGCAATTGTACGGAAATATGATACAGTCAACCGCAAAAGAAAAAAAAAGGAAATATGATACAGTCAACGGATCGGCTTCTAAGGAATATTAGCGTAAATTGTTGGATGCAGGAATATTAGCGTAAATTGTTGGATACAGTCAATGGTAGATCACGAAGTGTTTTGAGTGTCCAATTTCACAGATAGCTTAAAATTGCTTCTGGTGCCGTTAAATTGTAGTCCCATTTTACTAGTAGAGTGCTTTGATACTAATGCCATTCATGGAGCAGCTGAAAAGAAATCTAAGTAAAAAAGAATTAATAAGATATTCTAAATGGTGGACAAGAGATGGCGGAATGCATGGCGATTCACCTTGTCTGGATGCACCTGAATATTGTGCTCCCCTTTCGTCATATTGTGCTCCCCTTTCGTCAGTAAACGTCATATTGTGCTCCCCTTTCGTCAGCTAGTAACCCAAGCGCACTGATTTGAAGAGTTGTTTTCTTGACAGTAGTAGATGCACAAAATAAGTTGATTCTATCAAGGTATCTATTGAACTGCTGTTTAGCATGAATACTACTAGTAGATGTCATTTATTAATGCACGCAGCCAAACTATGACAATTACTAGCTAGTATGCACAACAATATGAGACTGGTCATATAAAAATGGTGTCTAGATGACTACAAGGATACTTATGAGTTGTTTCTTGTCGTCATAGTAGGATCACAGGTTGTCAGTAATGTTCATGTAAAGCTTCCATTGAGTTGTATTTTTATTATTTTAACTGCAATTTGATACTCTCATTATCTCATAAGGACGCCATTATCACGTCAACTCTGTGGCTTGTGCCTCAACAGTTGGGCTCTCACAGAAGAAACGAGTAATCTTGAATTCTGGCGTGATCTTACTCCTCTTATACTACTAGGGACGAAACATACTGCTTGCATTGGCTCAAACTTAATGACCTAATCGAAATGGTATTGACGAAATCAACCTCATCAGAATTGATGTGGACTCCGAACATCCCTAGTTAAAAAATTGATGTTGACATGCAACTAGCATTCCAGTGTCCAGTTAATAGAAGAAAAAGCGTTTTGTGTGAAAGATTTGTGCATGTACAAAGTAGCAACGAATCCAGAAATCACAAAAAGAATTGGTCCTTGGTCCATGACAAGACAACAGAGGGGCAAGGAAAGCCGCAACGCGCGCCAATTGCGGTTTTGAATCAACCAGTCAAAAATCCCGACCACGATCCAAAAGCCCAGTTCATAGCAACAAACAACTAGCGGAAAGCCAACAAACAGTAACAGCCCACTTGAAAACATCCCGGAAACACCCAAATGAATAGCCCAGCCCACTTGATGGGCTGGGCTATTCATTTGGGTGTTTCCGGGATGTTTTCAAGTGGGCTGTTACTGTTTGTTGGCTTTCCGCTAGTTGTTTGTTGCTATGAACTGGGCTTTTGGATCGTGGTCGGGATTTTGACTGGTTGATTCAAAACCGCAATTGGCGCGCGTTGCGGCTTTCCTTGCCCCTCTGTTGTCTTGTCATGGACCAAGGACCAATTCTTTTTGTGATTTCTGGATTCGTTGCTACTTTGTACATGCACAAATCTTTCACACAAAACGCTTTTTCTTCTATTAACTGACACTGGAATGCTAGTTGCATGTCAACATCAATTTTTTAACTAGGGATGTTCGGAGTCCACATCAATTCTGATGAGGTTGATTTCGTCAATACCATTTCGATTAGGTCATTAAGTTTGAGCCAATGCAAGCAGTATGTTTCGTCCCTAGTAGTATAAGAGGAGTAAGATCACGCCAGAATTCAAGGTTACTCGTTTCTTCTGTGAGAGCCCAACTGTTGAGGCACAAGCCACGGAGTTGACGTGATAATGGCGTCCTTATGAGATAATGAGAGTATCAAATTGCAGTTAAAATAATAAAAATACAACTCAATGGAAGCTTTACATGAACATTACTGACAACCTGTGATCCTACTATGACGACAAGAAACAACTCATAAGTATCCTTGTAGTCATCTAGACACCATTTTTATATGACCAGTCTCATATTTTTGTGCATACTAGCTAGTAATTGTCATAGTTTGGCTGCGTGCATTAATAAATGACATCTACTAGTAGTATTCATGCTAAACAGCATTTCAATAGATACCTTGATAGAATCAACTTATTTTGTGCATCTACTACTGTCAAGAAAACAACTCTTCAAATCAGTGCGCTTGGGTTACTAGCTGACGAAAGGGGAGCACAATATGACGTTTACTGATCACCATTACAACGTCTTTAGGAAGAAGATAGTGAACTCTGCACTATCTATTAAACAAGGATAGAAGTCAACAAGAGTGGAAGTCATTACTTTTGAGTTTTGACTGAAGTAATTAACCAATAGATATGAAAGGCATCATCCCACTCCATCAGCAGGTACACCCGCACTATTCAGGTGCATCCAGACAAGGTGAATCGCCATGCATTCCGCCATCTCTTGTCCACCATTTAGAATATCTTGTTAATTCTTTTTTACTTAGATTTCTTTTCTGCTGCTCCATGAATGGCATTAGTATCTAAGCACTCTACTAGTAAAATGGGACTACAATTTAACGGCACCAGAAGCAATTTTAAGCTATCTGTAAAATTGGACACTCAAAACACTTCGTGATCTACCATTGACTGTATCCAACAATTTACGCTAATATTCCTGCATCCAACAATTTACGCTAATATTCCTCGCTTGAACTTCCATATGGGTAGGGGGTCATCAGCACACAGTTCGCCCGAAGCAGATGGAAGCAATGTATAGATTCTTCGCCCATTTCTCCTGCAAACATTTTTGGCAAGGTTAGCATGTGTAGCAGACGATACTATGACACCTAAATCCGAAGAACAAGCATCACACCGATAGATATATATTACTGAACAGCATGTGGTTTTGATGAAGCAAAGTTACCTTCACATGGTTGCTGGGAAAGGCAGAGGTTCGAAGAGTTTCTTGGGTCTCATCCATCGGCTTTCGTTTTGGTATGCTTAAGATAAAAGCAGCTTGGTCATTGGTAGCTGCTGTGGAAGTTATCCTGTAACCAGTCTCCCATCGCCTATGGATGCCTTCACTTGGATACAGGAAATCCAACTCTACAACCTGGCAATTGAGTTAAAGATTCTGGTGTAAGTACTTATTCATGTTTATTATTGTATAGGAACCTTCACGGGGATCTAGATTGGAAAGCAAGCATAGGGCAAATTGTCATGTGAAGAAAAGGTCAAGCAATCATTCTAACCTGACTAGAATATCCTGAGTTCCTTGACATGACTACTCCCCAGCGGTTTCCAGCAGTGGCCATTGACGTCACATGAAAACCTTCTTTCCACTTTTTATTGATCCATTTGTAAGGGAATTGTTCGCTAACCTTGTATGATTGCTGAGTGTAAGGAGTTCCTGCAATAGTAAAACATATCTTACATTATAGCTGACCCTGGTCATGAACAAGTAATGTTGTGGGACTAATAATCTACAAATACAAGTCCAAAAGAAGCATTGGGGTTTCCATTGCTGATGAAAAACGATCATAAATCACAAGTTCAAATGCCACACACAAATAATAACATGAAATAGTAACCTTCCCACCTTTGGACATTACAACCAATGAACTTCCATTGTTTGCTCCAGCAATTGCTGTTATGTAATAGCTTTTCTCCCACTGCTCCATTATCCAGTCCTGTGTAGAATGTGAAACCATATTTAGGCTTCCTTGTTAAAATAATTATCCAGCCATAAATGCCATGCATAACTCAGATAGTATTGTACCTTGTGCAGAAAAACTGGTGAGAGCTCATAGACTTGAGAACAGAAAACCAGTTCCTGCATCCATAATGAGAGCCCAAAGATTTGTTGAGGAGGCCACACAACTAATGTATAGCCCATCCTCGTTACCCTTTTCTATATGCTGACTAAGCCTCGAGTCAGCCACATTGTAATGGTACCTAAGAAACAAACAGCAAGTGTTGACATTATTTTTTAGCACAATCCACTCTTAAAAGATCATATTGAGATACTTCTGGTTTTAGCAGAGAATGTAATAAGTATGACCAAACTAGTACTACCGATTGATCACACTGTGCCTCATCTATTCAGATAATAATGTACTTACCTCTGCTTCATAGGCCGCCTTGCATTGTAAACCGAAATCCATTGAGCTGCCGGGCTCCCTAATCTAACTTTCTTTTTAGGTTGCTCATCTTCATCCAGATTTACAGGCAATCTTCCACGTTTCTGCCCAACCTATAATTTAGGGAAGAGATAAGAATTCTGATAAGATACATAAGGGCAAAAGAAGCACTATGAAAATAGGTAATAACCGGCTCATACCTTAAGAGCCCCATCAATTCTGATGGGTCTTGAGACAGGTCCTTCAATCAAACTATCAAAAAGAGAAATAAGTTTGGCATAATTTGGCTCTTCGTCAAATTTCATATTTGTAACAGTCTCAAGAAACTGTTTGAACGGAGCTGGACAAAAACAACAGAGTATCTCTGGAGAAGTCGCCATTTTCTTCTTGCAAACAAGGAAACTCTTAGTATCTCCCTGCAAACATTGGCATAGGCTGCAGTAAGCAACTGATGAAAACCATGATGTTCACTCAACACTTCAACAGGCATCTTGGAACCTACCTGGTAGCCTTGCCACGGTAATCTTCCTCTAATCAGGAAAATAAGGGTATATGCCAGTGACTCTAAATCATCCCTCCTACTACCTGTGCGCCCCAAATGGGCATGGACGCTTGCATACCTAATTGTTCCCCTGCAAAAAGAAACAAGCAGAAGATGAGTAATGAGGACCCATATGACAAAAAGAAATGGCAAGAGAGGAAATGTAATCAACTAAAGATATCTGGCCTTTGATCATAATCAACATGTAGACCAGATGACTCCCTCCACTTGGATGCTGTACAATAGGGGCATCACAATATCAACATTGAATACGTGGGAAAATAACAGTGAACAAATATGTGAGTAAAATCTACAGAGAATTGGAGTCCTAGTTCGGAATCTTAGGATAAGAAGTGTTTGATTAATGCTTACCTAAGCCAAGATCTATAAGGTAAAGCTTCTTATCCTCAGATGATCCAGGCTGACCAAGAAGGAAATTCTCTGGTTTCACATCACCATGCACAAATCTGGCACGAAGAGTGTTAGACATAAATGGAGTAATGTACAGTTATATATCTAAGGGCATTCAGTTGAAGGCAGATAATTTCTAGTCACCCTTTTGAATGGAGCTTCTCAAGAATTGATATAGCCTCTACAGCAATGCAAGCGGCCATATGCGGAGCCATGCTGTCAAAGATGTTGAATCATTTAGTATGGAAACAAAGGCTATAATTACATCAATACAACTGCAAGACACTTACGTCTGCCCCAGTGAATTCCAAACATCCCAAAGGCTCGGGCCAAGCATATCCATTACCTGAATAAATAAAGGAAATGTTATTGTTAAATTATGTTGAACTGCAAAGCAGTCTAGAGGGATTAACCTAAGTGAACTCACAAGAATGTAGTAGTCGCCCTGACGACCCTTGTAGTGGACAGAAGGTATGCCATAGCAACCATTGAGATTGCTAGTAAACAATGCAAATAGTCAAAACAAGTTCCAAGATAATAATAAGAAGCCCAGTACAAAAGAAAGATGCCGGTATAAAGTACATACTGATAAACTTGCCACTCGTACGGGGGGCCATAATTGCATCCTTTACTGTTTCGATGTTCAAACTTCAATGCCACCTACAAAATGTTTATCCATAGATTAAATTATGCAAGAAAATTATGAATCAAATAATTAGGTAGTGTGAGGAAGTGACAAACCTCATAGGCATCAGGACCAACACGAGAAGTTCCTCCAGATACCCTTCTACCAACATACACCTGACCAAAACCACCCTTACCTAATTTTCTGTCAGTAATGTATTCTGGAGAGTTACCAACTTGAACCTGCAGCCATACAGTATTAGGAGATCCTAGTAGCGAAGAAACAGGACTCATATCCATAGTTCTATCAACTTCCTGATGATGAATATCAATGCTACAAGTAAACAATTTTTACTACGCGGCAAGCTATGAGGGTGAGAATATATTAGCTGTATTAGCCTCTTACCAGCTCATTAACCCGTCAGAATTGCCTATTCACAGGTCTATGCTGTTGTACCAACGATCTTGACGTTTTAGACAGTGCCTCTAACTTCCACATGTACAGGCTTTGGGCATGTAGGCTATAGGTTGGACCAGGAATAGTGACCATGTTTTAGTAGGCATGTTGTTTAGCCATTAATGGGTTTTAATTTGGCTCGTCTTTTGGAACACTATACCATTTTATGCAAGGCAATCTACTCCCAACAGCATCTAATCAGGATAAGATGGCCATGGCGCTGTTCGATAAGAATTAAGAAATGTTACGCATACTTTCGGATGTAATAACTAGTTGATGAATGAACCACAATAGGTATATTTTACGGAGTTCAGAATGGTGCCTATAAGTAGTTAGGTTTCATAGCAACTGCACGCTGCCCCAAAGCCTACATTGATAAATGAACCCCACATGAAATGGCTTCATGTAATGCTAATCGACGTGCCTTTTCATCTCTTTTGTGTATTAAACATAGCTTCATTTGACTTGCATGCATGAGGAGCGAAGATTGAATAATTGAGACAATTCTGATGAGTTGATGCTAAATACAGTGCATTTGTGTCATTAAGTGAGCAACAAACTAATAGAAAACTAGGGAATAAGGATGGCAAGTGGCAGTCCATGGGAAGCAAAATTTAAAGAGAAGTAATACCCTCTCAGGGACAGGTGCAGTTGTTGATTCATCTTCAACCCCAACAAGCTTCTCTGCACTTTCGCCGTCCATTCTTGGGCCTTTAGCACCGTCCTCACAAGCAACTGCCTTTCCAGCTATAGCTTTAGGGGGGTCTTCGCAAATCGGTTCAGCCTCTAAGTCGATAATATCAATCCCCTTTCTTTTGGCTTTGGTGCCGGTGGCACCCTTCTCCCAGCAGCACCCTTTCTGCCCCTGGCAGCACGAGTAGGAGCGCGCTTTCCTGCTCTCTGTGGAGCAGGCAATGCCGGTTTGTAGCCGGCTCTGCTGGCTGTGGGTCGTCGAGCTTCTTAGACCTCAGGCGTGCTTGGCGAGTACTGCTTCGCAGCTCTGGCATCCTCTCCCCATAAAACTCAGGTCAGCGTCCCAGCCCGCAGAGTTCCTTCCAATCTCCACATGCACAAACACAGTTACAATCATCAATCAATATAACGAACAAACAAAAGCGCACAAACACACATCAGAATCTACGTAGCAATCGTTCCATCTAGTCATCTATCAATATCCCCAGAAGAAGAACAAAAAAAGCGACCACTACAGAAGCCGGCAACCAATCCAGGTAAAAAGGACGGGAAGAATCATCCCAGCTGGATCCTCATCGCCATCAAAGGCAGCCAGCATCTCCACCAGCAGGCCACCACCACGCCCTTTAGCCGCGGAATCCAATGCGTCAATCGACAGGGAAAGGAAAGGGGAAGCATCCCCATCACCCGATGCACCATGTCGTTGTCCAATCGACGCACGGGGGAAAAAATCGCGCCTTTGCCCACCAGATTACCGCCAATCGAGCACCAAATCGGCGCCGCCCAACGGCTAACCACCAATCCCCAACCTACGCCGGGGGAAAATCCCAAACTCTCGCCCAAATCCACCGCCTGCACGCCCTGAAACCGGGCCTGCACGCGACCACCACGCCGGCGACCGCCGCATCGGGCCGCGCGCGCCCCCATCGGATCGAGATTTCCCGCGGCTACCCGCCCGATCGCGCGGGAACCGACCACCGACCACCGTCTTCCGACGGGTAAAAAATTCAAAAAAATCGCGACAGAACATGGCAGCGGCGACGGACAGAGGAATCGGCGGCGCGGATGCTTACATCGGCGATCGGCGACGGGGACCGGGGGCGCGGAGGCGGAGGAGCAGGACGCCGGATTCGTCGCCTCGGGAGCCGTGCGCGCGTGGGGTGGGATGGGGCGGCGGAGATGGGGGGGAAGGCACGAATTGTGGAGGTGGGGAGCGGAGCTGCTCGTCCCTCGTCTTTGAGTCGCGACTGCGCCGTGTGCGCCACCTCGTGGTGCATGCAGTGGAGTGTATGGGCGCCCGGGCTGCGCCTCTGACACGTGGGGCCTATATAGGCAGTACCCGTTGCGGGGCTGACCACGGTGAATCGGTGTCGTGTGAGGTGTGACGTGGAGAAAAATTCCGGACTTGGGGCGGTTCGGTTCCTTGAAGCAAAATTTTGGCTATGCTTGGAAAGAAAATCTTTCTGCTGTTTACATCAGAAAGAAGAGTCATGGTTAGAAAAAGAAAATGACATTTCCTATCATGTAATACCAAGGCGACAAAAGGTATCAAGATTAAACAGATTTTACTTTTCGAAACAAAGACTAGTTGAAGCACATCTATACCTCGTCTACGTTCCTATTTTACTTTGTGTCATGTTTAATCTAGAATCACATCATAGATCATGACTAAAGTTTGGCAACAACGAGTCTGGTCGGATGTGTTGCCTGCTGCAGCCAATGTCGTTATGGTTGTAGTCAACTAGAACAACAGGCGCGCTCCGCCGCGCCCATTTTGATTCCTTGCTAAGACGTCGTGGCATTACTCTTAATCAACTTTGTGTGCATTTGGAAATTTTGGATGAGACTTTCTTATCTGGCCGGGCCTGTTGTGCATGGTTGCCTTGGTCCGTGAGGCCTTGAAATGAAAAAGAGCTCGGTCGGTCATCCAGCCACGTAGCGCTCCCATGTCCACATGTTGCTATGGAACGAATCTCCTTCCTTTTTTTTCCCTTTCGTTTCAGTCTTCTGCCACGCGCGAAGGACGCAGGACACTTGCCTCTCTGCCGCGCTGAAGCGCAATCACCCGTGACCCCGGGGCCTCGTTCTCGTCGCCCTACTCATTCCCTTCTCTCCTGAAACATTTCCACTACTCAGCCGCAGTCCTCACCTGCTCATCCCTCTCGCTTGCGTCGCAAGTGGTAGTCACGACCTCCCTCTATGGCCATGCGACGGCACCTGCTCATCCCTCTCACTCGCATCCCAACTCCATACAGCCCACCATCTCCTCGCCGGCAGTGGACAATCCTTGTCTCTCCTGACATCACAGGTCGCGAGCATTAGCATGAACTCCGTCATTCCGCGGTGGCGAGGAGATCTAGAGGAAATGGTCCAAATTGAGCTATCCCTCCAGCATCGGTGAGTACGGCGAGTGCGGTCTTTCACCAGTTGCGAGTGTTTCCCATGGCTCTGTATTTTTGTTCTCTGAGTCTACACATCGAAATCCCGGCTGAGTTGTTTAATGGGTTTCAAATTTTGCAAATTGGATGGACATTGTTGCTTCTATTTCCTTTAAGAATTTGTTTTGTATCATTTTGGACATTTTGGGCTCCAAATTTGGTCTGTATCTCTTGTTCCCGATCTGTTTTGATAATTGCATTTTCCAATTTCGTCCGTCTTCGGGGCAGCCGGAGATGTCGTCACGACGGCTGTTTCAGCGGCGAGCACAGCCCATGGCCGACGGTGTGGGCTGGCAGGACGTGGTCGCGTCGGCGAACGTGCGGCCATGAAAATCATGGCCAGACATGGGCTAAGCTGACTTTGGCATGGGCTTGCAGCTGGCTGAGGGGCATCGACGCGGGGCGGAAGTAGCTGCTGCGGCCCACGGTTCGCGACGTACGGCGCGGCCGATGTATTCGGCTGCGGGCTGCGGAAGTTGTCGATGCGGACTGAAGATGGCTGGGCGCGGCTTTGGGAGGCCGTGGGTCGGTTGCCTCCACTTTGCCCGGTTCAACCTCGCCATGGCCGTCTAGGCCGACGGCCCAGAGCACGGCAAGCGAACCGACCTCGGGGCAGAGACGTGCTCGCCGCGGAAGGTGCCCACGACGGCTGCAAATGGCGTGCTCGTACGGTAAGCGGCCACGCCGTTCGGAATGCTGTGGAGAGGCGGAAGCCACGCGCTTTCAGCTTTAGACTATACGACTGCAGCAACCATCACAACCAAGCTTAACAACACGACTAGACCAAGAAGCCACAGCCGCAACGCCAATGCTTCAAATAATATATCCTCGATGCTAATTTTATTAAGAGAAAACGACATTATGATTAATGTAATTATGGTCTTGAATTCATGGTTCTTAAAAATCTGCTAAAATATGTCTATTCAACCATAAATTCTAACTAGAGCAGAATTTTAGCTCCACTTGAGTAACAATTTTATTTCCAAAATGTGTGAAATACATATCATCTATACATTAAAGCCCTGTAGTCGTATATCTTTACCAAAATTTTCACATAATTCAAATTATTTCTAGTATACATGTGCAATAGAATTCGATCACGTTGAGATAGACACTCTAACTACCAGATGCCTAAACAGAAAGCCATAGTAAATCCATACAGAGACAAAAAAAGTGTAATACTAGCTGAGTGGACTAATCAAGTTAGGTGATGTCCAAATGCCTACACAACTCAATGAGTTGGATTTAAAGGTTAGAACAAGTGCCATCAACACGCCCCGACGCATGAACCCATAGCTTTGTAGCGGATGGAAATCTGCTCAATTATTTTGGTAGATTTGAGGGATAGCAAAAAAAACATTTTTGTATGATAGAATAGGAATTTTCTGAGCTACAAATAAAAACACAAAATCTTTTCTAGAGAAAATGCAAGATGCGCCTTTGAAATGAACGCGGAAACCTAATGAAACAGCCAGGAAAGCCCACTTCAAAGAAACAAATGAGAAACGAAAGCCCATATGCATTTGTCCCACGGGAGGCCCGATTTGCTCGGCCCAGACATCCTCCACCCACCGTTCCAAAACCCTAGTCCATCCGACGGCAACGAGGCGCCCATCGTCTCAATATAAGCTCCCGTTCACCGTCAAACCCCAGCCTTCGCGCATTTCACTTCCCTCCGCCGCCGCCCCGCCCGCAGCCGTATTCGCCATGGGTGAGCTCCTCCTCCTCCAGCTGATTTATTGGTTCTCCGGGCAGGCGACCTTTGCGCTCTGACCTTGCGTTTGCTCTCGCGGTGGTGCAGGGGCGTACACGTACGTGTCGGAGCTATGGAGGAAGAAGCAGTCGGACGTGATGCGGTTCGTGCAGCGCGTGCGGTGCTGGGAGTACAGGCAGCAGCCGGCGATCGTCCGCCTCACCAGGCCCACTCGCCCCGACAGGGCCCGCCGCCTCGGCTACAAGGCCAAGCAGGTAGATCTCTCCGCCTGCGCGGCTCTTGTTCAGTTCTTTCCGCTATAACATGGAGTGGGTGATGGATCCGCTGTGGGTAGGCTGGCGGAGGCTTTGCCATCATTTAGGTTTTCAACTGTCCAGTGATCCTTGCTATTCGTGCTCTAAGATTTTGCAGCGACGCAGCTAGCCATTTGTATGCAGTACGCCAGATTGTGACAGTTATTTTTGGACGAAATGTGGGGTTGTTAAGGTGTTGAACGAGCTTTCATATGATGTATAATCATCTAGGACGTATTCTGTAATTTCATGATCTGTTATGATTGTTTAGACATGTTAAACTGTGAATTTATTTGAATTTAGATAACGATAGATTGTGAGTTATAATCTGAACCCCAAAATTGGATGTGTCCTTTTAACAACACAACATTTAGAGCTTCCATTTTCTATGCAAGAGCATGTTAAGTTTAAGATAGTCTCCAGTTGTCCACTGTTCATCTCCTTGCTTTGCCTCACATTGTGGCAACTCTATTGTCTGACTTGAATTCTGTTCTATGGCACTGTATCATGTTAACAGTTCTCTTTGCTACTCATGTAGTTCATTTTGGTCACTAGTGCATTGTCTTGCTTGATAGGTAACTTGTTGAACCACTTGGTAGCATGATCAGGCTCTCGTAGCTTGCAGTCACTTGAAACCTTTTGTTCTCCCTTTGTTCTGCTTCTTCCACACATTTTATGTCTTTACTCCGTATTCTTCATATGACGTTGTATGTGTGAAGTTTTATATGAATGCCCTGTATCTGATGGATGATAGGTGTGGATTCTATTTTAACATAACACTGTTATTTGTTTCAGGGGTATGTTGTGTACCGTGTCCGTGTCAGGCGTGGTGGCAGGAAGAGGCCTGTGCCTAAGGGTATTGTCTATGGCAAGCCGAAGCACCAGGGTATCACCCAGCTGAAGTTCCAGAGGAACAAGAGGTCTGTTGCTGAGGAGAGAGCTGGACGGAAGATTGGTGGGCTGAGAGTTCTCAACTCCTACTGGGTGAATGAGGTATACTTGATTTTCCCAGTGCTCTATCAAGTGTCTTGCCAAACCATTTTGTGCTAATGCCTCTACTTGTCTCCCATCACAGGATAGTACCTACAAGTACTTTGAGGTCATCCTTGTGGATGTTCATCACAATGCCATCCGCAACGACCCAAGGATCAACTGGCTGTGCAACGCTGTGCACAAGCACCGTGAACTCCGTGGTCTCACTTCCGCAGGCAAGAAGTTCCGTGGTCTGCGTGGCAAGGGCCACAGGCACCACAAGAACAGGCCATCAAGGAGAGCCACCTGGAAGCGCAACCAGACCCTCTCCCTCCGCCGTTACCGTTGAGCCTGTGTGCTTGGATACTGCGTCACTGTGGAATCAGCCCCAAGCAGAAACTTCAGACTGTGTTTGGTTGCATTTTTCAAATTTTGCTACTTGTGTTCTGAGCACTTTGAACTATGTTAGATGTCTATCCTGGAGCAAATTGTGGTGAACTGTTTGCAATTTGCCTGTGTTATCAGAGGACGAATGGTTCAGCAATCTAGTGTTTGTGTTCTGACGATGAATTGCGTGATATAGCTTGACATAAATTTGTGTTTGATAATCCCGATCTTACTGAGTGTCACACGGCTGGTTGTCGATTTTGATTGCTGTTGTGCCTTGAGTATCTATTCTGACTATTCGGAGCGATTGGCATAATTCGTTTGTGATTCTGCAATGCGTTCTGTCCTAATTTGCTCATTTAAAATTTGTAAAGATTAGCACTAGTTTCAAGAAGATGAAAATATTGTACTATGTTTTTTAGTTCAGTGCAGGCGCAAGCCTGCCAGTGGTTGGGGCGCATTTTTCAGCTGGAACTGCTATATTCGCACGCATTGCAGTTTTATTTTCAGAGAAATTGTATGGGTCGCTAGAGTTGTCAACGAAGTGTTAAAAACATGACTAAGGCTGTCTCCAATGGTGGGGGAGACCTAAACACAAACTGGGTGGGAGAGACCCACACACAAACTGGGTGGTGATTTCCTTCAATCCTACATACCCAAAAACACTGATCTCCAATAGGGAGACGCAAAACGGTCCTGCTCCCACCGAGCCCCCGCATCGCTGCCTTCTTCCTCCTCCCGCTTCCACCGCGCCCGCTTGGTTGGTCCGGCGTTTCTTGGCGAGCTCAGATTTCCGTGCTGGGTGATCCCAGGCGAAATCGGACGTTGACGGGGCTCATGTTACGTCGCTGCTGAAACTTTTGCCGCCGGGAGGTTCCCGTGCCGCGACCGCGCGTCGCCGCCGCAATTTCCTTGAGACAGTGCTTCGCCTCCTCAGTTCCTCCATCGCCGGCGACCGCATCCCATCCCAATCTCAGCTCGTCGCCGGCGCCCCTCCGTCCCTCCCTCCACCTGCCGCAGTCCTCATGGACGGAGTCGCCAGTCAGATACGTACCTCCGCTGTCACCCCGCCCCTTTCTCCCTGCCTGCTCACTCTGACGCGGCTGTTGTGGCGGCTGCGGGTGCCCGCAGATCCTAGAGCAGCAGGTGTTGTCGGTGGCCAAGGCGGTGGAGGACAAGCTCGACGAGGAGATCGCCGCGCTCGAGCGCTTCGACCTGGACGACATCGAGGATCCAGCAGATGCGCCGCGCCGCCGAGCGCCGCGCCAAGAAGAGCTGAAGAAAACGGGGAGGGAGACGGCTGCTCGGCTGGGTCGCCGCCCTTCGTGATGCATTTTTGGGTGGCGAAGGGAAGGAGGCGCGAAATAGATCATTGGTTTGGGTCATTCGTTGGAGAGTGATTTTGTACATTTTGCAATCTATTTTGGTATTACTCAATAAATGGGTCCCAGTTGGACACGGTCAAACTTTTCAGCGTCGTCGCGGTCCTAGGAGACGGTCAAACTCCCTACTGTGCAGTGAGCCAGTGACCAACGAAACGCATCTCTCTGTAGACTCCGGTCCCACGTGTCAGTCAGTGACCCAAGCCATGCTGATGCCCAAGTGTCCCGTCTAGAAACCGCCCAAGCGTCCGAGGCTCCGAGCGTTGCGAGTGGCGACGAACCAGAGAGACAAACCACTCGAAGCTTGAGCGCGTCCATGGCGGAAGGTGCTAGAACCTCGGAGGCGCGCCGTGATGACGTGTTCGGGCGGTGGGTCGTCATCTCGCCGGCGCGCTCGCGCCGCCCCACCGACCTCAAGTCCCGCAACCCCACGAACCCTAGCCCCGTCCCCGACGCCGATGCCCCCAAGCCGTCCTGCCCCTTCTGCGCCGGCCGCGAGTCCGAGTGCGCGCCCGAGATCTTCCGCGTGCCGCCGGCAGCGCCCGAGGCCTCGCCGTGGCGGATCCGCGTCATCGAGAACCTGTATCCCGCTCTGCGGCGCGACCTTCCGCCGGTGCCGTTGCTTGGGGACGGAGGGAAGGAGGAGGAGACCGCGCCCGGGGAGCTCGCGATGTGCGGGTTCGGGTTCCACGACGTGGTCATTGAGACGCCGCGCCACGACGTTCGGCTCTGGGACCTGGACGCCGAGGGGGTCCGGGACGTCCTGCTCGCCTACGCAGCCCGCGTCCTGCAGCTCGCGGAGCACCCCGCGGTGAAATATGTTCAGGTAGAGGATTAAACAATATCTGCATTTCATTCATTGGATAATGTTGAACATTTCGTAGCGAAAAATCATAGGTTTAGAGAATTTGTGAAGTTATAATGTGGTACTATGTTTTAAGCTTTTAGCTGCTGAACGTGTTAGTTGATCCTTTGAGCAGTTGGGACTTGTTATGCGAGCTTAGAAAATGTTACAACTTACAAACCAGATATAGTTATTACGGGAAACATGAACTGTTAGCTTGAGATATTGTTTCACATCGCTGTTTCCACAGTTTTTTTTTTCCATTGAATGTGTCTTCTGTAGGTTAGCGTTTATCGTTGACACTTGGTGTGTTCCTTTGTGTTGTGAGAAGACATTGTGCACCTTGCTGATGCCCTGTCGTGTTCCTTATGTTATGGTGGTATGGAGATCTGAAAAGGGTAGTGTTATGAAACCTAACCTATGAAAATGCCAGTATTATTGTGTAAATGAGATTATGAGCTGGGATATCCTTTTATTATGCCTTTATATTTGTATGAATAATGCATTTCTGTGCCAAAGTATGTGAATTTGCTATTAGCCCGCTGCATATTTTTATTTTGGAGGTTAGGTTGCATGGTAGTGAGGAGAGCTGTAGTTTAGGTTGCATGGTGGTGCAGAAAGCTGTACTACATTGTGTTTCTTTTACTGGATTGAGGTCCACCTGTTGTTAGCCCCATGGTTGGGTGAAATATGTTCAGGTATAGGATTAAATGTGATTGGCGCTCTTTCTTAAATTGTCATCTGCATTTCATTCGTTGGATAATGTTGAACATTTCGTAGCGAAAAATCATAGGTTTAGAGAATTTGTGAAGTTATAATGTGGTACTATGTTTTAAGCCTTTAGCTGCTGAACGTGGTAATTGATCCTTTGCAAGCAGTTAGGACTTGTTAAGTGAGCTTGGAAAATGTTACAACTTACAAACCAGATATAGTTATCTTGGGAAACATGAACTGTTAGCTAGAGATATTGTTTCAGTTGCTGTTTCCACGTATGTTTTCCATTCGACGTATCTTCTGCAGGTTAGCGTGTATCGTTGACATTTTGCGTGTCCCTTTATGTCGTGAGAAGACATAAACATTATATACCTTGCTGATGCCCTGTCGTGTTCCTTCTGTTGTGGTGGTATGGAGATCTGAAAAGGGTAGTGTTAACTATGAAAATGCCAGTGTTATGACCTGGGATATCCTTGTCTTACCCCTTTATATTTGTATGAATAATGCATTTCTTTGCCAAAGTATGTGAATTTGCTTTTAGCCCGCTGCATATTTTTATTTTGGAGGTTAGGTTGCATGGTAGTGAGGAGAGCTGTAGTTTAGGTTGCATGGTGGTGCAGAAAGCTGTATTACATTGTGTTTCTTTTACTGGATTGAGGTCCACCTGTTGTTGGCCCCATGGTTGTGCCAAATACCTTTCCTGGTAGCACATAAATGTACAACAAACATGCACTTTGTAGCTTAGAACTTGGTGGAAAATGCCAATTTTGTCTTGTCGTACAAGGAAGAGAAAAGTAAATGCCAATTTTGTCTGTTCTGCTGTGTTTTTTCTGGTGCTTTTACTGGATCAGCTGGCAAATGTTAAATCGAGCTTGGCCACAGTGCTGTCTCAATTTAGTCACCGCATACCCGGTTCGACGGGTTCAGGGGACGGGTTTGCGGGACCGGGGACGAAGCCTGAGAAAAATTAGGTATGAAGGGGGTATATCTCCTCGGGACGATTATATGGGATGTGGTACGTGAACCCAAGGATATCGGTTCGCTGAACCCGGATCAGAGGTTGTTCCTCTTGGCACTATGGATGTAAGAATATGTGCTCCAGTTTCTCTCGGCCGACAAGCTACTAATTGGTTGAGACAAAACTTTCTATGCAACAACCACTAAATCATGTGCTAATGACGACGCGATCCATCCTGGCCTACACCACATACCCCCGAATCACCGGTACGGGGTGCGATTCATCCCGAATTGGGACAGCGAACCCGTTCGTCCCTGACTCCCAAACAGGGACGGCGAACCCGGTTCACGGTTCGGCCCCTCGAACCCGAATCTGGTGACTACTTGCATTCTCCATGCAGCATATCTGACATCGTTATACATACCTTGTAGAACTGCCCTCCACATAACCTGAAACAGGTAGGTAGGATTAGACATTGAAAATCTTTTCCTGACTCCTTTTGCGCTCTGTTGACTTGTTCCACAAACAAAACTGGAGTATTTCCTCTCTTTATTGAATGTGAATGGGTTAAAGGCCTGATTGGAAAAGTATAATGTATAATCTCTTAGTAGACAAGGTAGTTATGGGTCAGTAAACTAAAAGAGCCAAACTTGTTTGCACTGGCGAAGCTATGTTGGGCTTCCCCGGTACACTGGAACCAGGGTAAATTAAAGTTTCACCACTAATAAGCCTCATGCTGATCATTTGTGCACTCGGTTAGAGCCTAAATTGTGCATTTGGCACCACCGATATGCCGATTCTAGCTTCGCCCCTGCTTGTTTGATATGTTGACGCAGATTATTATTTCGAATTTTTGACAACCAAACATGCCAGTCAGTCAGAAAAACTAACATCACTCTCCCTAGTTGTGATTATCTCTGCACATTATGTATTCTATGTTATTTGTTCCTGCATTTTTGCCATGATCTCTTTGGACTGGCACATTTTTTTTAAAAAAAAAATGTAATCTGATGAATTTCTCCTTGTGTTCAACAGTTCAAGACAAAACAGAGGTGTTAAGTTGGGGAATCGCATTGCTACTGTGCAAGTGGGGATAATTACGAAATCTTATATTTCACATAGTTGGCTCATAGAAACTTAAAGATGACTAACTTAAAACTCTATTACTTCAACTATAAATAGATACGCTTGCTCATTTAATGAAGTTAGTAACAGATAGTACATTCATCACTTTGGTAGATCCAACGTCCTCTAGTGCTTCTGGTCTTTATTTTAATTTTCACATAATTGTATTTACCTGCTTGATTGTTATTTCTTTTGCAGCAGTTCAGCACTCTCCATGGTTACCAGCAAACAAGAGACTTTATTTGATTCTAATTTTGACCATGGAAGTTGCTTCTTTTGAATGACATTGTAATGTTTGTTTTGCTAAGTAATAAGATGAAAACTTTCTTTATTTTTGAAATGCTTAGGTGTTCAAGAATCATGGAGCGTCTGCTGGGGCATCAATGGCACACTCACACAGCCAGATGCTGGGAACTCCCTTTGTCCCTCCCTCTGTTACTACCCGGCTTAACCATATGAAGGACATTTTTGAGAGATCGGGGCACTGCAGCCTTTGCAAGATTAAGTCTAAATATACTTTGATCAGTGAGACACCCAATTTCTCTGCCATTGTTCCATTTGCAGCATCATATCCATTCGAGATATGGATTATTCCCCAACAACATATTTCCTATTTCCATGAAATCGACCAAGATAAGGTATGGGCTGTTCTGAATCTTCTCATTATGCATTATAAAATCCAAACATTTTCATCCTTTTTCTTTTATTATATCTGTGGTATTCCTTTACGTCATGGTTCAACTTGTGTTCAAAATAATTTAGCGTGTCTGCATTTATTTATTGATTTTGGTCACATGCCTAAATAATGGTTTTTTTTGGCCTGCTGTTGCCAGTATGATCCAAAGTCCCCAATGGATAGTGATATATATTATTTGGCGTTCGATGTTTGTTATATCTATTTCGCTTCCACGCATGTAAATTGCTGTTTCAAAATGTGATTATGCATTCGGTTGTAAATGCCTGCATTGGCCTCTAGTATCTGTATCGTCTGTATTATGGTTCAAATCATTCCCCACAAGGATCCCATACATGAATTTCTGTCTCCCTTGTCTGAACATTTAGTACTGAACCATATGCATATTGTGATTTGATAATTTCTAGTGCTCTTATGGGCATTCTCATTCTGCTGATGAAAATAAGGGGTTTGGTTCGTTCACCTCCCGTATTTTGTGGCCCAGAACATTATCAGGACATGTTTGAATTACTGATTACAGCTGACCATAAGCTTCAATCTTGTTTATATTTGACGACTTTATCTATCACCCATATGTTGCTTTAAACAGTTTATACGCTGTCTCAGGCATTGGAGCTTGGATCTCTGCTGAAGACTATGCTGCAAAAGTTGTGCAAGCAGCTCAATGACCCGCCGTTGAATTTTATGATCCATAGCTACCCATTTGGACTATCATCATCCTGTCTTCCTTATGCACACTGGTTCCTCCAGATTGTGCCCCAGTTGAGTGTAATAGGTGGATTTGAGATTGGAAGTGGGTGCTACATTAATCCAGTTTTTCCAGAAGATGCTGCGAAGATTTTGAGGGAGCTTGACTGCTCAACCTAGCTGGTTGTGGGCACCTGATTGCTCTATTTGTGTTAAATCGGAACAATGGATCCAACATAGTTTTTTAATGAGAAAAATACCATGCTAATAATACAAATAGACAGTTAACAGGACATGTAACATCGCCCCTGTTTTCATTGAGATGTGTTGGGTAACCAAATCTCATTGAAACCGCGCATGCCAAGTTTGTTTTTTCCCTTAAGTGGCTCGGTGGGATTGAGAATCATACAATGACACTGTTGACCTGTACAACTGATTAAAAACAGTGTTTATTCAGGCTCGGTGATAATCCTTGGAGACAAATGCAATTTATATTGTGTGTTTTACTTGGTTTGTCAAAACGTCTGATAATTGGATTGGTGATATCGTGTTAAAATGTGACATCAAAATGGCAACAGGTCTGTCATTTTGATGCTTTACAAGCACAAGTATGTTATATTTTCCTTTACATACCCAGATTTGTCATTTTGATGTACATCATATATCTCCATAGAATGGTTAAGTACAACGGAATACTGAAACCTCCCCTGGAGCCCATGTCTCACCAAAAATAGCTAAACTACAGGTATCAACTGTAAACTAATGACACGGATGGCCAACCGAACTGCAAGATCAATGGGTAGGGCCATTGTATGATACAGCTACGATCTCCATGTTTCAATTTATCATTTCTTGCCGAATCCAAACAAGGACTTTATGGCGTTGATGGCGCTCTCGTTTATGAAGGACTCATCGTAGTTCTTCAGCAGGGTCTCGAATTCCTCTGATTTCCTCAAGTTTGCGAGATCCGGGTCAGTGCGAATTCTCTGCAGGAAATCAAATGAGGTGTGCGTGTCACATACTTAAGACTTCGATGGGTTTTCTATGCAGGAATTATTTTTTCTGGTTACCTTGAAGTCTTCATAACCTGCTTTCAGGGCATCTTCTAGTGCAGAAAGGCCGGCTTGTATCTGATAGAGAAACATCCATATGAGCATTGAGAAACGGACATGCTATTCATAGTGATTTGAAGTGAAGTATATCGAACCCGGTTGAGTTTTGAATAGCAGCAGGCAACATTGTAGCTGGCAACGGAAGCCTCACCAAGCTCCGGTTTCGATCCCAACACCGACTCGAACTTCTCTAGTGCCTCCTCATATTTCCCCTCCCTGAATTTTTCAGTGTCAAGAGAGTTCAAATCGAAGCAATGTCATTCCCAAGCAGCAAGTAAAGAATCATTCTACTGACTTGGACAGCCTGAGCCCCGTGCGAAGATCCTCTTCCCTCTGCATCTTCTGCGCCATCTTCCTCTGGTAATTTTGCAACTGCACGTAGTTTTCAGGCATTGCCATGAGCAGGTTTGGATGCAAAGTCTTAGAAAAAGAACAACGAGAAAGTTCGGTAAAATAAGTAGGCTACATTTTCCCGGAGGGGAAAAAAACGGTGAGCTATATATGATCGATCAATGCATTTTCACCGAGGAATTGAAATGTACAGGATTCATGTTACATTTCATAATTTCCGCGAAAGAGAATTCAAAATTAAAAATTGCGGTGTGCTCACCTGGATCTCCCTCACCCTGCCGCTGACCACTCCAGAGTTCCTCTCAGCTCTTATGATCTCCTTCTCGGTGAGCTCACCATCATCGTCCGTCCTACCTGAACTCGGTCAGCATTCAGCAGCAAATTACTCCTCGAATACTCATTTGTTGCAGATAAAAGAAGAATCATACGAAAGAAAAGTAGCAGCTGATTTTCCCTTTACCAAATCTTCTCTCCATCTTCAAGTAGAGAGGCCCCACCCTCTGACGGATGGAGTACATGGTCTGGCCGTACCCTTTCGCCGGCCAGATCTCCTCTCCGAAGACGGCGCTGCGATCGTCATCATCAACACAACGAAACTTTTCTTATCAGTTGAAGGAACACTTAATCAATTGACGCGCGTCTGGGTTGCTGCGACGGACGGACCTGGTGGCGAGCACCTTGTCGCCGACGGTGAACTGGCCGGTCTTGTCGGCGTTGGCGCCGGGGGCGATGGCCTCGACGTAGGTGCCGCCGTCGCGGCCCTTGGAGAACTTGAGCCCGTACGGCTTCTCGATCGTCACCTCGTACTCCTCGAACGGCCGCTCCTCCTCCGCCTCCGCCTTGTCCCCGCCCTCCGACTTGGGCTCCGCCTGCGCCGACGACGCCCGGACGACGACGGCGGCGGCGGCCCTCCGCGCGCCGCCTTGCAGCCTCACGCTCCGGCCGCCGAGGAACGGCGCCGGCTGGACGAGGAGCAGCAGCTTCGCATTGCTGGTCCGTGGCGAGGAGAGCAGCGGCGGCTGGTTGGCAGCGACCTGCTGGGCCGCCAGCGCCATGGCTTGGTCGAATGCTCTAAGTGCTCGGCGGCAGGTGGGCGCGTCGTCTCCTCTTCGTCGCCTCGCGAATCTTTTTTGAAGCCTCGCGAATCTTGGTGGAGAAGAACTGAACTTTTTTTTGAAGCCCAGAAGAACTGAACTGCAGATGAGGAGGGGACGCTTCTGTGGCTCATCCTGGGGCTGTGCTTTGTGGCGCCAAGACGGTGAGAGCTCGGACGTGAGACGGAGGCCACACACCGCAGAGAAATCAAATAGAGGCTGCCATGCCAGGCGCCACGGGTGGGCCAGAAGCATATGCTGAATTGCTTGATGCCAGATTTTTCTTTTTTTGAGAGTCGCTGATGATGCCAGGTTGGGGGTCCTACGTGTCACCTCCATGTCCGCATGCTGGGTCAACTTAACAGAAAGGCCGTGGGAGAAGAAAAGGCCCACGGCTCAAACGAAGGCGCGGCGTTAAAGCCCAACTCCGCCGCTCGTTGGAGTCACGTGACCCACGAAGCGTTGCGCAGGGTGAAGACGCCAGTTTTTAGTCCCACCTCGCCCGCTCAGCGGAAGAAGGCACAGCTTATAAACCGAAGCGCGGTGGCCGCTCCGTCTCTTCGGAGACATCCGATAAAATTGGAACGATACAGAGAAGATTAGCATGGCCCCTGCGCAAGGATGACACGCACAAATCGAGAAATGGTCCAAATTTTTTTGTGATTTTCTGCCCTGGTCCCTGGCGCTTCCGGTTTCTCTTACAGATATGCCCTTCCGCTCGTCCTTTTCTCGCAGTTTGGCCCCTTTTCGCTCAAGTTTTCTTCAGTCGGGTCCTGAAAGGTTTCTTACAGGACCAACCACGGCAGATGTTTATTTTTTACTTAGGCCCTCCAGTAAGACTCCCCTCCTAGGTTACCCAGAAATCTTACTTTTGACCCCTTGTACTTCCTCTAAACTGTTACAGATATATGCTCAAGACGTCAGGCAGAGGCAGCACAATTAGGCCTTTGCGCTCCCGTTCTAAACACCAGTCGCTTCTTACATTTCACTCCTTTGCTACACTTTTTTCTTACAGTTATGTTCTTATAGTTTTTTGTTTGGGAATAGTTCTTGCTTGTGGCCCTCATTACCTCACTATATTTTGTAGCAGTGTGTTCTATTGGCCTATCATGTGACGTGCTCCCCCCTGTTACTCTGTTAGCATTTGACGCGTCATGAGCTATTTTCCTTTACCTCGGATATGATCGTCCTTTCTAATTTTGCTACCTCTTTGGTGTGAACGTGCCCACGTTCCAGAAATCCTTGGTGTGACATAAATCGCTTGGTGTGAAGGTTCCCAAGTTCTAAAACTCCTTGCGCCTGCTGATTTCCATGATGTGTGGCACTATTTTTTTTTTCCTTTTCACTTTCTTCTTGTAAGGATGAGACTTACCTGATCAATCTATAGGGTTTAATGAGGTGGAAGGAGAATAGAGATGAGGAAAGACAAAAACCAAAACACAAAAGGATTGATTTTCTTTTGCCTGCACAATGGCGATCCATAAATTCCCCGAAGGACATGCCTATTTCCTCTAAACTGTTACAGATATGTGCTTAGGATGTCAGGCAGCACAATTAGGCCTTTGCGCTCCCGTTCTAAACACCAGTCGCTTCTTACATTTCACACCTTTGCTACACTTTTTTCTTACAGTTATGTTCTTACATTTTTGTTTGGGAATAGTTCTTGCTTGTGGCCCTCATTACCTCACTATATTTTGTAGCAGTGTGTTCCATTGGTTATTGGCCTATCATGTGACGTGCTTCCCCCTGTTACTCTGTTAATTAGCATTTGCTTTGACGCATCATTTGCTATTTTCCCTTACCTTGGATATGATTTTTCTGTCTAATTTCGCTACCTCTTGGTGTGAACATGCCCACATTCCAGAAATCCTTGGTGTGAACTAATCCCTTGGTGTGAAGGTTTCCACGTTCCAAATTCCCTTGCGCCTGCTAATTTCCATGATGTGTAGCACTATTTTTCTCTTTTTCACTTTCTCATTGCAAGGATGAGACTTGCCTGATCAATCTTTAGGGTTTAATGAGGTGGAAGGAGAACAGAGATGAGGAAAGACAAAACCAAAAAAAAGAAAAGGGTTGATTTTCTTTTGCCTGCACAATGACGATCTATAAATTTCCCAAAGAACATGCCTATCTAGAACAGATGGACTGCGTGTGGAAGAAGGCGCAACATTGAGCATGTATATCCGTTACCACTAGAATTAGGTGCTAATAAGAATAGTTAGCTGGCATAACCTCTATTTTAGTATCACCTGATTTATTTCTTAGCACCTCTTTATAAGTGCTAAGGTGATTTAAATATTTAATTTTGTTAGCATGCATTGATGTCATGTTAGCACTAAGTTGCATCCCTTAGCAACGACTTGTTTCTCTCTTAGGCCCTGTTTGGGGGAGCTTATTCCAGCTTTTGCTTCTCCAGGAAGCTCCAAAAGCGAAAAGCTCCCCCAAACGGGGTTGCTTCTACGAACCGCAAAAGCTCCAAAAGCGGAGTACTACAGTAAAAATGAACTAAAAGCGAAGAATCGAGGAAACAACCGCTTCCCGAGCTTCTGGCCTCGCCCGTCCTCATCTCTCATCCCTCCCCGCCGTCTCCCTCTCTCCCTCCCTCACTCCTCTACTCAGATCCGCGCACAGGACGGAGGGAATTGAGGACGGTGGCGCCGGAGAAGGAGGCGGCGCTGCGCGCGTGCTCGAATTCGCGACGAGCTCGGGCCTCCAATCGATTCGGCGGAGGGGATTGAAGATGTCGCAGCCGGGAAGAGCTCGGGCCTCCCACGTCCTCCTCCCTTCCTGCCCTGCGCGGCGCCGTCCCCCTCCTCCCTCGCCATCCTCCTCGCCGCGGAGGAGCAGTGCGCGGGCGGCCGACGGGGATGCGGAGAAAAGCGTGGCAGAGTCGAACGGCGCTTGCCATGGCTGACCTCCTGCTTGTCTCGAGCTCCAGGCCGCCACCGCGCCTCCCGCCCGCTTGAGGCCGCCGCCGCCTCCTGCATCGCCTCCCCCAAAAGCTGCTCGCAAAAGCTCCGCCAAACACGATGTGAATGCTTTTCCGTATCGCAGCTTTTCGGGCCAGCGAACATCGCTTCTCTGTAAAGTCGATTTTGGAAAAAGCGGAAGAAGGGCCGCTACGCCAAACAGGCCCTTAGCTTTCTTAGCACCTCTTTATAAGTGCTAAGGTGATTTAAATATTTAATTTTGTTAGCATGCATTGATGTCATGTTAGCACCAAGTTGCATCCCTTAGCAACTACTTGTTTCTCTCTTAGCTTTCTTAGCACCTCTGTATAAGTGCTAAGGTGATTTAAATATTTAATTTTGTTAGCATGCATTGATGTCATGTTAGCACTAAGTTGCATCCCTTAGCAACGACCTGTTTCTCTCTTAGCTTCTTTTGAGCACCAACGCTACTATATTGTCATAAAAGAAGGGGGGCTGCTTTTAGTGTTTATTTGACACATAAATTAGCAAAATACAAAATCGTTTAAAATGCCTTGATACAATCCAGTGTTATCGTATCTAGAGGCTCCTTCTCCCCAAATGAAGCAAATAAAACCCACCACCATTCCACCAGGGAGAAAGAGATGTACAGAAGAACACGTGGGAGGCAGCCTAATTGATTGCTGCACGCTTTATTTTGAGGGCACAGAAGTTGGTGAAATTTTATTTTTCTCAATCTATTGATTTCCAACCAACCATTTTGTTCATGCCGATTTAAACTAGGTTTCTCAAATTTAGAGAAAAGGATTCATAAAAGAAGTTATAAGAAAGTATCTACTTTTCCGAGGTCCTGCTGATTCCATTGAACTCCTCTTTGTTGTGCTCCTATGTTCTCCTTGCTAAATGGCCAAAACAGATGCTTCTAGGCTAAGTGAGTTGACTCGCTGGTCAATGCAAGGACAACTGAGTGAACACAAGAAAGGAGACATCAAAGGTGACCGATGGTTAACGGAAGGACAACACGGGTGCTGTAAATCCCGTGGTGCGAGACTATAAAATTTGTATCACATACTATTTCTTACTTGAAATTTTGTACCATCTCAGTTTTCTTTTTACTTGCATTGGCACCATTGATTTACCTAATGTGGCGTCCGCAGAAAATCATTCGTTGCCGTTTCTAAAAATGTTCATATGCTGGTTTAGTGACCAAGATGCTTTTCACCTTTCCACTCAAAGTCATGGTTTCCATGTGACACGCTGCTAAAGTTGATGAGATACTCTTCTGAATATGAATAAATATACTTCAATTGTCGAGATATTTTCTCAGAAAGCAAAATTCTCGAGAAAAAGATATTCCACGTTACAAACAGAGGTTTACCCTAAAAATCATCGATAATATACTAGTATAGTCTGAAAAGGGAAGGGAAAATAAAGACAGGAAAAACAGGGGAAAGAAGGGCCATTACTGCATATATAAAGGCAGGAAATGCCAGTGATAGGGAGGATCAGATCTGGGCCGCTGATTATTTAAGCCGCCTCGCTCGCTGCTCTCGCTCCTCTTTTTTTCCTCCCCTTCTTGCCCCCCACCTAAACCCAGCTCGCCTCCCTCCCTCCCTCCCTCCCTCCATGGCCGCCGCCGCCACAGCCGCCGCCGACCGTATCCTTAAACCCTGCTTCGATTCCTCTTTCTCTCCGTTGCCTTTTCGTTTCCGCGGCTCAGGGTTCTTGAGTCTCGAGCAGATCTCGTGGTCTCCTGGCTTTTGCATCTGTCGCCGTTTTCTCCTGGTGTTTTGGAATGGTTTTGCTCGTGGAAGGTTCGAATCTTTCGGGTTTTGTGAGCGGTTCTTTTTGGGGAGGCGGCGTTGGGGCTTCTAATCCCGGGGTTCGTTTGTTCCTATACGTTTCTTGCGTGGGGCTTGAGTTTGGAGGGATGAACTTTGGTTGAAAAAATTGGTTTTTTTCCCCTTGTATGTTTTGATTTCTTGCTGTTGGTTCTATTTGCTTCATGCGTGCGTCGTTGGTTGGGGCGGGAGTTGGTGTTGAAATCCATTTCGCGGGATGCTACTCGTGTGTTTCCCTTGACCTTTGTTTCCTCAGAGGCTACGGATTTGCTGCAGAAGCTGGCCCTGGAGCCGACTGGCGACGCCTGCGACGTCTTGGCGCCGAAGGAGAAGGTGAGGCCCCGCCTGCGTCCGCCCAAATTTCTCTGATCACGAAATGGTCTATGTTTTGTGTGTGGAACTGTGGATTGGAATTTAAGGGTGGTTGTTTAGATGTTCACCTGCTCATTCCTGCGATTGCAGGAGGCTCCGGCGAAGGGTGTGGCAGCGGCTGTAGGGAAGCCGCAGAAGGGGAATATGCAGGATTACAAGGATGCTAACCTGTACTACGGAGCATACCCAGCCTATGCATATGGAGGTGATGAACTGCTTCTTGGTCTGTAGTGTTCTGTGCTTGAATTTGCAGTACATCTGTAGTGCAAGCAATTTGTTCTAGAACTTCAGACGTCCTGATTTTGTGCCAACTCTGCAGCTTATGGTGGCTGGGGGGACTACTCTACATACTTTAGTCATGATGGAACGGAGGCACCTATTGTTGTGAGTGATCCCTTTTTTCACCTAGAGATGATTGGTTTCCTGTTTTCCATGTATCTGGAGTATCGTCGAGTTGAAGAACATGTCAGATGTTCACTTGTTTGATGCTATATTTGTTGGATTATTCAGGGTGCTTATGGTGACATGTACTATGGCTATTCTCCATATGCCACTTGGGGGGATAGTCAGATGTATGGATCTCAGCATTACCAGTACCCATCGACATACAACAAGCAGCAGAATTCCACTACCAAGCAGTCAGGCAATGGTAAAACTGAAAAGTCGAGTCCATCGCCGCAAGGGGATGTTTCCACTAAGACGCCCTCCACCAACGGCATTGATACTGTGAAAGGTCTAAAAAATTCAAACTTGCCTCTGAAGGCAGACCGGAATGGGCCAGCAGATGGCTCATATGGCATATCCAAGGGGCGTTCTAGTATCTACCAGAATCAGACTAACTGGTCAGCTTATCCATATTATAGTAGTCAGATCTTCTCTGACAAGCAGGGAGATCTTCCCAACAATCGTAATTCGACCAATTCCGATGCTAAAAGCAAAGGACAGCCTAAGAATCGGAACATGAAGTCATATCCTCATCTCATGGTATGCTTTTCTGCTCATAGTGGTTACTAAACTCTTTTAGTTCAGTTAACTGAGGATAGTGTTCTTGTTGTGCCCTAAACCATGTTACTCCCCAGTGAAAGTTTCCTGACAGAGGTTGAGCTGGCTGCTTTGCTTCGTAGATCTTGTTGGTCATGCTCTTGGGCTATGTTATTTCTTGCTAATGTACCTATTAGTTTTTTCAATCTTATGAATGCTTGAACATTAGCCTGTTTAAGTAGCTTTGTATCATGGTGTTGGTATTGCAATGTGACATATGACACTCTGATTAGGGGCAGTTGTACTTTTGTTGGCTATCTCTAAGCAACTGCAGAGATTTTTCTGGATGGAGTTTTACATATTTCTAACCATGAGGCTGTTTCTATGCAGACGCCAACTTCACCGATGGGAGCACCACCTATTTACTCAGCTAACGGAATATATGGGTATGATGGGAGCTCATATGGATCTGCCATTTGGTATGGATCACCCATGTATAGTTCTGGACTATATGGTGGATGGGGTGCACCATGGGATGGAAAATACAATCCCAGAGGAAGAAGTAATGGATATTATGCCCATGATAATGGCAACCTGGACGGGTTCAATGAGATGAAAAGAGGGCCTAGAAGTGGTCTTTTCAAAAATCACCAGGGCCTTGGTATGACTGAGGCAGCAAAAGAGCCGGAAGTTTCAGCTACTGATGGCTCAAATACTGCCATGAATGATCAGTATAACCGGGCTGATTTTGCTGAAACTTACTCCGAGGCTAAATTCTTCGTTATTAAATCATACAGTGAGGATGATGTGCACAAGAGCATTAAGTACAATGTTTGGGCTAGCACGCCCAATGGAAATAAGAAGCTTGATGCCGCCTATCAAGAGGCTAAAGAAAAATCCAATGACGCTTCTGTCTTCCTTCTTTTCTCTGTAAGTTTAGTTTTATGTCTCCTGTACGAAGCTCTATGCTCTTATATTTTTTTACTAATAGCTCTTGTAAAAGTTGTTCACTGTATTTATGCTGGCACTATGTTTCATTATACAGGTGAATGCAAGTGGTCAGTTTGTTGGTCTTGCCGAGATGCTGGGCCGTGTTGATTTTAGCAAGACGGTGGAGCACTGGCAACAGGACAAGTGGACTGGCTGTTTCCCTGTCAAGTGGCACATTGTGAAGGATGTTCCAAATGGTTTATTGAAGCACATCATTCTTGAGAACAATGAGAACAAGCCTGTGACAAACTGCAGAGACACCCATGAGGTTAGAAAAATGTTTGGTCTTTCTTTTCATTTTCGTTTTTGTTTCACCCAACCCATTCCTGGGGAAAATTTCCATGGTACCATATAGAGTACCAGTGTACCTACTCTATTGATAGAAATGGTGTAGGACTGTAGGTATGGTACCAATATTGAGTACTAGTGTGCCTACACTATTGATAGAAATGGTGTAGGTACACTATTACTCTATATTGGTACCATGTATTGAATTGTTTGGTGCTTCTTTATCTACAATGTTGGATTACTGGAATGAAGGACTCACTGTGTTTATGTACTTTCTGTTGTGCTCACAGGTGAAGCTTGAGCAAGGCCTTCAAGTGCTCAAGATTTTCAAGGATCATGTCTGCAAGACATCTATACTGGATGACTTTGGCTTTTATGATAATCGTGAGAAGATGATGAAAGAGAGGAAAGCAAAGCTGCAGCAGTCACTGAAGAAGGTATGTAATAACTTTGCTTCTTTAATTGACTGTCCCTTTTTAGGGAACTTGGTTTACTGTCCTTTAAGGCAGTCTAGAATTGCACGCTGATGGCCTGTATGTTTTATACATGTCACGTAACTGCATATATGGCATGTGTCTAAATGTGAACTGTTTGGATGCATGTGTATCTATATCAGTGCATTAGCAATCAGCTAAAATATTTATTTTACCATGCAAGATGCGAACCTTTTTCCAATTCATGTAGATTATGATTTCTAATTAATTCATTTCTTTTTTGTTAAAATTTGCTTGATTTGCTATACTGCCATGATAATGTATTCAGCTGACGCTAATGAGTGTTTCTGTAGGTCACTGACGCAAAGCTGCCTAAAGCTCTCGACACAGAGAAGAAAATGCTCAATGTGGATCCTGAATCACAGAAACTCACTGAGGTTGAGGACACCTTGAGCAAAGAGCTATCGCATGACAAAGGACAGAAAAATGATGTTAAAGAAAATGGTGTTGTCCCAGAAGCCCTTAAGTCTCCAACTGAAAAGGTGGCAGGTGCAAATGGCTGTTAACTTTTTTTTTTTTTTGGTCATCAGCTCAGCCATTGATAGTGGTATGGGTTGTTGTGGGGGCTGCAATTGAGACATCAAGATCCGGTTAGCTTATTTGTTTTATCCTGCTTACAATTTCCCCATAGCTCGCAGTTAGGAGTATAGTTCATAGGAGCTGGAGGTTTAACTTGGGGCTTTTGTTTGGTGATAGATGTTGGCTGTGTTCTGGCTTATCAGGTATTTAGGAGTAGAGGTTGATTAACTGGGTTTTGCAATGATGGATCATGGGTTTGTGGAGGTAATTCCATTCACTCTCTGCCTCTGAACTATAGGCAAATGTATCTCTTTCCTTATGTTGGCTGGTGTAAGAGCTTGACATGAATCTGGGAACTGAATTTAGCAATTTACTGTTTTCCCCCAGTACTTCCTGATATTATGTGAAAGCTGTGAATGTTTGCGTGCAAAGTTTCTGCAGCCTACTTTATGTTACTGTTGTGATCCGAAGTTTACAGAGGTGTGGGTTTTACATGGCTTCTATCTTTGCCCTTTGCTGTACTGTACTACTTGCAAATCTTCTTTACAAGGGATGCATGAGAACAAAATGCTTGGCTAATCGAAGTGAACTGTCATATTTTCTTATAGACAGATGTAGCATGTTTGACGACTTAATTCTCTAGAATGTTTTCTGCACCAGCTTCTTGATGCAGAATCTTGAGAAAACAGTTTTGCTTTGATGTGTATTTTTGGTAGCTAACCAGGAGGATCAGTGCCATGTACATAATTTGTCACAGAATGGGCGATGTCTATTAGCGTCAGTCTGATGTTTTATTACTGAGAATTATGGACATGTACATAAGCTGTGAGTTATGACGGATAGAGACCAGTCTTTGGCTGTGCAGCTGCAGCCTAGTACTAGTAATATACATTGAGATGACTGTGGTCTGGGAAGGTCTGCAGCGCTTGTTCATGGAGATGGCTTGGCAAGATACTGCAGCCACTCTTCAGGCAGCCCTTGGTCCCTCCTGAGTGTCCTGAATGCAGTTTTAGTCAAGGGCACAGCCAGAATATCATATTCTTTTGGCGCCTGCAGTGCGGTTGAATAATCATTTGTTATCTCAATATCGATTGCTTAAGTTCAAAATCCTTTAGCAATTCAGTCTGTTAGCATCACATACCTTGGGCACCTTGAGTAGTTTCATGTTTGCTTGTTCCAGTGTCTTCTGTCCCTTCCTGGAGTTGCATCTTGAACATGCAGTCACCTGCATAATTCAAAGATGGACACATAACTCTTAAAACCTACAACTATTAAGGGTCTGTTGCTAAGTTTCAGGAATCAAGTTAACTAACGAGGGAGAAATAAACTGGATTCACATACCAAATTTTCCCATTCCCATTTGCCACCACGCGAAATTGGAATAACATGGTCGATCGTCAAGTTTTCTCCAGAAGAGCAATATCTGTAGGTAATGCAGTCAAACAGTTTCTAGTCAACGGAAATTAAAGAAAACTTCTCTCTACCATTCGATAAAATATACAGTTTGTGAGTAATAGGAAGAAACGAATGCTTTTAATGTTTCATTTATTTATTTTTCCTGAAGTTTCTCTAGATTGTTACTATGTCTTTGCATGGTTTTGGTAAATTTTTACTCTTCGTGGTAAAATTGACCTGACAGGATGGTACTGCAAAAGAAAACGCACCGTATCATAAAAGTGGGAAACGAAGGAAAAGCTTCAGCAACTTTAAACCTTTACTTACAGAAGAAAAAAAACTTCAGCAGTAACGCAGTACTTACTGACAAGTGAATCCATCCCTGTAAATAATGTTTTTACGGCTAAGGCTCTGCTTTACTCTTCTTCTCTTCACTACGTGCAGCAGCTGGGGCACCTGCAGAGAACAAGAACAACAGAGTTATCGTCAGGCGATGATGTCAATGACTCGAGTGTTTTTTTGTTTCTGAAGGTTGCCAATAAAGAATTAGAGAAGCTAATTTTCTCAAACATACCCTTAATACCGCAGGGATGTTGAAGGATCCGCTAGGCGAAGAGACGGTTTGATCGTAGTACTCCAACACGTCGGCCTGCATAGCTAGAACGATCATCGTATTAGCAGTGCTTTGGGATTGCAAATCCAGGGGATATGATCAGCGTTGGTCCCATATGAACTCTAATTTTCCTTTTTGCATCGAAATGAATCAATGATGAACTTCAGTTGAGGAGATGAGGCGATTGGTTTGAAGCAAAGAAGCTAACCTTCTCCATAAATTCCAGACAAATCGCGCGCTTCCAGCAGACGACATTGACAGGCCTGTTTACAGTTTCAGCAAACCGGCCAGGTTCAAAATACAGCGCTACCTAAAACTTACTCGAATATGTAAGTAGAAAAGGCAGTCGTTCAGTAAGTATCAGTTATATTGAACAAGAGTCGCTCGAAGAATCTGGGACGATTTTTTTTCTTTTTGTGCATATTGGAAAAAGGTTGAAACATATAGTGTATTCTGAGACCCGCACATTTGATTGTGCAAGTTATGAGACCCACATGTCAGATGTGTGGACCCAGAAGCGCTGATCCATAAACTGCTTCAGTTGCTATATTTACTCATTTTGCTCTGTTCATCTGCCGATCACTTGACTCGAATCAACGTCGGTACATTGAAGCTTGTTAACAGTTATGATCTTTTCTTTTCGCATCTGAAAACTACATGATGCAAGGCTTTATGATAAAAAAAGTGTCTGTCTGACAGCTACCTGTAGGAGACATCAAGAACCAGGCCCCTGAACCCGGACAGCTCGTCGACGGAGAACTCCTCCTCGTCGCCGGCGTCGACGATCAGCATCTCCGTCTTCTCATCCTCCACAAGATCATCTTCCTCCTCCTCCTCCCTGGTCGCGCTCCGCCCGCCGCCGGACCTGTTCCTCCCGCGCGCCCGCACCAGCCACGCCGGCGCCGCTGACCTGGCAC
Organism: Eragrostis nindensis; assembly: GCA_012490785.1. Classification (NCBI taxonomy): domain Eukaryota; kingdom Viridiplantae; phylum Streptophyta; class Magnoliopsida; order Poales; family Poaceae; genus Eragrostis; species Eragrostis nindensis. Next base: position 161,571 of record JAAXCT010001388.1, read on the forward strand.
CGCTCCAGCACAGCGCGCTCCCGCTCCGGCCGCGCGATCCCGGCCGCCGGCCGAGCGGGCTGCGCATCAAGTCGCGGCGGAACGGGAGCGGCGCGGCCACCTTGGCTGCCATCGTCCGGCGCTGGTCGAGCGCGGCAGCTGCTTCTGATCGTGGGAGGGAGGTGTTCTGTGCTGCTTGTGCAATGTGTATGATCTTTCTTGCTGTTTTTGTTTGTTTGCTGGTTTGGAAAAGGTGGAGTGTGGTGGAGGCCGAAGGCTCAGAGCCACTGGTTCTTCCCGGCCGGTTGCATGCAGGAAATATCTCTCTGCTGATTTTGAACCCGTGTTTCCTGGCATATTCTGGAGGGAAAAATGACCCCTTTTTTTCCTTCCCATTCTCGAGACGGGAAAAATTGGATGTGGAAAGTTTCGTCTGGTTTCGTTGCCTCCTCTGATCTGAGAGAATAATAGTACGTGGGTTTAATTATAATGATGCATCCGGTTTGATGAAATATCGTTGCTGTACGAAAATCAGTCAGTTGAGAACATTAGGTTCCATTTCCTCCTCTTCTGTTAGTCCTAGACAACAAAGAGAGGCCTGCCACTGAAAAAAAAATTAGTACAATACTCATGGTGCTAAGGCCCTCCACAGTGTACTGTAGAGGTGTCGCTTGAAACTTTGAGGAACCGCTCCACACACTGTGCACACCGATGCTCAAACCGAAGCGATGCCAGAAAACTGGGAGCGGTTCCTGCCCAAGCTCCGGTTCCAACTCACTAAAAAATTGTTTCTTCCAACAACAGCGGTTCACATCGATGGGGAACTGAAAGGAAGAGAGTGAGCTGATGGGGAACGGCTTGCTTATTTCTTTTTTTAGTTGTCTTGTGGGGTCCATCTTTGGAGATAGCTACGGTGCTCACGCTGTGCGTTTTCCTCCAGTTCCAATTTCATTGCTGTGGGTCCCATAAAATTTTAGGCTTAGCCACCACACTGTGGAAGGCCTAATGGGCTGGTTCCACTGTTTTTTTTTTTCTTCACGCAAACAGCCAAGTGCAAGTCTGAAAGTACAAAAGTTCAGAAATCACAAACAGCAGCCTAGGCTGCCTCAAATCACTAGCAAGGAAAATCGGCAATTAGGCAAGGGTTCCACTGTTTTCCAAAATAAAACTGCTGTTTCCACCCAAAAATCTAACCAACTGAACATAGTTTGCAAATTTGACTTGATTAAAACAAAACAAGGCCATTAAATTCCTCAAATCAACTGTATCCAGTTTTGTGGCATCTCGCGTGGTTCACTTTTTGCTTGGAAGTGAAACTTACCTGATTCCGTATGCACCAAATGCAATACTACTACTGATTTAATTATCGCATGGGTAGATCAAAAACTCTCTTAAGATAAATTAAAATATACTAGCATCTAATTGTGCTAATAGAGAATATTGGAAAAATGATTTTTTTTATCTAGAGAACATTGGAAAAAATTGTTTTTCTGTACTTGATTTTTTTCTACGTTCTTGAAAAATCTTGATTTTTTCTGATGGACATGACAGAAATTGTTATATTTCTCAGCAGGACACTATAGAAAGATATTATCAAACCTTTTATAGTATTGTACAAAATACATTAAAAATTAGAAATTTGGCATAAGATATAATGTTGCATTCCCTTTTTAAGATTTTTTTCAAATGTTTACAGAGTGATTTAAGTAATAAATGCTTTTTAATTGAAAATTTATGCGAACAGTCAGAAAATACAATCTCGAGTATTTACCAGCTCAGTCTTCGAAAATGCTTATAAAAGTAAGGTTTGTGTATGTGTGTTCTTAAGGGTAGGTGTGCATGAGTTGTGAGTGTTACCGTGTAATCGGAAAAAAAAAACATAGAATGCAAATGTACATTTGTGCACAGTTTGGTTGACAATTACTCCCCTCTGTTTTTATTTATATGACGCAGTTGATTTTTTTATTGAACTTTGACTAACAATATATCTTATTTAATTAGTTACTTAACGTGAAATCGATATCACTAGATCTATCATCAAAAGCACTTTAAGTTAACCTATATATTTAACATTTATACAAATATTTGTAGATAAGACGAGTGATCAAAGTAATAAAAAAAAGTCAACTACGTCATATAAATAAAATAGATCTAGTACATTACGTTCTCCAAAAAGGGGGACAACAACTAGCAAAGAGTGATGGCGCGAACACGTGGGTAATCACGCATCGGCGCGTGCTTATCTGTCCACGTCACTCGCAGCCGAGGGCGAGGAGCAGTAAAGCAGCAGAGCTCTGCAGCTGCTCCAAGAATTCAACCCACCTCCGTCTCTCGGTGAGAGCTCAGCTCAGCTGCCTGCGCGAGGCCCCACTTCCCGCCGGCGACGATCGATGGCCACGAGGGCGCTGAGGGAGGCGGCGAGGAGAGCCGCGGCGGCGACCGGGCGCCGACGCTTCTCCGGCGTGAGCGCTGCGGCGGCGGGGCTGGCGGAGAGGAACGAGGGCGCCGGAGGAGGAGGGAAGGCGGTGAACCTGTTCACGGCCGTCAACCAGGCGCTCCACATCGCCCTCGACACCGATCCCCGGTGAGCCTGTCGCCGCCGCCGCCTTCTTATCCCCGATTCGGCTTCGGTTTCGAAAACAGCCGGCTTCGGTTTCGAAAACAGCCCTGGACATCCAAAAATCCCATTCCACTTTTGCACTGAACGTCCAAAAATCCGCCGTTCCAAAATCCCGGTTCATTTAGTCAGCTCAAGATGATTCCTCGTTTCGACAGAGCGTATGTCTTTGGAGAGGACGTGGGCTTCGGCGGCGTCTTCCGCTGTACGACGGGGCTCGCCGATCGTTTCGGCAAGAACAGAGTGTTCAACACGCCGCTATGTGAGCAGGTACACGTTTTTCTTGCCGTATTTTGTTTATGCTTACGTCAGTTCTACCTACTAATCCGGAATTGAGATCAGGCAGGTAAAAATTTTGTGATTCTTGATTCTGAACATATAGGTTATTTAATTTCCAGTTGGCTTCAGTAGTTGGTAGGGGTACTGCATCTGAACCAGTTGATGTTTTGTTCATGATTTCTTTTTTCCTGATCACTTCTTCTCAACAGGGTATTGCAGGATTTGCAATCGGCCTAGCAGCAATGGTGAGTCACGTACAAAGTTGATCTCTACCATGTCTTTTCGATTGAAAAACAGCATGATGCGTACTGAAACCTACTAAAATAACTGTATCAATAAGATTAGAGCGTAAGTAGTTACAATCACATTGAAGATGGCCCAAAAGGATGTTTGGACCTTCAAAGCCGAACAAGATGCAAATGGAATTTTGTTCTGAAAGTTTTTTAGCTTAGTCACTGCTAGGTCAATGGTAGTCTTGCTTTCAGTACCCAACATATTAATAAAGTTATGGCATTCAGTGCTGTGCTGCCTCATTATTATTTTGATTAGGAGACCAAAGTGTAATGTGACATCATATTTCTGCCATTTGTTTTCTTTCTATAGCGTGTGCACTGTGGTTCTATAGTCAGATAAAATGCGAAATTTCCATTCTCTGCATCAATTGTAAGTCAACAGTAAGTTTACCCGTCACCAATTAAAAGTTCTCCAAATCACCTGTAAAACAATTTATGAACGTGAAATATCTTATAACATATTTGCATTAATATTTGAATAAAAATGTAACTAGCCCTAACTCGTAACATTTTTCTTTTACCTTCTTCAAGCAGGGTAACAGAGCTATTGCAGAAATTCAGTTTGCAGACTATATCTTTCCAGCCTTTGACCAGGCACGTGTCTGATTTCATTCTTTATTATCTCACCTACTAGAGTTATTTTAAAATTATTTGCTCCAAGTGATTGTTGAAAATACCTGTTCCAAAGTGAAATACTTTCTTGAGCAATGCTTTAGTTTTAACTCTCAAATTTTGATCTATATTCTTGCCAATGTTAGTGAATATATTTCTTCTTGATTATGCTTTGTGCCAACAAATTCATACAACCTTTGGTACAGATTGTCAACGAAGCAGCTAAATTCAGATATCGGAGTGGAAATGAATTTAACTGCGGAGGTATTTCTTTCTTTCCAACATTTCTAATGGATATATTATGTTACATACTGCCGGTTTTTTATTAGAATAATTTTGATTTCTAGGCCTAACAATCCGAACTCCTTATGGAGCTGTTGGGCATGGTGGTCACTACCATTCACAATCACCAGAGGCTTTCTTCTGTCATGTTCCTGGTCTCAAGGTTAAGTTTGTGTCTGTAGCGCACTCTTATCGTGATATTTTTTAATGAACATGCCAAACCGGCATTTTCCAGAATTTTATGATGCTTGATGTTCTGTTGAAGAATTCTACAACTGAAGCAGCAATGTATCCATGTTGTCGTTAATTGCTAAGGCGTTATTACTAAGAAAGTTCAAATTGATTCTCTCAGAGTATGCTATCATGTTGTACTTTCTTGTTGCTAAGGAAATCAAGATTTTCAGGTTGTTATACCAAGAAGTCCACGTGAGGCTAAGGGACTATTATTGGCTAGCATCCGAGATCCGAATCCTGTTGTCTTTTTTGAGCCAAAGGTAGAGAATCTTGAAAATACCTGAGCGTAGAATAGCTGCACGTGAATCAGTGACTTACAATACTGGGATTAAATGTAGTTTTTATCTGTTTCTACAGTGGCTTTACCGTTTGGCTGTCGAAGAAGTTCCTGAGGAGGATTATATGCTGCCCTTATCTGAAGCAGAAGTGAGCATATTCTATCATGTTGCTGTATCGGTCATTGGAATCATCGAACTTTTAATGCAATGTTGATACTTTAGGTGATTAGGAAAGGAAGTGACATAACACTTATTGGCTGGGGAGCTCAACTTGCTGTATTGAAAGAAGCGTGTGAAGATGCTGCAAAGGTCAGTTGTTCACAAAACATGTACTAGTTGTTCAAAACTCAGATGTTACCCTAGGAAGACAAATTTCCACTTAATCAATATAAAGTTCGAATCACGACTATAACCTGACATAGTGATGATGCCAATTATAGTTCTTGCGCTCTGAATCTCATCATGACTTTATTCTTACAAAATACAGTATATTGCTTAATCGAGCAGTTGTAAATGATGCTTGTTTTCTTGGTAGATTACCGATTGTTTCCATAATTTTTCATGTGTATAGCTTCATGACTTTCCCAGTTTCTCATCGATTAGCTGACCCTACTTACTATTTGGCAGGATGGAATATCATGTGAGCTCATTGATCTCAGAACACTGATACCATGGGACAAGGAAACAGTAGAGGCATCAGTCAAGAAGACCGGAAAGCTTCTTGTAAGTATCTTTTAATTTTGCTCCGGTTTATTCTGCCTATTTTTTTGTCATGTCATTAAGAAGTTCTATTGTTCCCCCAAAAAATACTAAACAGGTTAGCCATGAGGCTCCAATCACCGGGGGGTTTGGTGCTGAAATTGCAGCATCCATCACCGAGCGCTGCTTCCAGAGGGTATCAAATCTTCAAACTTTTTCGATTCAACGAAACTCTTAAAAATCTGTTTGGTTACATCATCTGAGGCTTATGTTCGCATTCGAAACTGATGTGTTCCAGTTGGAAGCTCCTGTAGCGAGAGTCTGCGGCCTCGACACTCCTTTTCCTCTCGTTTATGAACCATTTTACATGCCCACAAAGAACAAGGTAATGCACTGATGATCGGCAACTCTCCATCCTTGTCTCCTTGCTTGCAGCTCAAATATCTAACAGGAATCTACTGCAGGTTTTGGACGCCATAAAAGCAACTGTAAATTACTAGAGTGCTGGAGAAGGCTACACTCCATTCATCGGTTATAGCGAAGGCAGAAAAATTCTGTTCACCTTATGTGCAGATGTTCACCTTATGTACACGTTCTGGTCTGTATTGAGAACGTGTACATGCGAAAACAGATCATTCAATCAATAATAATACATCAATAAAGTAGTAGAAGATTGCTCGTTTCTATGACTGAGGTGTGATGTTTCTGTTCCTCTTTCCTCGGATGCTCCTGTGTCCCGATCGAGTGTTTAATCCGGTCCCAGGCAGAACAGTACGAAAGGGGCTTCGCGATCGCGACTCGCTACCACCGCAGACGACTGGAACGCGCGCGTGCTCCGTACTGTCACGAGACTTCTTGTGCGCTCGACAGCGTCCATCTGCGTCGAGCACCCAGCGAGCGACGTGGAACGCGCGCTCGCCGCACACAGACAGACGCAGGAAGTGACAAGCAAGCCGCGCCCGTAGGTAGATAACACTGGAGGCGCGCAGTGGCGAGGCGCGAGGAACGCAGAGCTGACAGAATGGCAGGCGCTGCTGACATCGCCGCCGTAGCCGCCGCCGCCGCGTCGTCGGCGCAACCGGCGCAGCTTTGGCCGGGCGCGTGGCCATCGTGACCGGCGCGTCGCGGGGCATCGGGCGCGCCATCGCGGCGCACCTGTCCGCGCTCGGCGCGAGCCTGGTGCTGGGGTACGCGTCCAGCGCCGCGGAGGCGGAGGCGCTTGCCGCCGAGCTCCCGCGCGCCGTGGCCGTGCGCGCCGACGTCGCAGACGAGCCCTCCGTCCGGTCCCTCTTCGACGCGGGCCGAGCGCGCCTTCGGCGCTGGCGCGCCGCACATCCTGGTGGCGAACGCCGGCGTGCTCGACGACGCGCACCCCGCCCTCGCCGCCACCTCGACGGCGTCCTTCGACCGCGTTGTCGGCGTGAACCTACGCGGCGCGTTCCTGTGCCTCCGGGAGGCGGCGAGCCGGCTGCCGCGCGGCGGCGGGGGCCGGATCGTGGCGGTGACGTCGTCCGTGGTGGCGAGCCACCCGGCGGGGTACGCGGCGTACACGGCGACCAAGGCGGGCGTGGAGGCGCTGGTGCGGACCATGGCCAAGGAGCTCAAGGGCACGCGCATCACGGCCAACTGCGTCGCGCCGGGTCCCGTCGCCACCGACATGTATCTCGCCGGGGCCAGCGCCGAGAGGGTCCGCCGCGCCGTCGTGGTGAACCCCATGGGGAGGCTCGGGGAGGTCGGCGACATCGCGCCCGTGGTCGGGTTCCTCTGCACCGACGCCGCCGAGTGGATCAACGGCCAGGTCGTCAGGGTCAATGGCGGGTACGTGTGATGCCCGCTCGTGACCGATGCACCGCCGATACGGCTCCTGTGGACGCCGCAAGATTAGCTACACCGTAATGTGTGAGAAGTGTTAGTTTCTGTTCTTGCCCCTGCGCGTTATGCGCGAAGGAGGTGTGGTAATGAAGAACTTATTTTCTTCTTCTTAACCAAATATGTGCATATATAGCAAGTTCTCGAAAAACAAAGACATTTTGCCATTGCTATTACGGCTGAGCCTTTTTGGTGGACGGTGCGACTGAAACGAGGACACCATATAATGTATGAATGATTTAAACTATATTTTTTAAAATGTATGAACAAGCGGTTTAGTGCACTCTCTCGGTTTCATTTTTATTTGCCATTCGTTAGTCATTAAGTTTCGAACTAATGGACGTCAAATGGACTTAAACGAAGGGAGTAACTTTAAGCAAAATATCTTATCTCCTCACATCACCAATGAGGGAGTATTAAAATCAGATAGAGTATGCAGGTTCGGAATATACTACACATGGTTGCCGTTCAATGGATATATATGATACAAGGTTCACTAACTAAGTTGTGATGGGGTTCACCCCTTAGACCTCAAAATTAGGCTTGTCTTGAGGGAATCTCAATTTGGATGCAGAGGTATAGAATACCAAGATGCACTTAATGTGTTAGTTGAATTTGTTTGAGGAGTGACAGGGAAATGTAAAGTGTTTACCAAACTTTAAAATGTAACATTGAAAATTTAATTTATATGTTATATATGGAAATTCTTTCTAACTCATTTTCATACGGATCATCAAAGTTAAAATAATGTAACCTTGAAAATTTAATTTATATGTCTCTAGCTATCTAGTTTTTGCTCTTCTAGAAACAATCCCTGCATTGTCGCTATCTTTCTCTGTTCTATGATGCTATCTGTCTTAAATCTATAAGAATCTTGATGTACTAAAACCTATGAATTTTTTTTCTGTTTTTAATGATAACGGAAAGGGACGAGGGGTTATGTCGGGGAAAAAAATAATCGATAGATCCGTATGACCAAAATATGACATATGTCTTCCATCTAGGCTAAAAATCCACTAAGGAATGAAGTTTGTGTCTATTTTTGCTTAAGAAAATGATGGAAGTAGACAATAAGCTTTCACTCAAATTAATATGATTTATTTTATGTGCATAAAGTTATTCATGTATTGTAGTACTTGTTTTTATTGATGATGTTAATTAAATTTAGCTTTGGCTCATCTTTTTTATTGCTAGTTCGAGCTTTCTTAAATAGGCATAAGAGTCGCACATCATGGTAGTATTAATCGCATTTTTGACTTCTTCGCTATTTCGTCACTGTTTACACACTGTAGCTACAATACTTTTACTGTAGATTAAAAATTAGAGAAGTTGGATGAGCCATGTTTTGAAGGCTTTTTCGGCTTCTCTACTTAATGGCAAAGCCACATAGAGCTTGCCTGGTGCACTAGCACCAGGTTAAGCTCGAACTTTATCACTAATTAGCTTAGTTTTTGCAATTTGTACACCTGGATTAGTTCTTAATTTATGCAGTTGGCACCATCATCGTGCTGATTAGGACGAGCTTCGCCATTGTTTCTACTATAGCTACAGCACGCTATAGCATATGTGCCAGGATGAGCCCAAGCCGAAGCCACCGATTGCCAAACAGCCCTTAAGAAGTATAAATGTGAAGACACCTCTTTGACTTTCCTCGGAGGCTCTCTCCAGTGTCCCGAGTGTCTGCGGTCGCAGGCAGAACAGTACGTTTTTTCCAAACGAAAGGGGCGTCGCGACTTTGTGCTCCGACTGTCACGAGACTTTCTTGTGCTCTCGTCTGCGTCGAGCACCCGGCGAGCGACGTGGAACGCGCGCGCGCCGCACACAGGACGTGACAAGCAAGCGCAAGCGCTCGTAGATAGCACTACGGGCGAGTCGAGTCGAGACGCGAGAAACTCAGAACGCAAGCGCTCGTAGATAACCCAGAGCTGACAGAATGGCAGGCGCTGCTGACATCGGCGCCGGGCGCCGCGGCATCGGCGCAGCCGCTGGCCGGTCGCGTGGCCATCGTGACCGGCGCGTCGCGGGGCATCGGGCGCGCCATCGCGGCGCACCTGTCCGCGCTGGGCGCGAGCCTGGTGCTGGGATACGCGTCCAGCGCCGCGGAGGCGGAGTCCCTTGCCGCCGAGCTCCCGCGCGCCGTGGCCGTGCGCGCCGACGTCGCCGACGAGCCCTCCGTCCGGTCCCTCTTCGACGCCGCCGAGCGCGCCTTCGGCGCCGGCGCGCCGCACATCCTGGTGGCCAACGCCGGCGTGATCGACGACGCGCACCCCGCCCTCGCCGCAACCTCGACGGCGTCCTTCGACCGCGTCGTCGGCGTGAACCTGCGCGGCGCGTTCCTGTGCCTCCGGGAGGCGGCGAACCGGCTGCCGCGCGGCGGCGGGGGCCGGATCGTGGCGGTGACGTCGTCGGTGGTGGCGAGCCACCCGGCGGGGTACGCGGCGTACACGGCGTCCAAGGCGGGCGTGGAGGCGCTGGTGCGGACCATGGCCAAGGAGCTCAAGGGCACGCGCATCACGGCCAACTGCGTCGCGCCGGGACCCGTGGCCACCGACATGTACCTCGCCGGAGACAGCGCCGAGAGGGTCCGCCGCGCCGTCGAGCTGAACCCATGGGGAGGCTCGGGGAGGTCGGCGATATCGCGCCCGTGGTCGGGTTCCTCTGCACCGACGCCGCCGAGTGGATCAACGGCCAGGTCGTCAGGGTCAACGGCGGGTACGTGGTGTGATGCCCGCTCGTGATCGATGCACTGGCGCCTGTGGACGCCGCAAGTAAAAGATTAGCACACCGTAATGTGTGAGTAGTGTTAGTTTGTGTTCTTGACCCTGCGCGTTATGCGCGTAGGGGTGTGGCAATGATGAACTTATTTTCTTTTTCTTAACGAAATACTATGTGCATTGTAAATTTTAATAAAAAAAGACATTTTGATGGGACGATGCTACTAAAACAAAGACACCATATAGTGTATGAAATGATTTGAACCATTTTTATTTTCAATGTATAAACAAGCGGTTTATAGTACTCTCTCGGTTTCATTTTTTATTTGCCATTCGATTAGTCATTAAATTTTGAACTAATCGACGTCAAATGGAAGTAAGCAAAGGGAGTAACTTTGGGCAAAATATCTCCTTACATCACCAATGAGGGAGTATTTAAAATCAGACAGAGTATGCAGGTTCCGAATATACAACACATGGTTGCGGTTCACTGGATATGATACAAGGTTCACTAATTAAGTTGTGATCGGGGTTCACCCCTTAGACTGACTCCAACCACAATACCCAAACTCAAGACCCATATAACTATATGGGTGTCCACATGCTTCAAAGTAAATGATCCAAAATCATCAATCTCCAACCCAACACCCAAAGCAATACCTACTTTCTCCTTTCCTCTCTCCTACCTCTGGACGCCACCGACCCCTTCCCTGCGCCGCCGCGTCGCCGCCGCTCGCCCGGCCCCGTGCTGCGCGCGTCGCGCAGTTTCGCGCCGCTCCGCCCGGCGCCCGCCCCGCCCCACCAGCCGCGGCGCAGGCCCTCCCCTCGCCTTCCCGCGCCGCCCCCGCTCAGGCGCGCCCGCTCCGCCGCCGTCGCGCCCCGGCCCCGCTCCGCCGTCGCGCACGGAGGAGGCAGCCGGCGGCTCCCCCACGCCGCTCCCCCCCCCCCCCCCCCCCAGCTCCTCCTCCTCCGCTCCTCCATCGACGACGACGAGTACTCCTTCCCGCAGGACGACGCCGCCGACCCTGCGCCGCCGCCGCCTGCCGCGGAGAAGGAGAAGCCCAAGAAGGGCGGCGGCGAGAAGGGAGGCAAGGCCGCCCTGCCCGACGACGATGACTACGAGCCCCCTCCTCCGCCTCCACTGCCGCGGATGAGGACTGTTGGTGCTTTCTAGGTGCACATTTTATATGACAAATATGGTGTTTTTAATACTTTATTATGTCATAATTGCTAACAATTAACCCCCATTATCATATATATGCGTAGTTTTCTGTGTATTCGGAAGTATTTGCAGGAAACAAGAGAAGATAAGGAGACTACGAGTAAAGAGTAGCCGGAGGCCCGAAGAGCAAGGAGATTGGAGTCCATGCCGGTCGGCACGGCCCGTGTGCCGACCGGCACCATGGAGGTCGGGCCCCAAACTTAAAGCCCACTCGGAGAATATGAAGCCCAGAAGAAATATCAGAGTCGGAGTCGGTGAAATCCAGCCCACAACCAAAAGAGACTATAAAGAGGAGATCTTGGTCGCGAAGTAAAGGGAGAGGCAGACATACAGAGGTTTTGACCTAGGTTGAAGGTTGTGGCGGCGAAGACGGCGATCACCGATCATCACCACCAAAAAGGAAGACTGTGCCGACCGGCACACCGCCGTGCCGATCGGCACCTGTGGGACCACGCCAAAATCCTGCATCCTACTGTACCCATGTTCATGTGTTGCAGTATGATGCGTGAGTAGATCTCATATTCTCTCCGTGGCGAGGGAAATCTGGTTATGTAACTCTCACGCTTACAATACTCTTTTGATGTGTTTGGTCTATGTGATGCTTTGAACTCGTATCCGATCAATACGTGTTTATTACATAGTGCAAGAAACCAGTGGGGAGCTATTAGTACCTTGTCGTGACAGGATCGGGGCGAACGAAACCATCATGTCTTGTAGAATACTAAACCTATCAATTGAACCATGACCTGAGTTGCATGCCAGTACCCCAAACCATAGGAGAGAATCCTTTTCATAACCTTGATACAACCGCAGGCCCTTTCATCTCTAGCTGTTAACCACCCTTTCCACACACACCTTTGCTATATTAATTTAGTAGTTTAAATAATAGTTTAAGTCCCGCTTGTTCTCTGTGGTTCGATATTAAACCTTGGAATACTCTAAGGGAAAAAGTGCTACAACTGTACACCGTCCTCTTGCGATATATAAGTGGGTGCGTTACAAACGACCAACAAGCACGTTTTCTGGCGCCGTTGCCGGGGAACAAGCCAGTTCTTTCACTATTTATTTATTCTACTAACCTCTAATCCTCTCTTTTCTAGTTTGTTTTTGTGTTTTCTTTCTGTGTTTTCAGGATGGGTACTCCTGAACCGGCTCATACGGTTAGGTAGCATTCACTACCGTCTCCGGGATTGCTGATTCCACAAACTTCCGATGAGAAAGTCACTGCTTCGTCATACGTTCTCAACCCGACCATCATCAAAATGGTCGAGAACAGCAAATTCTCTGGGACAAAGGACGAGAACCCGTACACACATCTGCAAGATCTAGAAGTTCTCTGTCAGACCTTTAAGCATGAGGGAGTGCCTCAGAATTGGTACAAATGGTTGCTATTTCCATTTTCTCTAGATGGAAGAGCCAAAGATTGGTATAAATCTGCAGCCCGTGAAGCTAAGGGAAACTGGGATAAGCTTGTAGGAAATTTCTGTTTGCATTTCTTCCCGCTTCCGAAGGTTGCAGAAACTGAGAAGAGAAGTGGTTAACTTCGAGCAAATGAAAGAAGAGACCCTCACGCAAGCATGGTTACGCTTCAATCTTTATTGAAGCAAGGCCCCGATTTGGGCATGGATGATAACTTGACTGCTCAGACATTCTACATGTCTCTTGAAGGAACCTCCAGGATGCATTTGGATAGTTCAGCTGGAGGGAGTTTCCTCGACTTGACTGCTACTGCAGGTCTGGATCTTTTGAGTAAGATATCAAAGACTGAAGCTATGCATAGGCATTGGGAAGAATTCCAGAAGATCCAATTCCCCCTGAAGGGTCGACGCTAGCAAAAGGTTCTTTGGATTTGAGAGCTGAAGCGGAAGCTGTACAGTATCCGAAGTGGGATTAACAGTAAGAACAGAAGAACCAGCGCAAGGCGATCTGAAAAGACCCAGATTGGAGGAGGTGCCGACCGGCACGGCATCTGTGCCGACCGGCACACTGAAGCCCTTGGTGCCGACCGGCACAGCTCTCGTGCCGACCGGCACGCTGCCTGCTGTTAAAGGGATTTCCAAGACTGAAGCTGCAATATTAGAGGAGCACGAGAACAGCTTCGCGACTAAATTTCCAAGACCAGTAGGAGATCCAACCTTGAGCACGCTAGACCGTTGGACGAGTTTGAACCATTGGATTGGATCCCTATAGATTTTAGCTCAAATCTGCTAAGTATGAGGAGAACATATGATCCAAGGTATGCCTCTTCTACAGGAGTTCAGTATAACTTCCCTAAAGACACTAGAACTTCGAAAATACTAGATAATGTCGTCATTGGAGAAGTATTGGGGAGGTTATATAAGGACGATATGGAAATTGATCAGATGGAGGTTCAACAAGCAAAGAAGCTATTTGATAGTTGTTTTGTCCCATCGCCGTATGAAGGATTGTGCGGAGTATATGCAGTTGGCCTTACGGAACGAACGGAAGTTGATCCTTACATACCGTGCGAGATTGGATATAGAAGCTTTCCTAAGGCATTATGTGATTTTGGTTCCCGCGTCAGTTTGATGACGTATGAAGCATTCATGGATATGCCTTATGACATAAAAGGAAGATTGCTAGGAACCGAGCTTGAGCTAATCATGGCGGATGGAAGGAGAACCAAACCACTGGGAGTTATCAAAGATCTGAACATCGAGGTAAAAAAGAATACTATTCCGGTGGATATTTTTGTTCTTGATAAAGGTGAAGTAGGAGTTGAAGATATTATTTTGGGAAGACCTTTCTTAAAGCTTGTACAAGCTGTTATCGATGCTGGAAAGGTCACCTCAAATTGACTCTGGGCGGAGAGGAAGTCCTCTTTGAATTCGAAGACCCACCCGTCGCTCAAGAAAGTGACGACCCACCCTCTCTCTAAGAATTCTTCACAGAAAAAGATGAAGAAATTAATACAGGATACTCAGACCCGTTAAACAAACTGTTTGAAGAGTCAGATAGAGAAGAGGCCGAGATTCAGGACGGTGCCGACCGGCACGACCCTTGTGCCGATCGGCATAGTGGCGGTGCCGACCGGCACGGAGGTGAAAATCCTCAATTTGAGCCTTTGGGCAATCTGGATCCTGGTGCAGCACCAGAAGTAGAACAGAAGCCACTTCCTGACGGTCTGAGATACGAATACTTAGGCAAAGATAAAACTTATCCCGTCATCGTCAATAGTGCTTTGAATGAAGAAGAGACAAAACGATTGCTTGCTGTTCTGAGAAAATACAAGAAGGCGATCGGATATTGTCTTGATGATATCAAAGGAATAAGTCCAGCTTTTTGCACACATAAGATCAATCTTGAAGAATCAGCTAAGCCAGTCGTTGAAGGCATGCGACGACTGAAAGAGGGCATGAAGGAAGTTGTGAAGAAAGAAGTGCTGAGACTTCTTAATGCAGGAATGATTTATCTAGTTGCTGATAGTGAATGGGTGAGTCCAGTGCATTGCGTGCCAAAGAAAGGAGGACTCACAGTTGTGCCTAATGAGAATAATGAGTTGATCCCTCAACGGACAGTTACAGGATGGCGAATGTGCATTGATTACAGGAAACTGAATACCGCTACAACGAAAGACCATTATCCATTACCGTTCATCGATGAGATGCTTGAAAGGTTAGCCAAGAATTCTTATTTTTGCTATCTCAACGGTTTCTTTCAAATCCCTGTTAGACCTGAAGATCAGCATAAGACTACTTTCACTTGTCCTTATGGAACTTATGCGTATCGGCGAATGCCATTCGGTCTTTGCAACGCACCGGCTACATTTCAGAGATGCATGAATGCTATATTTGCTGAATTCATTGAAGACATTATGGAGGTATTTATGGATGATTTCTCTGTTCATGGTACTGATTTTGATCACTGCTTAGCAAATTTAGAGAAAGTACTAAAGAGGTGCGTAGAAGTGGATTTAGTTCTTAATTGGGAGAAATGTCACTTCATGGTAACCGAAGGGATTGTCTTGGGGCATGTTATTTCTAATAGGGGCATTGAAGTAGACAAAGCTAAAATATCCACAGTTGAAAGGTTGCCACCACCTACTGATATTAAGACACTGCGCAGTTTTCTTGGACATGCAAATTTTTATCGCAGATTTGTGAAGGATTATTCAAAGATTGCTAAGCCATTAACAGAATTGCTGCAAAAGGATGTTGAATTTGAGATGAATGATGAAAGGCTTACTGCTTTCCGGAAGTTGAAAGAAGCATTATGTTCTGCACCTATTATGCAACCTCCGGATTGGAATTTACCTTTTGAGATTATGTGCGATGCAAGTGATTATGCAGTAGGAGCGGTTCTTGGACAACGAAAAAGAAGGTAAAGTGCATGCTATCTACTATGCTAGTAAAACTCTTAATGAAGCCCAGATTAATTATACAACAACAGAGAAAGAGATGCTAGCTGTTATATTTGCTTTTGAGAAATTTAGATCCTACATCCTCATTCTAAGGTCATTGTTTATACGGATCATGCTGCTATTAGATATCTTGTCTCTAAAAAGGAGTTGAAACCTAGATTGCTTCGTTGGGTTTGATGTTACAAGAATTTGATTTGGAGATTAGAGACAAGAAAGGGGTTGAGAATTCAGTAGCAGATCATCTGTCTCGTTTGACGCTTGAGAACAAGGAGGGATGCATTGGTGATGCCATGGCGCAAGAGCAGCTATTTCGAGTTAAGGATCATCGAGAATCATGGATGCAAGACATCATAAATGGATTCAAAGGAAGCTAGATGATTGTAGCAAGATTTCAAGAAAGAAGATTGTCAGTGAGATGAGAAAATTCATATGGGATGATCCTTATTTATACAGATGTTGTGAAGATGGAGCTGTTCGAAGGTGCGTACCTCGCGACGAACGCGAAAGCATATTGGAAAAGTGTCATTCATCTGAGTATGGTGGACATTATGGGCACTTTCGAACACAAGCAAAGGTATGGGCTAGTGGATTTTATTGGCCTTCGATGCATGAAGATGCGAAACGGTATGTTGCTAGATGCCCCCAATGCCAAAGAATTGGCAATGTTAATGCTCGTAATGCTATGCCTTTGAAGTATAATTTGCAAGTTGATATATTCGATGTTTGGGGCATGGATTTTATGGGACCGTTTGTTAATTCGCATGGCTATGAATATATTTTGGTTGCTGTGGATTATGTCTCAAAGTGGTAGAAGAAGCAACCATGCCGAGTCAGTACAACTCGTGAATCCAAGCAGATGTTGAATGAGTGCATATTTCCAAGATATGGTGTTCCTAGAGTCATTATCACAGATGGTGGAACTCATTTTACCGGACATGAGTTTACTAAAGCTTTGAAGAAGATGGGTATTGAGCATCGAATTGGGACAGCCTATCATCCACAGACCAATGGCCAAGCAGAAACTTCTAATAAACAGTTGAAAGGAATTCTCCAGAAAATTGCTACAAGAGAATGAAAGGATTGGTCAAACAAGTTGAATGGCGCACTTTGGGCTTATCGCACAGCGTTCAAAACCCAATAGGTATGACACCCTATCAATTCGTCTATGGAAAGACTTGTCATTTGCCTGTAGAGTTAGAACATAGAGCATATTGGGCAATCAAAGAGATGAATTTGGATTTAGATGCTGCTGCGGTAAAAAGAAAGATTTAAATTAGTGAACTCGAGGAAATGCGCTTAAAGGCTTATGAGAGTGCAGCAATCTATAAAGAAAAACAAAGAAGTGGTATGATAAGAAGCTTTTGAAAAAGGAATTTCACGAAGGAGATAGAGTGCTACTATTCAATTCAAGATTTCGGTTATTCGGTAAAGGCAAATTGAAAAGCAAATGGGATGGACCGTATCTTGTTCATAAAATTCTCCCTTCCGGAGCTGTTGTCATCATGGATGGAAAGCAAAATACATACACGGTGAATGGCCAACGACTAAAGGTATATCTTGAACCGACACTTTTGAGTTAAAGTCATTTGATATATATTATGTGAATTGAGTGATTGGGTGGTCGAGCTTAACGACGTAAAACAAAAGCACTGTTGTATTTACTGTTTTTCTGTGTGTTTGTGTTTCTTTGATTTTATTGAGTCGTTCGAGGCAACTTTGCCTCCGTGCCGACCGGCACAGCATGTGCCGATCGGCACGGGAGAGTCCGTGTCGTTTTGAGTCGAGTTTTTGCCCTTCCTCCAAGACATGCTTCGATGACTTCCAAATTTAAGAGATAGAGTCCGGTTCGATCAAGGGAATTAAGGATATATATATGAAGGAGTTGTTTCGGATCTCATCATCAATAATCGAGCGCCGCCGGAGTTCCCACCAAACCCTAGAGCAGAAAACCGGAAGCGGAGGCGACGGTGCCGATCGGCACGCCGACGGTGCCGACCGGCACGGCGCCGTGCTTTCGCCAATGAGCCCAACTCTGCCATGGGAGAGCAACAGGAGCCTCAACCCCACCGAGGACGATCCAATCGTCTGGTCGCACCTGAAGCAACGATGGATGATGAAGAGTGAAGCGGACGCGTTCAATAGAGAGAAGAAGGAGATGGATGAAGCCCTTCGGAAGAAGGTTAGAGAAGTGCTAGTTCGCAAAGGTAAATCCAAGGTTGATGATAGCACACCGGTCTCCGATAGGTATACAATGGATCGACTTCTCGCTATGGAACGTCCTTTGACATATGATGATCTTATCACCTTTGAATCGATCCTTACTGATAGCGAGAAGGAAGAGTTAGACAAAGACTGCTTTCTGACCATCCATAGGTCTAGGCTGAACGATGGAAGGAATCCTGATAGAGGTGCCGACCGGCACACGCAAGGTGCCGATCGGCACAGTACACTACCACGCGTCCTGACCGACTGGGAAGACCTCCAAGAGAAGATTCTGCACAAGAACACCAGAGGTTTTGGATGTAAGTGTTTTTACTGTATGAAAGACCATCAGAGGCAGATTGAGAATTATCTAGCAGATCCTGAATGCATCCCTGCGACTTTCGTCTTTGATGATGGCTTTCCCGTTGCTAAAGGGCGCATGACCCCTAAAGAGATCAATGATGAAATTCAGAGGCGTATTGACAGGGACAATGCTGCAAAGAGGAGAGCACGCAACCTGGCAGATCTAGAAGCGTATTTTGCAAGGAACGGTAGGCGTGCCGACCGGCACGGTCCTTGTGCCGATCGGCACGACGTCAAGGTTGTGAATTTCGTTGAAATATCTGATGATTCCTCTGATGATGAGCCAGATCCTAAGCGATCAAAAGAAGTAGAGGAAGTTCGGCGTTCCGCTCGTCTTTCTTCAAAGCCAAGAGCAAGATATACCTCGAATCAGTGAGCTATATAGAGACATCTCCTGTGCATGAACACCCATTAGCTAATCTTGTTGCAAAGTGAAGAAGATCCTGAAGAGGATCCGGAAGAAGATCCGAGGAGGATCCGGAAGAAGATCCAAGGAGGAAGCGATGGAAGACGAGCCAGAACCCACTGATGCCGAACCACCCAGTGCAGAAGGAGCTACAGGGGCCTTGCAGGAGCTCAAGGGTTCAGGGCCGCGTTATCAGGTGAACGGCGCCCGTGCCGATCGGCACGGGTGCCGTGCCGACCGGCACCTCGGGGTTTTGACAGAAACTCGCCCCTGAGAGATGAACGTCATGATCGTCCTGCCAACTGCTGCCCAATCTGCAGAAGAAACATCGAACGTCTCTATTATGATATGGAGAGATGCTATAGGCACCATCGGGACATTGATATAAGGATTGATGACATAGAGAGCATGGCCGCGGCGGATTACTCTTTTCTCATGAGGAACATTCGAAGCATCTTTAGCATGTTGAGGAGGCATGGCATTTCAGATTAGGTTGGTCTAGTCGTTTTTCTTTTGCAATAGGGACATTGCAAGGTTTGAGTGTGGGGGATTCGCCCTTACACTTCTTAAGGTCGTTTGCTTCGATTTAGTATGGTTTGAGTTAGTGTGTGAAAGTGTGAGAGTTTTCTTAGAGAGGTTTGAGATGGTGTGCTTAGTTAAGCTTCGAGGTCAAGAATTATTGCAATGTCTTGAATAAAGTTAGTGTTAGTTGTCGAATCGATGTGTTACCCCATATTCTTGATTTTGTTTTTGACGATCGTTTTGCCAATCTACTTGAGTTCATTGAATAATCGCTTGGCTTATATACCCCTTTTCGAAAACCCCTTCTATCATCATAAGTTGAAGCGTTTGGCTGAGGATTTGATATTATGCCTATTACACTAAGCCAAATGAGATGAGAGAAGCCTACACATAAACCTTTTGATAGGAAGACGTCTTTGTCAACTCTTTGCTCTTGATTACGACTAAGCTAGAAGGGAGAAGTTTCATTTGTTCATCTCAGTTTGCTAGCCATCTATCATCAAATTCTTTCTACCCAAAAACCGATATTTCATCGTTTCTCCCTCCTCCTTGATACAACCTACAAGCAAATGTGGAGTATAAACAGATTTCGATCCAAAATATGCTCTGATAGCAGTCTGCAAGGAATAAAAGAAGAAGAAAAAGAAGGAAAAGAATTAAATTGGTCAGGTGCCGACCGGCACAGGCCTGTGCCGATCGGCACAAAAGGAAAATAAAGGAAAATGGTCAAAAGAAAGAGAATAATGAATATCAAAGGAAGCAGACTGCATAAAGAGTTAAAATTCTAAAAAGATCTGTATATGCTTCAGGCTTGATCCCTTCTTATTCTATTTCATTCATTCTCGATTGTTTCTTTTTCCCTTGATCCTTGTGCTTATACTCTGAATTCCTATGATGAAAACTCCCTTTTAGAAGGCATGATTGAGCGAATCGTGTTGACTTAGTTGTTCTTTTCGATTCAATTTGGTTATATTACTTTCCGAGATCCACAAAAAGCCTTATATTGTAGAATAGGAGAGGAAGGAAATACATTTGAGCGATTGAGTGAAGTCTGAAGCTTTTGCGTTCTTCTTACTTGATATGAAGGGAGACAAAAATATTCGTTTGATAAGCCTTGTGATTGATTTGGTCGACTCAAGTTTTGAGGTGAAATTGTTTTCAAAAATCGAGAGAAGTCTTGTGGAGGGATACTAATTCGACGAGATGATTGACAATGGCTAGGTTGAAGACTTGTGAGAGTTTTTTTGCTTCTGACATGACGAAAGCACGGTGATGATTTTCTTGATTCGTGTTGCTCGAGGACTAGCAATGATTTGAGTGTGGGGGAGCTGTTGGTGCTTTCTAGGTGCACATTTTATATGACAAATATGGTGTTTTTAATACTTATTATGTCATAATTGCTAACAATTAACCCCCATTATCATATATATGCGTAGTTTCTGTGTATTCGGAAGTATTTGCAGGAAACAAGAGAAGATAAGGAGACTACGAGTAAAGAGCAGCCGAGGCCCGAAGAGCAAGGAGATTGGAGTCCGTGCCGGTCGGCACGGCCCGTGTGCCGACCGGCACCATGGAGGTCGGGGCCCAAACTTAAGCCCACTCGGAGAATATGAAGCCCAGAAGAAATATCAGAGTCGGAGTCGGTGAAACCAGCCCACACCAAAAGAGACTATAAAGAGGAGATCTTGGTCGCGAAGTAAAGGAGAGGCGGACATACAGAGGTTTTTGACCTAGGTTGAAGGTTGTGGCGGCGAAGACGGCGATCACCGATCATCACCACCAAAAAGGAAGACTGTGCCGACCGGCACACCGCCGTGCCGATCGGCACCTGTGGGACCACGCCAAAATCCTGCATCCTACTGTACCCATGTTCATGTGTTGCAGTATGATGCGTGAGTAGATCTCATATTCTCTCCGTGGCGAGGGAAATCTGGTTATGTAACTCTCACGCTTTACAATACTCTTTTGATGTGTTTTGGTCTATGTGATGCTTTGAACTCGTATCCGATCAATACGTGTTTATTACATAGTGCAAGAAACCAGTGGGGAGCTATTAGTACCTTGTCGTGACAGGATCGGGGCGAACGAACCACCATGTCTTGTAGAATACTAAACATATCAATTGAACCATGACCTTAGTTGCATGCCAGTACCCCAAACCATAGGAGAGAATCCTTTTCATAACCTTGATACAAACCGCAGGCCCTTTCATCTCTAGCTGTTAACATCCTTTCACACACACTTTTGCCATATTAATTTAGTAGTTTAAATAATAGTTTAAGCCCGCTTGTTCTCTGTGTTCGATATTAAACCTTGGAATACTCTAAGGGAAAAAGTGCTACAACTGTACACCGTCCTCTGCGGTATATAAGTGGGTGCGTACAACCGACCAACAG
>JAAXCT010001389.1:0-182883 GCA_012490785.1 Eragrostis nindensis
TTAAGAACTGAATTTGGAAAATAGAGCTTACACAAAATATTTTATACGAATAACAAGAAGGCCTACTTTCACCTTTTAGTCTTCCCACCCGTGCCTCGAGTTTCCAGCGTCGCGCGTCTAGTGACAGTCGGTGTGAGCCAATCTGGCCAATTTTTGAATTTGGCTATGTACCAGCGTTAGTATCGATCGACCGTAAGGTCAATAGCAAGGTTCCTACCAAGAATGGCACTAAGCGGACCGCGGAAGAAGCCTGGAGGGCTTTGAGAACGAGGCCTGCCCCATAAAACTGGCGCATCTTCCTCATACGAACTCCGATCTGGGCTCTGTTTGGCTTGTTGGAAAGATCTCTCAAAGGCCAATCCTTTAAGAACTAAATTTGGAAAAAAGAGCTTACACAATATATTTTATACGAATAACAAGAAGGCCTACTTTTCCTTTTTTTCTTCCACCCGTGCCTCGATTTTCCAGCGTCGCGCGTCTAGTGACAGTCGGCCTGAGCCAATCTTGGCCAATTTTTGAATTTGGCTATGTACCAGCATTAGTATCGACCGTAAGGTCAATAGCAAGGTTCCTACCAAGCATGGCTCCAAGCAGACCGCGGAAGAAGCCTGGAAGGCTGTGAGAACGAGGCCTGCCGCATAAAACTGGCGCAGCTTTCTCATACGAACTCCGATCTGGGCTCTGTTTGGCTTGTTGGAAAGATCTCTCAAAGGCCAATCCTTTAAGAACTGAATTTGGAAAAAAGAGCTTACACAAAATATTTTATACGAATAACAAGAAGGCCTACTTTTCACATTTTAGTCTTCCACCCTTGCCTCGATTTTCCTGCGTCGCGCGTCTAGTGACAGTCGGCGTGAGCCAATCTTGGCCAATTTTTGAATTTGGCTATGTACCAGCGTTAGTATCGACCGTAAGGTCAATAGCAAGGTTCCTACCAAGAATGGCACTAAGCGGACCGCGGAAGAAGCCTGGAGGGCTTTGAGAACGAGGCCTGCCCCATAAAACTGGCGCAGCTTTCTCATACGAACTCCGATCTGGGCTCTGTTTGGCTTGTTGGAAAGATCTCTCAAAGGCCAATCCTTTAAGAACCGAATTTGGAAAAATTGCTTACACAATAATTTTATATGAGTAACAAGTTACATATAGGCCTCATTTCCACCTTTTTCTTCACACCGTGCTCGATTTTCCACGTCGCGCGTCTGGTGACTGTCGGCGTGAGCCAATCTTGGCCAATTTTTGAATTTGGCTATGTACCAGCGTTAGTATCGACCGTAAGGTCAATAGCAAGGTTCCTACCAAGAATGGCACTAAGCGACCGCGGAAGAAGCCTGGAGGGCTTTGAGAACGAGGCCTGCCCCATAAAACTGGCGCAGCTTTCTCATACGAACTCCGATCTGGGCTCTGTTGTTTGGCTTGTTGGAAAGATCTCTCAAAGGCCAATCCTTTAAGAACTGAATTTGGAAAAATAGAGCTTACACAAAATATTTTATACGAATAACAAGAAGGCCTACTTTTCACCTTTTAGTCTTCCACCCATGCCTCGAGTTTCCAGCGTCGCGCGTCTAGTGACAGTCGGCGTGAGCCAATCTTGGCCAATTTTTGAATTTGGCTATGTACCAGCGTTAGTATCGACCGTAAGGTCAATAGCAAGGTTCCTACCAAGAATGGCACTAAGCGGACCGCGGAAGAAGCCTGGAGGGCTTTGAGAACGAGGCCTGCCCCTAAAACTGGCGCAGCTTTCTCATACGAACTCCGATCTGGGCTCTGTTTGGCTTGTTGGAAAGATCTCTCAAAGGCCAATCCTTTAAGAACTGAATTTGGAAAAAAGAGCTTACACAAAATTTTTTATACGAATAACAAGAAGGCCTACTTTTCACCTTTTAGTCTTCCACCCGTGCCTCGAGTTTCCAGCGTCGCGCGTCTAGTGACAGTCGGTGTGGGCCAATCTTGGCCAATTTTTGAATTTGGCTATGTACCAGCGTTAGTATCGACCGTAAGGTCAATAGCAAGGTTCCTACCAAGAATGGCACTAAGCGGACCGCGGAAGAAGCCTGGAGGGCTTTGAGAACGAGGCCTGCCCCATAAAACTGGCGCATCTTTCTCATACGAACTCCGATCTGGGCTCTGTTTGGCTTGTTGGAAAGATCTCTCAAAGGCCAATCCTTTAAGAACTAATTTGGAAAAAAGAGCTTACACAATATATTTTATACGAATAACAAGAAGGCCTACTTTTCACCTTTTTTCTTCCACCCGTGCCTCGATTTTCCAGCGTCGCGCGTCTAGTGACAGTCGGCCTGAGCCAATCTTGGCCAATTTTTGAATTTGGCTCTGTACCAGCATTAGTATCGACCGTAAGGTCAATAGCAAGGTTCCTACCAAGCATGGCTCCAAGCAGACCGCGGAAGAAGCCTGGAAGGCTGTGAGAACGAGGCCTGCCGCATAAAACTGGCGCAGCTTTCTCATACGAACTCCGATCTGGGCTCTGTTTGGCTTGTTGGAAAGATCTCTCAAAGGCCAATCCTTTAAGAACTAAATTTGGAAAAAAGAGCTTACACAATATATTTTATACGAATACAAGAGGCCTACTTTTCATTTTTCTCCTTTTTCTCCCACCCGTGCCTCGATTTTCCAGCGTCGCGCGTCTAGTGACAGTCGGCGTGAGCCAATCTTGGCCAATTTTTGAATTTGGCTATGTACCAGCGTTAGTATCAACCGTAAGGTCAATAGCAAGGTTCCTACCAAGAATGGCACTAAGCGGACCGCGGAAGAAGCCTGGAGGGCTTTGAGAACGAGGCCTGCCCATAAAACTGGCGCAGCTTTCTCATACGAACTCCGATCTGGGCTCTGTTTGGCTTGTTGGAAAGATCTCTCAAAGGCCAATCCTTTAAGAACTGAATTTGGAAAAATTGCTTACACAATATATTTTATATGAGTAACAAGTTACATATAGGCCTCATTTCCACCTTTTTTCTTCCACCCGTGCCTCGATTTTCCAGCGTCGCGTGTCTAGTGACAGTCGGCGTGAGCCAATCTTGGCCAATTTTTGAATTTGGCTATGTACCAGCATTAGTATCGACCGTAAGGTCAATAGCAAGGTTCCTACCAAGAATGGCACTAAGCGGACCGCGGAAGAAGCCGGGAGGGCTTTGAGAACGAGGCCTGCCCCATAAAACTGGCGCAGCTTTCTCATACGAACTCCGATCTGGGCTCTGTTTGGCTTGTTGGAAAGATCTCTCAAAGGCCAATCCTTTAAGAACTGAATTTGGAAAATAGAGCTTACACAAAATATTTTATACGAATAACAAGAAGGCCTACTTTTCACCTTTTAGTCTTCCACCCGTGCCTCGAGTTTCCAGCGTCGCGCGTCTAGTGACAGTCGGTGTGAGCCAATCTTGGCCAATTTTTGAATTTGGCTATGTACCAGCGTTAGTATCGACCGTAAGGTCAATAGCAAGGTTCCTACCAAGAATGGCACTAAGCGGACCGCGGAAAAAGCCTGGAGGGCCTTGAGAACGAGGCCTGCCCCATAAAACTGGCGCATCTTTCTCATACGAACTCCGATCTGGGCGCTGTTTGGCTTGTTGGAAAGATCTCTCAAAGGCCAATCCTTTAAGAACTAAATTTGGAAAAAAGAGCTTACACAATATATTTTATATACATACAAAGAAGGCCTACTTTTCACCTTTTTTCTTCCACCCGTGCCTCGATTTTCCTGCGTCGCGCGTCTAGTGACAGTCGGCCTGAGCCAATCTTGGCCAATTTTTGAATTTGGCTATGTACCAGCATTAGTATCGACCGTAAGGTCAATAGCAAGGTTCCTACCAAGCATGGCTCCAAGCAGACCGCGGAAGAAGCCTGGAAGGCTGTGAGAAACGAGGCCTGCCGCATAAAACTTGGCGCAGCTTTCTCATACGAACTCCGATCTGGGCTCTGTTTGGCTTGTTGGAAAGATCTCTCAAAGGCCAATCCTTTAAGAACTGAATTTGGAAATAAGAGCTTACACAAAATTTTTTTATACGAATAACAAAAGGCCTACTTTTCACCTTTTAGTCTTCCACCCGTGCCTCGAGTTTTCCAGCGTCGCGCGTCTAGTGACAGTCGTGTGAGCCAATCTTGGCCAATTTTTGAATTTGGCTATGTACCAGCGTTAGTATCGACCGTAAGGTCAATAGCAAGGTTCCTACCAAGAATGGCACTAAGCGGACCGCGGAAGAAGCCTGGAGGGCTTTGAGAACGAGGCCTGCCCCATAAAACTGGCGCATCTTTCTCATACGAACTCCGATCTGGGCTCTGTTTGGCTTGTTGGAAAGATCTCTCAAAGGCCAATCCTTTAAGAACTAAATTTGGAAAAAGAGCTTACACAATATATTTTATACGAATAACAAGAAGGCCTACTTTTCACCTTTTTTCTCCACCCGTCCTCGATTTTCCAGCGTCGCGCGTCTAGTGACAGTCGGCTTGAGCCAATCTTGGCCAATTTTTGAATTTGGCTCTGTACCAGCATTAGTATCGACCGTAAGGTCAATAGCAAGGTTCCTACCAAGCATGGCTCCAAGCAGACCGCGAAAGAAGCCTGGAAGCTGTGAGAAGAGGGAGGCCTGCCGCATAAACTGGCGCAGCTTTCTCATACGAAGTCCGATCTGGGCTCTGTTTGGCTTGTTGGAAAGATCTCTCAAAGGCCAATCCTTTAAGAACTAAATTTGGAAAAAAGAGCTTACACAATATATTTTATATACGAATAACAGAAGGCCTACTTTTTCACCTTTTTTCCCCCACCTGCCTCGATTTTCCAGCGTCGCGCGTCTAGTGACAGTCGGCGTGAGCCAATCTTGGCCAATTTTTGAATTTGGCTATGTACCAGCGTTAGTATCGACCGTAAAGTCAATAGCAAGGTTCCTACCAAGAATGGCACTAAGCGGACCGCGGAAGAAGCCTGGAGGGCTTTGAGAACGAGGCCTGCCCCATAAAACTGGCGCAGCTTTCTCATACGAACTCCGATCTGGGCTCTGTTTGGCTTGTTGGAAAGATCTCTCAAAGGCCAATCCTTTAAGAACCGAATTTGGAAAAAATTGCTTACACAATATATTTTATATGAGTAACAAGTTACATATAGGCCTCATTTCCACCTTTTTTCTTCCACCCGTGCCTCGATTTTCCAGCGTCGCGTGTCTAGTGACAGTCGGCGTGAGCCAATCTTGGCCAATTTTTGAATTTGGCTATGTACCAGCATTAGTATCGACCGTAAGGTCAATAGCAAGGTTCCTACCAAGAATGGCACTAAGCGGACCGCGGAAGAAGCCTGGAGGGCTTTGAGAACGAGGCCTGCCCCATAAAACTGGCGCAGCTTTCTCATACGAACTCCGATCTGGGCTCTGTTTGGCTTGTTGGAAAGATCTCTCAAAGGCCAATCCTTTAAGAACTGAATTTGGAAAAAAGAGCTTACACAAAATATTTTATACGAATAACAAGAAGGCCTACTTTTCACCTTTTAGTCTTCCACCCGTGCCTCGAGTTTCCAGCGTCGCGCGTCTAGTGACAGTCGGTGTGAGCCAATCTTGGCCAATTTTTGAATTTGGCTATGTACCAGCGTTAGTATCGACCGTAAGGTCAATAGCAAGGTTCCTACCAAGAATGGCACAAAGCGGACCGCGGAAAAAGCCTGGAGGGCCTTGAGAACGAGGCCTGCCCCATAAAACTGGCGCATCTTTCTCATACGAACTCCGATCTGGGCTCTGTTTGGCTTGTTGGAAAGATCTCTCAAAGGCCAATCCTTTAAGAACTAAATTTGGAAAAAAGAGCTTACACAATATATTTTATACGAATAACAAGAAGGCCTACTTTTCACCTTTTTTCTTCCACCCGTGCCTCGATTTTCCTGCGTCGCGCGTCTAGTGACAGTCGGCCTGAGCCAATCTTGGCCAATTTTTGAATTTGGCTATGTACCAGCATTAGTATCGACCGTAAGGTCAATAGCAAGGTTCCTACCAAGCATGGCTCCAAGCAGACCGCGGAAGAAGCCTGGAAGGCTGTGAGAACGAGGCCTGCCGCATAAAACTGGCGCAGCTTTCTCATACGAACTCCGATCTGGGCTCTGTTTGGCTTGTTGGAAAGATCTCTCAAAGGCCAATCCTTTAAGAACCGAATTTGGAAAAAATTGCTTACACAATATATTTTATATGAGTAACAAGTTACATATAGGCCTCATTTCCACCTTTTTTCTTCCACCGTGCCTCGATTTTCCAGCGTCGCGTGTCTAGTGACAGTCGGCGTGAGCCAATCTTGGCCAATTTTTGAATTTGGCTATGTACCAGCATTAGTATCGACCGTAAGGTCAATAGCAAGGTTCCTACCAAGAATGGCACTAAGCGGACCGCGGAAGAAGCCTGGAGGGCTTTGAGAACGAGGCCTGCCCCATAAAACTGGCGCAGCTTTCTCATACGAACTCCGATCTGGGCTCTGTTTGGCTTGTTGGAAAGATCTCTCAAAGGCCAATCCTTTAAGAACTGAATTTGGAAAAAGAGCTTACACAAAATATTTTATACGAATAACAAGAAGGCCTACTTTTCACCTTTTAGTCTTCCACCACCCGTGCCTCGAGTTTCCAGCGTCGCGCGTCTAGTGACAGTCGGTGTGAGCCAATCTTGGCCAATTTTTGAATTTGGCTATGTACCAGCGTTAGTATCGACCGTAAGGTCAATAGCAAGGTTCCTACCAAGAATGGCACTAAGCGGACCGCGGAAAAGCCTGGAGGGCTTTGAGAACGAGGCCTGCCCCATAAAACTGGCGCATCTTTCTCATACGAACTCCGATCTGGGCTCTGTTTGGCTTGTTGGAAAGATCTCTCAAAGGCCAATCCTTTAAGAACTGAATTTGGAAAAAAGAGCTTACACAAAATATTTTATACGAATAACAAGAAGGCCTACTTTTCACTTTTCACCTTTTTTCTTCCACCCGTGCCTCGATTTTCCAGCGTCGCGCGTCTAGTGACAGTCGGCCTGAGCCAATCTTGGCCAATTTTTGAATTTGGCTATGTACCAGCATTAGTATCGACCGTAAGGTCAATAGCAAGGTTCCTACCAAGCATGGCTCCAAGCAGACCGCGGAAGAAGCCTGGAAGGCTGTGAGAACGAGGCCTGCCGCATAAAACTGGCGCAGCTTTCTCATACGAACTCCGATCTGGGCTCTGTTTGGCTTGTTGGAAAGATCTCTCAAAGGCCAATCCTTTAAGAACTGAATTTGGAAAAAAGATCTTACACAAAATATTTTATACGAATAACAAGAAGGCCTACTTTTCACATTTTAGTCTTCCACCCGTGCCTCGATTTTCCAGCGTCGCGCGTCTAGTGACAGTCGGCGTGAGCCAATCTTGGCCAATTTTTGAATTTGGCTATGTACCAGCGTTAGTATCGACCGTAAGGTCAATAGCAAGGTTCCTACCAAGAATGGCACTAAGCGGACCGCGGAAGAAGCCTGGAGGGCTTTGAGAACGAGGCCTGCCCCATAAAACTGGCGCAGCTTTCTCATACGAACTCCGATCTGGGCTCTGTTTGGCTTGTTGGAAAGATCTCTCAAAGGCCAATCCTTTAAGAACTGAATTTGGAAAAAAGAGCTTACACAAAATATTTTATACGAATAACAAGAAGGCCTACTTTTCACATTTTAGTCTTCCACCCGTGCCTCGATTTTCCAGCGTCGCGCGTCTAGTGACAGTCGGCGTGAGCCAATCTTGGCCAATTTTTGAATTTGGCTATGTACCAGCGTTAGTATCGATCGTAAGGTCAATAGCAAGGTTCCTACCAAGAATGGCACTAAGCGGACGGCGGAAGGAGGGCTTTGAGAACGAGGCCTGCCCCATAAAACTGGCGCAGCTTTCTCATACGAACTCCGATCTGGGCTCTGTTTGGCTTGTTGGAAAGATCTCTCAAAGGCCAATCCTTTAAGAACGAATTTGGAAAAATTGCTTACACAATATATTTTATATGAGTAACAAGTTACATATAGGCCTCATTTCCACCTTTTTCTTCCACCCGTGCCTCGATTTTCCAGCGTCGCGCGTCTAGTGACTGTCGGCGTGAGCCAATCTTGGCCAATTTTTGAATTTGGCTATGTACCAGCGTTAGTATCGACCGTAAGGTCAATAGCAAGGTTCCTACCAAGAATGGCACTAAGCGGACCGCGGAAGAAGCCTGGAGGGCTTTGAGAAGAGGCCTGCCCCATAAAACTGGCGCAGCTTTCTCATACGAACTCCGATCTGGGCTCTGTTTGGCTTGTTGGAAAGATCTCTCAAAGGCCAATCCTTTAAGAACTGAATTTGGAAAAAAGAGCTTACACAAAATATTTTATACGAATAACAAGAAGGCCTACTTTTCACCTTTTAGTCTTCCCCCGTGCCTCGAGTTTCCAGCGTCGCGCGTCTAGTGACAGTCGGTGTGAGCCAATCTTGGCCAATTTTTGAATTTGGCTATGTACCAGCGTTAGTATCGACCGTAAGGTCAATAGCAAGGTTCCTACCAAGAATGGCACTAAGCGGACCGCGGAAGAAGCCTGGAGGGCTTTGAGAACGAGGCCTGCCCCATAAAACTGGCGCATCTTTCTCATACGAACTCCGATCTGGGCTCTGTTTGGCTTGTTGGAAAGATCTCTCAAAGGCCAATCCTTTAAGAACTAAATTTGGAAAAAAGAGCTTACACAATATATTTTATACGAATAACAAGAAGGCCTACTTTTCACCTTTTTTCTTCTCCCACCCGTGCCTCGATTTTCCAGCGTCGCGCGTCTAGTGACAGTCGGCGTGAGCCAATCTTGGCCAATTTTTGAATTTGGCTATGTACCAGCATTAGTATCGACCGTAAGGTCAATAGCAAGGTTCCTACCAAGCATGGCTCCAAGCAGACCGCGGAAGAAGCCTGGAAGGCTGTGAGAACGAGGCCTGCCGCATAAAACTGGCGCAGCTTTCTCATACGAACTCCGATCTGGGCTCTGTTTGGCTTGTTGGAAAGATCTCTCAAAGGCCAATCCTTTAAGAACTGAATTTGGAAAAAAGAGCTTACACAAAATATTTTATACGAATAACAAGAAGGCCTACTTTTCACATTTTAGTCTTCCACCCGTGCCTCGATTTTCCAGCGTCGCGCGTCTAGTGACAGTCGGCGTGAGCCAATCTTGGCCAATTTTTGAATTTGGCTATGTACCAGCGTTAGTATCGACCGTAAGGTCAATAGCAAGGTTCCTACCAAGAATGGCACTAAGCGGACCGCGGAAGAAGCCTGGAGGGCTTTGAGAACGAGGCCTGCCCCATAAAACTGGCGCAGCTTTCTCATACGAACTCCGATCTGGGCTCTGTTTGGCTTGTTGGAAAGATCTCTCAAAGGCCAATCCTTTAAGAACCGAATTTGGAAAAAATTGCTTACACAATATATTTTATATGAGTAACAAGTTACATATAGGCCTCATTTCCACCTTTTTTCTTCCACCCGTGCCTCGATTTTCCAGCGTCGCGCGTCTAGTGACAGTCGGCGTGAGCCAATCTTGGCCAATTTTTGAATTTGGCTATGTACCAGCGTTAGTATCGACCGTAAGGTCAATAGCAAGGTTCCTACCAAGAATGGCACTAAGCGGACCGCGGAAGAAGCCTGGAGGGCTTTGAGAACGAGGCCTGCCCCATAAAACTGGCGCAGCTTTCTCATACGAACTCCGATCTGGGCTCTGTTTGGCTTGTTGGAAAGATCTCTCAAAGGCCAATCCTTTAAGAACCGAATTTGGAAAAAGAGCTTACACAAAATATTTTATATGAATAACAAGAAGGCCTACTTTTCACCTTTTAGTCTTCCACCCGTGCCTCGAGTTTCCAGCGTCGCGCGTCTAGTGACAGTCGGTGTGAGCCAATCTTGGCCAATTTTTGAATTTGGCTATGTACCAGCGTTAGTATCGACCGTAAGGTCAATAGCAAGGTTCCTACCAAGAATGGCACTAAACGGACCGCGGAAGAAGCCGGGAGGGCGTTGAGAACGAGGCCTGCCCCATAAAACTGGCGCAGCTTTCTCATACGAACTCCGATCTGGGCTCTGTTTGGCTTGTTGGAAAGATCTCTCAAAGGCCAATCCTTTAAGAACTGAATTTGGAAAAAATTGCTTACACAATATATTTTATATGAGTAACAAGTTACATATAGGCCTCATTTCCACCTTTTTTCTTCCACCCGTGCCTCGATTTTCCAGCGTCGCGCGTCTAGTGACAGTCGGCGTGAGCCAATCTTGGCCAATTTTTGAATTTGGCTATGTACCAGCGTTAGTATCGACCGTAAGGTCAATAGCAAGGTTCCTACCAAGAATGGCTCCAAGCGGACCGCGGAAGAAGCCTGGAAGGCTGTGAGAACGAGGCCTGCCGCATAAAACTGGCGCAGCTTTCTCATACGAACTCCGATCTGGGCTCTGTTTGGCTTGTTGGAAAGATCTCTCAAAGGCCAATCCTTTAAGAACTAAATTTGGAAAAAAGAGCTTACACAAAATATTTTATACAAATAACAAGAAGGCCTACTTTTCACCTTTTAGTCTTCCACCCGTGCCTCGATTTTCCAGCGTCGCGCGTCTAGTGACAGTCGGCGTGAGCCAATCTTGGCCAATTTTTGAATTTGGCTATGTACCAGCGTTAGTATCAACCGTAAGGTCAATGGCAAGGTTCCTACCAAGAATGGACTAAGCGGACCGCGGAAGAAGCCTGGAGGGCTTTGAGAACGAGGCCTGCCCCATAAAACTGGCGCAGCTTTCTCATACGAACTCCGATCTGGGCTCTGTTTGGCTTGTTGGAAAGATCTCTCAAAGGCCAATCCTTTAAGAACTAATTTGGAAATAGAGCTTACACAAAATTTTTATACGAATAACAAGAAGGCCTACTTTTCACACCTTTAGTCTTCCAGCCGTGCCTCGAGTTTCCATCCAGCGTCGCGCGTCTAGTGACAGTCGGTGTGAGCCAATCTTGGCCAATTTTCGAATTTGGCTATGTACCAGCGTTAGTATCGACCGTAAGGTCAATAGCAAGGTTCCTACCAAGAATGGCACTAAGCGGACCGCGGAAGAAGCCTGGAGGGCTTTGAGAACGAGGCCTGCCCCATAAAACTGGCGCATCTTCCTCATACGAACTCCGATCTGGGCTCTGTTTGGCTTGTTGGAAAGATCTCTCAAAGGCCAATCCTTTAAGAACTGAATTTGGAAAAAAGAGCTTACACAAAATATTTTATACGAATAACAAGAAGGCCTACTTTTCACCTTTTAGTCTTCCACCGTGCCTCGATTTTCCAGCGTCGCGCGTCTAGTGACAGTCGGCGTGAGCCAATCTTGGCCAATTTTTGAATTTGGCTATGTACCAGCGTTAGTATCGACCGTAAGGTCAATAGCAAGGTTCCTACCAAGAATGGGACTAAGCGGACCGCGGAAGAAGCCTGGAGGGCTTTGAGAACGAGGCCTGCCCCATAAAACTGGCGCAGCTTTCTCATACGAACTCCGATCTGGGCTCTGTTTGGCTTGTTGGAAAGATCTCTCAAACGCGAATCCTTTAAGAACTGAATTTGGAAAAAAGAGCTTACACAAAATATTTTATACGAATAACAAGAAGGCCTACTTTTCACCTTTTAGTCTTCCACCCGTGCCTCGAGTTTCCAGCGTCGCGCGTCTAGTGACAGTCGGCGTGAGCCAATCTTGGCCAATTTTTGAATTTGGCTATGTACCAGCGTTAGTATCAACCGTAAGGTCAATAGCAAGGTTCCTACCAAGAATGGCACTAAGCGGACCGCGGAAGAAGCCTGGAGGGCTTTGAGAACGAGGCCTGCCCCATAAAACTGGCGCATCTTTCTCATACGAACTCCGATCTGGGCTCTATTTGGCTTGTTGCAAAGATCTCTCTGTTGACGGCTCTTAGACCCAATATTTACCCGTCAACTAGCTGCGCTTTTTATAATGAAACAATCACCAAAGGTAGACTTAGGTCTTTAAACTAATGATTTCCACGAGTCTTGGTGAATTTGTGAGTGCAGCTGCAAATCACAGGAAAACGGGGAAAAGGAAGCATAAAAGGCCCATCCTGGAAACACCAATTTTCCCCGTCATAAAGAATTATCCAAATAAAGCCCAACTCCCGATAAAAAGACTTCAAGTCCACCCATAGCAGGTGGATCAGAGGAGAAGGCGACCAGGGGAAGCCACCTGAGAAGGCCCAGGCCCAGAGGGGCCAGCCACAGGTCGGCCGACCCCAAACCCTAGGTCGGCCGACCCCTGTGGTGGCCCCACTGGCCCATCTTCCTATGGCGGTTCGCCACCGCCTTCCAGAGGTCGGTTCCACCTGCAATCAATGCCACCGACCTACGAACCGCCTCAAGTTGCCGACCTTCTTGGGCTATAAATAAAGGGGTACCCCCCTCCTCCAAAGCACATCACAAACACAAGTCATTCCACTCCCATCCAGGCCAAGGGCCTCTTGTACAGTAGTAGAATAGAGGAGAGGGCAAGGATCAAGAGAGGGATAGCTTTCCTTTTAGTTATTTCCTTATCTTGTACCCTTGGCGGATATTTATCTTATTAATAGTTCATCGTTCGTTCTTTGTTCGTTCGTCGTTCATTCATCGTTCTTCGTTCGTTCTTAGTTCGTTCGTCGTTCGTTCATCGTTCGTCGTTCGTTCTTGGTTCGTTCATCGTTCGTCGTTCGTTCGTCGTTCGTTCATAGAACGAACCTTGTTCTTATTCGTAAGATTAGTATTCGTGGTGTTATTGATCTAGTGAGCTTTACATACTAGTCGTTATTCTTGTTATACTTGTTTACGGGATCATCGCTCCGCGAGGGGTGCTCTAGCCTTCCAGATTGGTACCAGGACCGGGGTTAGAGTAGTAATCAACGGCATAGGCGTGGTGCCTAGGCTAGAGGTTACCTTTGTTTGCAGCGTGCCCCACGGTTTGTAGAGGTAGGCGGCAGGTGGTGACAGCCCTGTCCGTCCCTTGTAATCCTCCACGTTCGGGTTCGTCGTAGAGCTACAGGCTGGCGTGACTTGGCAGACCAGGTCTATACCAGTGCCCGAAGTAAACAAGTAGAGCTAGAGTGCGATCGTCCTACGGGACAGCTAGATCTTTATTCATCCTCTCGATCCTATACTACTGCCATTCTTGTGTGTCCTTGGGTAAAACTAACCTTGCTGCAGATTATCACCGTTCCTTGGGGAAAACAAATACGATACCTTGGAATACTCCCGGGTGAAGTGCTACAACGGTATTCCGTGCGCTTGCGGATTTATTCGTGGTGTAAGAAATACCAACAAGCATTTCTGGCGCCGTTGCCGGGGAACGGTTGCTAATTCTGTAGCGGACCAGGTTTGCCCTCGTAACTTATCTTTACATTTCCCGTTCAATTAAATTAGAAAAGAAAAAAAATACACACATGGAGTCATCACCTACAATCCAATCTTTTTCTACTCCACGGGGCGAGCTCTTAGAGCCACCATGTTCATCTCAACTTGTTGTTTCAACAAGCTATGAGCTCGGCCCCAGTTTTATTTCTTTGATCAAAGGACTTTCTTTCTCTGGTTTTAAAAATGAAAATCCTTTTGAACACTTGCGGAGTTTGAGCAATTGTGTGCATGCCGATTGATCAATGGCATGACACATGAAACTTTAAAGTGGAAATTGTTTTCTTCTTCTCACTCAATGGGAAGGCGAAGCAATGGTACACTTACACCCGCTAAGAGAGTGAACGGTGATTGGAAAGAATTGCGAGACAAATTTTGTCTAGCATTTTTTCCCGTATCTCGTATCACTGCTCTACGCGCGGAAATAATTAACTTTCGCCAAGAGGAGGAAGAAACCCTTAGTGCGGCATGGATACGGTTCTGTTCATTAACAGATTCCGGTCCAGAGTTATTGCTCCCAGAACCCGTTCTTTTGCAACATTTTTATTCAGGGTTGAGCAAAGACACCGCACTTTATCTTGACACGGCTGCCGGTGGTTCTTTCTCTCATAAGACCATAGCGGAAGCAAAAGATTTGCTAGAAAGAATTGTTGAAAATACACCTTTTTTTTCCGCTGAAATACCCGAGGAGCCGGAGTCAAAAGATGAGGAACTCATTGTGGAAACACAACAAAAGGTGTCTACCTTGGTAGACCCAACATCCGAGTCCTCATCTGATTCCCGAACAATGACAGAGGATGATGAACCTCTTGAGTTCCCATTTGAGTTTGAGGAAGAAATTTTTGAAGATTTTGGAAACACCTCGAACTATTTGTTTCAAAAGAGACCGCCTGTTCCTTTGCCACCTCCCGAACCAATTGAAAAAGAATATCTTGTGGAGACTGTTCGGGAGCTTACTTCAATCATGAGCGATGAATGGTTGAGGGAGAATGAGTTATCCATGGATATCATTCGGCTCTGCCCTCCCTCAACCAACATATGCTGCTCCATCAAAGGAACCAAGGTGGATGCACTCTACAACCCTCTTGTTGGTGCCAATATCCTCTCCGACACATACGCGTTGTCAATCTTTGGCAACCGACCATGGACATCAACAAACAAACTCTTCAAGCACCCATCAGGCCACATTCTTGAGAGTTTGGGGATTGTTAGAGATGTAACTCTCTATCATGAAGACCTTGAGGTTATCCTGGATTTCTACGTCTTCGAGGTCCCAGACTTCGACATAATGATCGGGCATCCCATAGAAAAATTCCTCATCGATGCCCCATCATTTGGAAACCTCAATTTCACCCTCGGAAAAGAGTCATTCTCCATTCCAATTACCACATCACGAAACACTCTTTCCGATGAACCACTTGAGGAATATCAAGTGGAGGAGGTCATGGCCATTTTTCCTCACATGGACCCCGAGTTAGCTTTAGAAGAAGATGCACAAGAGTTTATCTTAGAAGAAAGCCGACTCGGAGGACACCTTTGAGCTACCACAAACCACCACCACCGCCACGACCTCCCATTGATCTTAAAGCGCTACCTCCTGGTTTGCGCTATGCTTTCTTGCACGGAGATCCGCAAGCTCCCGTCATCATAAGTGACAAGCTTTCGGAAGAAGAAACCACCAAACTCATGGCCGTGCTTGAAAAACATCGCTCCGTTCTTGGCTACTCACTTGAAGACCTAAAAGGGATCAGCCCCGCTCTCTGCACCCATCGCATTCCCACGGATCCTGAAAGTACACCTTCACGGGAACCTCAAAGGAGGCTGAATAATGCGATGAGAGAAGTTGTGAAGAAAGAGGTCTTGAAGCTATTACACGCCGGGATCATCTATCCTGTTCCTCACAGTGATTGGGTGAGCCCCGTACAAGTGGTACCCAAAAAGGAGGTATGACGGTTGTTCATAATGATAAAAATGAACTCATTCCTCAACGAACCGTCACGGGGTGGCGAATGTGCATTGATTACCGAAAACTTAACAAGGCTACAAAGAAAGATCATTTTCCGCTGCCCTTCATCGATGAGATGTTGGAACGGTTGGCAAATCATTCTTTCTTCTGTTTCCTTGATGGGTATTCGGGATATCATCAAATTCCCATCCACCCCGACGATCAAAGTAAGACCACTTTCACATGCCCGTATGGAACTTATGCTTATCGTCGCATGTCTTTTGGTTTGTGCAATGCACCTGCCTCGTTCCAACGTTGCATGATGTCTATTTTCTCTGATATGATCGAAGAAATTATGGAAGTTTTTATGGATGATTTCTCTGTTTATGGAAAAACCTTCGATCATTGCTTAGAAAATTTAGACAAGGTCTTACAGAGATGCCATGAGAAGGACCTGGTACTTAATTGGGAAAAGTGCCACTTCATGGTCCAAGAGGGCATAGTTCTTGGACACCTTGTGTCCGAGAGAGGCATAGAGGTGGACAAAGCAAAAATAGAAGTTATAGAAAAGCTTCCGCCTCCTGTGAATATCAAGGGTGTTCGTAGTTTTCTGGGTCATGCTGGTTTTTATCGTCGTTTCATAAAAGATTTTTCTCAAATTGCACGACCCCTTACGAACTTGCTTGCTAAGGATGCACCCTTTGATTTCAATGATGACTGCATGCATGCCTTTGCTACTCTTAAAAATGCACTCATCTCTGCTCCAATCATTCAACCCCCTGATTGGACGCTTCCTTTTGAAATAATGTGTGATGCTAGTGATTATGCTGTGGGGGCAGTTCTTGGTCAAATGAAAGACAAAAAGCATCATGCAATTTCTTATGCTAGCAAAACTTTGACTGGAGCTCAGTTGAATTATACTACCACTGAGAAAGAGCTCCTTGCCGTTGTTTTTGCTTTTGACAAGTTTAGATCTTACTTAGCTGGAGCAAAAGTTATCGTTTACACTGATCATGCTGCTTTGAGATATCTGCTTGCTAAGAAAGATGCTAAACCTCGTCTCATAAGATGGATACTTCTGCTCCAAGAGTTTGATCTTGAAATTAAAGATAAGAAAGGAGTAGAAAATTCTGTAGCAGATCATTTGTCGCGTATGCAGTTCACTAACTTGCAGGAGTTACCCATAAATGACTTCCTACGCGATGACATGCTGCTGAAAGTGACGGATTCGCACCCTTGGTACGCCGACATCGTAAACTTCATCGCCACAGGATACGTACCACCAGGGGCGGATAAAAGAAGACTGATTTATGAAAGTCGCCGTCACTTATGGAATGAACCATACCTATATCGTGTCTGCGCCGATGGACTGCTTAGGCGATGTGTGCCCACTCCCGAGAGCACACAAATCATTGAAAAATGCCATGCAGCCCCATACGGTGGACACTATGGTGCCTTCCGTACCCAAGCAAAGATCTGGCAAAGTGGATTCTTCTGGCCAACCATGTATGAAGATACAAAAGAATTCATTAGAAGATGCCCACAATGCCAGAGATTTGGAGGCATCACAGCACGAGATGCAATGCCCCTCACATACAACCTTCAAGTCGAACTCTTCGATGTATGGGGCATTGACTTCATGGGACCATTCGTGAAGTCCCAAGATTGTGAGTACATATTGGTGGCAGTGGATTACGTATCCAAATGGGTAGAAGCTATGCCATGCCGAGCTGCCGACTCCAAACACGCTCGCCGGATGTTCCACGAGTTTATCTTTCCAAGGTTTGGAACTCCGAGAATGGTGATAAGCGACGGAGGGTCTCACTTCATTGATAAGACTTTCCGTAGCTTTCTAAGAGAGCTAGGAGCAAAGCACAACATTGCCACTCCATACCATCCCCAAACAAATGGGCAGGCCGAAACATCCAACAAACAAATCAAGCGGATCCTGCAGAAAACAGTCTTGGAAATGGGGAAGGGATGGAAGAACAAGCTACCCGATGCACTATGGGCATATAGAACAGCCTACAAGACACCCATAGGCATGTCACCATACCAACTCGTCTACGGAAAAACATGCCATTTGCCAGTCGAGTTGGAACATAAAGCATATTGGGCCATGAGAACTTGGAACATGGATATGAAAGGAGCTGGGTGGAGAAGAAAAATGGAGATAGCTGAGTTGGAAGAATGGAGAGACAAAGCATATCGCAACTCAGCCATCTACAAGGAGCGTACAAAGCGCTGGCATGACCGGCGAATAAGGATAAAAGAATTCAAAGTTGGAGACAAGGTGTTGCTCTTCAATTCAAGGGTAAAGCTCTTCGGGCATGGAAAATTGAGAAGTAAATGGAACGGACCATACACCATCATCGACACGTCGACTCATGGGGCAATCACACTCCAGGACGACGGAGGTAATGTATTCAAGGTAAATGGTCAGCGCCTTAAAATTTATCTTGAACCCGAAGCAAATAAAGATTTCGATGTCATGCACTTAATTGATTTAAATATCTTTTCTTGACCTCTGCATCAAAATGTCTTTCTATACCCTATATATTCCGAAATACCTTCCCCAACAAAACTCCACGAAAAACAGAAAGGCCAGAGCCTGCCAAGGCAGGTCGGCCGACCTGGCTACCAGGGTCGGCCGACCTCCTCTGGCAGCCTCTGCCTTCCATCTTTTGCTCTTTTTGCCACCCAACCTTTCCCTTCCTTGGTCGCCTATGCTTTGGAAATAAATCCTTCGTTTCTTCGCCGGGAGAGGGAGAACCACTATAAATACAACCCATTGCACCCCCTCTCCATTCATCTCTTTCAAGCTCCACTCCTTGAACCAAAACCTTCACCTCAGTCATGAGCGAAAAGAGCGACGCCTCCTCCATCTGCACCGAGAATAAGGGTAAGGAAGAAAGACCCTATTGGGTGGCCGATGACGAGCGTTTTGAAAGATGCGCTAAGGCTCTAGAAAAAGCCCACCTCAAGATTAGGAGCTTGGAGCAGGAGGTGGCCCGAGCAAAGAAGGAAAACGGCGTCCTCCAAAATCTCTACAACAATCTTATGCATGAGAGGATGCAAGACGAGGCCCTCATCAAAACTCTCTCCAAGAAGTGGGCACAAGTTGATCTGGCCCTGGAGGTGATAGAAAAGGATTAAGAGGGCCAAATAAATAGAATAAGAATAGGCGCTTTTGTTTATTTCCTTTTTATCAATTATTTCCCTTCCGTTTGTAATGCGCCTATCAGTTTAGTTTATAATTCAATCAATGATAGTGCTCCCCGGGCTTGCATACCGGTAGAGCAATATTTGTGTTTCCATATCTTTGTCGTTCTTGAAGGAAACAGGCAAAAAGGCAAGTGTGGGGGGGGACATCGCCATATCTGGAACAATCACAACCAAATCATCCAGAACCATACGAGGCAACTCAGGAAAGACCAACACACGAAACAACAGCACCAGTGGGGTCCAGGCCAGGTCGGCCGACCCCACCAGGAGGGTCGGGCGACCCCAGGTGGTCCCCACCAGGCTCCAGCCTCCTCCTGCCTCCTGAGTTTGCACCACACTTCCACTTTTTGCCTGCTACACCGTCAAGTTCATTCTGATAATCTGAAAATTTAAATAAAACTTGACGCACTAATCTTTTGGGAAAATCATAATTGATTTATCTTTTGCCCACAACTCTACCTCTCACATTCATGGACTTGCACACTTGTTATTTCTCGCTTCATCGCTGAATGCTTGTGAACACCTTATCATTAGGAACCCATGTTATTCCTAGATAATTGGCATGTGAGATATGGTTTGTCGAAATGATCATTGCTTAACCTTCAAGTCCTTGGGAATTTATCTTTATGAAAATCAAAAATTCCATAGTATGATGCTCCTCACTTGATTTATATTTTCCTACCAAGGCCAAGAACTCTACATGAATACTTTGATAGCCTATAAGCTGCTAGTTGTTGATTTGAGCTTTGTCAAATTCTTGGACCCTAGTGAGAAGCCTGTCATACTCTTTTGATCAAGATCACGTACACTCCACCTCACATGCTACACTTCTACACTGGAAGTTGAGCAACATTCCATCATCCATCCACCAAATAAATACTCCAAAAATCTCTGTTACCTTTCTCTCTCAAAAATATCAGTGGAGACATGGCTATGCAAAAAGAAAAAGAATAATCCCTGCTCATACAAAAGTAGAGCATAATGAAAAAAAATGATGATGGGAAAAATAAAAGAAAAGGAAAGAAAAAGTATGATAGCCATGTCCTCCTCAAAAGTTCAAAAAGAGAGAGAAGGTAACACCACAAAAGGAGTACAAATAATTTTCCACTTCATGCCACCACCACACATGCACATCTTGATCAGATTGTATGACTTGTTTTCTCCATTGGATCCAGTCTTTGACTTAGCAAATAAGAGACACTAGTATGCTCCACTTTACCCTACCTTGAGCTCCACAAAAGCCTGATCAAACACAAGGAGGGAGAGGCAAAATCATGGCCCTTGAGAGGAAAATACATAAACACCATGAGCGACTTGAGAGAGTCATTTGAGGAGCATGAAACTATGTTTTGTTTCTGAAAATTATGCAAAAATCCCAAGGTACTTGACAGGGAAGGCGAGGTGATTTGAGACATGACCGTTCCACTTATCAATCATCCAAGGAAGGCATGTTAGACACCTCAAAGTTCACAGGTATGAAGTGTGGCTTGCAATAACTTGTGTGCAGGCTCCCATTTATGAGGATGAGTATCTCCCGCCTTATGCTCGCAACTTTACTCGAGGACGAGCAAAGAGCTAAGTGTGGGGGAGTTGTTGACGGCTCTTAGACCCAATATTTACCCGTCAACTAGCTGCGCTTTTTATAATGAAACAATCACCAAAGGTAGACTTAGGTCTTTAAACTAATGATTTCCACGAGTCTTGGTGAATTTGTGAGTGCAGCTGCAAATCACAGGAAAACGGGGAAAAGGAAGCATAAAAGGCCCATCCTGGAAACACCAATTTTCCCCGTCA
Organism: Eragrostis nindensis; assembly: GCA_012490785.1. Taxonomy (NCBI): domain Eukaryota; kingdom Viridiplantae; phylum Streptophyta; class Magnoliopsida; order Poales; family Poaceae; genus Eragrostis; species Eragrostis nindensis. The sequence continues at coordinate 20,352 of JAAXCT010001389.1, forward strand.
TAAAGAATTATCCAAATAAAGCCCAACTCCCGATAAAAAGACTTCAAGTCCACCCATAGCAGGTGGATCAGAGGAGAAGGCGACCAGGGGAAGCCACCTGAGAAGGCCCAGGCCCAGAGGGGCCAGCCACAGGTCGGCCGACCCCAAACCCTAGGTCGGCCGACCCCCTATGGTGGCCCCACTGGCCCATCTTCCTATGGCGGTTCGCCACCGCCTTCCAGAGGTCGGTTCCACCTGCAATCAATGCCACCGACCTACGGAACCGCCTCAAGTTGCCGACCTTCTTGGGCTATAAATAAAGGGGTACCCCCCTCCTCCAAAGCACATCACAAGACACAAGTCATTCCACTCCCATCCAGGCCAAGGGCCTCTTGTACAGTAGTAGAATAGAGGAGAGGGCAAGGATCAAGAGAGGGATAGCTTTCCTTTTAGTTATTTCCTTATCTTGTACCCTTGGCGGATATTTATCTTATTAATAGTTCATCGTTCGTTCTTTGTTCGTTCGTCGTTCGTTCATCGTTCTTCGTTCGTTCTTAGTTCGTTCGTCGTTCGTTCATCGTTCGTCGTTCGTTCTTGGTTAGTTCATCGTTCGTCGTTCGTTCGTCGTTCGTTCATAGAACGAACCTTGTTCTTATTCGTAAGATTAGTATTCGTGGTGTTATTGATCTAGTGAGCTTTACATACTAGTCGTTATTCTTGTTATACTTGTTTACGGGATCATCGCTCCGCGAGGGGTGCTCTAGCCTTCCAGATTGGTACCAGGACCGGGGTTAGAGTAGTAATCAACGGCATAGGCGTGGTGCCTAGGCTAGAGGTTACCTTTGTTTGCAGCGTGCCCCACGGTTTGTAGAGGTAGGCGGCAGGTGGTGACAGCCCTGTCCGTCCCTTGTAATCCTCCACGTTCGGGTTCGTCGTAGAGCTACAGGCTGGCGTGACTTGGCAGACCAGGTCTATACCAGTGGCCGAAGTAAACAAGTAGAGCTAGAGTGCGATCGTCCTACGGGACAGCTAGATCTTTATTCATCCTCTCGATCCTATACTACTGCCATTCTTGTGTGTCCTTGGGTAAAACTAACCTTGCTGCAGATTATCACCGTTCCTTGGGGAAAACAAATACGATACCTTGGAATACTCCCGGGTGAAGTGCTACAACGGTATTCCGTGCGCTTGCGGATTTATTCGTGGTGTAAGAAATACCAACACTCTCAAAGGCCAATCCTTTAAGAATTGAATTTGGAAAAAAGAGCTTACACAAAATATTTTATACAAACGACAAGAAGGCCTACTTTTCACCTTTTAGTCTTCCACCCGTGCCTCGATTTTCCAGCGTCGCGCGTCTAGTGACAGTCGGCGTGAGCCAATCTTGGCCAATTTTTGAATTTGGCTATGTACCAGCGTTAGTATCAACCGTAAGGTCAATAGCAAGGTTCCTACCAAGAATGGGACTAAGCGGACCGCGGAAGAAGCCTGGAGGGCTTTGAGAACGAGGCCTGCCCCATAAAACTGGCGCAGCTTTCTCATACGAACTCCGATCTGGTCTCTGTTTGGCTTGTTGGAAAGATCTCTCAAAGGCCAATCCTTTAAGAACTGAATTTTTAAAAAGAGCTCACACAAAATTTTTTATATGAATAACAAGAAGGCCTACTTTTCACCTTTTAGTCTTCCACCCGTGCCTCGATTTTCCAGCGTCGCGCGTCTAGTGACAGTCGGCGTGAGCCAATCTTGGCCAATTTTTGAATTTGGCTATGTACCAGCGTTAGTATCGACCGTAAGGTCAATAGCAAGGTTCCTACCAAGAATGGCACTAAACGGACCGCGGAAGAAGCCTGGAGGGCTTTGAGAACGAGGCCTGCCCCATAAAACTGGCGCAGCTTTCTCATACGAACTCCGATCTGGGCTCTGTTTGGCTTGTTGGAAAGATCTCTCAAAGGCCAATCCTTTAAGAACTGAATTTGGAAAAAATTGCTTACACAATATATTTTATATGAGTAACAAGTTACATATTGGCCTCATTTCCACCTTTTTTCTTCCACCCGTGCCTCGATTTTCCAGCGTCGCGCGTCTAGTGACAGTCGGCGTGAGCCAATCTTGGCCAATTTTTGAATTTGGCTATGTACCAGCGTTAGTATCGACCGTAAGGTCAATAGCAAGGTTCCTACCAAGAATGGCTCCAAGCGGACCGCGGAAGAAGCCTGGAAGGCTGTGAGAACGAGGCCTGCCGCATAAAACTGGCGCAGCTTTCTCATACGAACTCCGATCTGGGCTCTGTTTGGCTTGTTGGAAAGATCTCTCAAAGGCCAATCCTTTAAGAACTAAATTTGGAAAATAGAGCTTACACAAAATATTTTATACGAATAACAAGAAGGCCTACTTTTCACCTTTTAGTCTTCCACCCGTGCCTCGATTTTCCAGCGTCGCGCGTCTAGTGACAGTCGGCGTGAGCCAATCTTGGCCAATTTTTGAATTTGGCTATGTACTAGCGTTAGTATCGACCGTAAGGTCAATAGTAAGGTTCCTACCTAGATTGGCTCTAAGCGGACCGCGGAAGAAGTCTGGAGGGCTTTGAGAACGAGGCCTGCCGCATAAAGGCGCATCTTTCTCATACGAACTCCGATCTGGGCTCTGTTTGGCTTGTTGGAAAGATCTCTCAAAGGCCAATCCTTTACGAACTAAATTTGGAAAAAAGAGCTTACACAAAATATTTTATACGAATAACAAGAAGGCCTACTTTTCACCTTTCAGTCTTCCTCCCGTGCCTCGATTTTCCAGCGTCGCGCGTCTAGTGACAGTCGGCGCGAGCCAATCTTGGCCAATTTTTGAATTTGGCTATGTACCAGCGTTAGTATCGACCGTAAGGTCAATAGCAAGGTTCCTACCAAGAATGGCACTAAACGGACCGCGGAAGAAGCCGGGAGGGCTTTGAGAACGAGGCCTGCCCCGTAAAACTGGCGCAGCTTTCTCATACGAACTCCGATCTGGGCTCTGTTTGGCTTGTTAGAAAGATCTCTCAAAGGCCAATCCTTTAAGAACCGAATTTGGAAAAAATTGCTTACACAATATATTTTATATGAGTAACAAGTTACATATTGGCCTCATTTCCACCTTTTTTCTTCCACCCGTGCCTCGATTTTCCAGCGTCGCGCGTCTAGTGACAGTCGGCGTGAGCCAATCTTGGCCAATTTTTGAATTTGGCTATGTACCAGCGTTAGTATCGACCGTAAGGTCAATAGCAAGGTTCCTACCAAGAATGGCTCCAAGCGGACCGCGGAAGAAGCCTGGAAGGCTGTGAGAACGAGGCCTGCCGCATAAAACTGGCGCAGCTTTCTCATACGAACTCCGATCTGGGCTCTGTTTGGCTTGTTGGAAAGATCTCTCAAAGGCCAATCCTTTAAGAACTAAATTTGGAAAATAGAGCTTACACAAAATATTTTATACGAATAACAAGAAGGCCTACTTTTCACCTTTTAGTCTTCCAGCCGTGCCTCGAGTTTCCAGCGTCGCGCGTCTAGTGACAGTCGGTGTGAGCCAATCTTGGCCAATTTTCGAATTTGGCTATGTACCAGCGTTAGTATCGACCGTAAGGTCAATAGCAAGGTTCCTACCAAGAATGGCACTAAGCGGACCGCGGAAGAAGCCTGGAGGGCTTTGAGAACGAGTCCTGCCCCATAAAACTGGCGCATCTTGCTCATACGAACTCCGATCTGGGCTCTGTTTGGCTTGTTGGAAAGATCTCTCAAAGGCCAATCCTTTAAGAACTAAATTTGGAAAAAAGAGCTTACACAAAATATTTTATACGAATAACAAGAAGGCCTACTTTTCACCTTTTAGTCTTCCACCCGTGCCTCGATTTTCCAGCGTCGCGCGTCTAGTGACAGTCGGCGTGAGCCAATCTTGGCCAATTTTTGAATTTGGCTATGTACCAGCGTTAGTATCGACCGTAAGGTCAATAGCAAGGTTCCTACCAAGAATGGCACTAAGCGGACCGCGGAAGAAGCCTGGAGGGCTTTGAGAACGAGGCCTGCCCCGTAAAACTAGCGCAGCTTTCTCATACGAACTCCGATCTGGGCTCTGTTTGGCTTGTTAGAAAGATCTCTCAAAGGCCAATCCTTTAAGAACCGAATTTGGAAAAAATTGCTTACACAATATATTTTATATTAGTAACAAGTTACATATAGGCCTCATTTCCACCTTTTTTCTTCCACCCGTGCCTTGATTTTCCAGCGTCGCGCGTCTAGTGACAGTCGGCGTGAGCCAATCTTGGCCAATTTTTGAATTTGGCTATGTACCAGCGTTAGTATCGACCGTAAGGTCAATAGCAAGGTTCCTACCAAGAATGGCTCCAAGCGGACCGCGGAAGAAGCCTGGAAGGCTGTGAGAACGAGGCCTGCCGCATAAAACTGGCGCAGCTTCCTCATACGAACTCCGATCTGGGCTCTGTTTGGCTTGTTGGAAAGATCTCTCAAAGGCCAATCCTTTAAGAACTGAATTTGGAAAAAAGAGCTTACACAAAATATTTTATACAAATAACAAGAAGGCCTACTTTTCACCTTTTAGTCTTCCACCCGTGCCTCGATTTTCCAGCGTCGCGCGTCTAGTGACAGTCGGCGTGAGCCAATCTTGGCCAATTTTTGAATTTGGCTATGTACCAGCGTTAGTATCAACCGTAAGGTCAATAGCAAGGTTCCTACCAAGAATGGCACTAAGCGGACCGCGGAAGAAGCCTGGAGGGCTTTGAGAACGAGGCCTGCCCCATAAAACTGGCGCATCTTTCTCATACGAACTCCGATCTGGGCTCTATTTGGCTTGTTGGAAAGATCTCTCAAAGGCCAATCCTTTAAGAACTGAATTTGGAAAAAAGAGCTTACACAAAATATTTTATACGAATAACAAGAAGGCCTACTTTTCACCTTTCAGTCTTCCTCCCGTGCCTCGACTTTCCAGCGTCGCGCGTCTAGTGACAGTCGGCGTGAGCCAATCTTGGCCAATTTTTGAATTTGGCTATGTACCAGCGTTAGTATCGACCGTAAGGTCAATAGCAAGGTTCCTACCAAGAATGGCACTAAGCGGACCGCGGAAGAAGCCTGGAGGGCTTTGAGAACGAGGCCTGCCCCATAAAACTGGCGCAGCTTTCTCATACGAACTCCGATCTGGGCTCTGTTTGGCTTGTTGGAAAGATCTCTCAAACGCGAATCCTTTAAGAACTGAATTTGGAAAAAAGAGCTTACACAAAATATTTTATACGAATAAGAAGGGAAGTAAGCTTTTCCCTTTAGTCTTCCTTTTACTCTTCCACCCGTGCCTCGAGTTTTCCAGCGTCGCGCGTCTAGTGACAGTCGGCGTGAGCCAATCTTGGCCAATTTTTGAATTTGGCTATGTACCAGCGTTAGTATCAACCGTAAGGTCAATAGCAAGGTTCCTACCAAGAATGGCACTAAGCGGACCGCGGAAGAAGCCTGGAGGGCTTTGAGAACGAGGCCTGCCCCATAAAACTGGCGCATCTTTCTCATACGAACTCCGATCTGGGCTCTGTTTGGCTTGTTGGAAAGATCTCTCAAAGGCCAATCCTTTAAGAATTGAAGTTGGAAAAAAGAGCTTACACAAAATATTTTATACGAATAACAAGAAGGCCTACTTTTCACCTTTCAGTCTTCCTCCCGTGCCTCGACTTTCCAGCGTCGCGCGTCTAGTGACAGTCGGCGTGAGCCAATCTTGGCCAATTTTTGAATTTGGCTATGTACCAGCGTTAGTATCGACCGTAAGGTCAATAGCAAGGTTCCTACCAAGAATGGCACTAAGCGGACCGCGGAAGAAGCCTGGAGGGCTTTGAGAACGAGGCCTGCCCCATAAAACTGGCGCAGCTTTCTCATACGAACTCCGATCTGGGCTCTGTTTGGCTTGTTGGAAAGATCTCTCAAACGCGAATCCTTTAAGAACTGAATTTGGAAAAAAGAGCTTACACAAAATATTTTATACGAATAACAAGAAGGCCTACTTTTCACCTTTTAGTCTTCCACCCGTGCCTCGAGTTTCCAGCGTCGCGCGTCTAGTGACAGTCGGCGTGAGCCAATCTTGGCCAATTTTTGAATTTGGCTATGTACCAGCGTTAGTATCAACCGTAAGGTCAATAGCAAGGTTCCTACCAAGAATGGCACTAAGCGGACCGCGGAAGAAGCCTGGAGGGCTTTGAGAACGAGGCCTGCCCCATAAAACTGGCGCATCTTTCTCATACGAACTCCGATCTGGGCTCTATTTGGCTTGTTGGAAAGATCTCTCAAAGGCCAATCCTTTAAGAATTGAATTTGGAAAAAAGAGCTTACACAAAATATTTTATACGAATAACAAGAAGGCCTACTTTTCACCTTTCAGTCTTCCTCCCGTGCCTCGATTTTCCAGCGTCGCGCGTCTAGTGACAGTCGGCGTGAGCCAATCTTGGCCAATTTTTGAATTTGGCTATGTACCAGCGTTAGTATCGACCGTAAGGTCAATAGCAAGGTTCCTACCAAGAATGGCACTAAACGGACCGCGGAAGAAGCCGGGAGGGCTTTGAGAACGAGGCCTGCCCCATAAAACTGGCGCAGCTTTCTCATACGAACTCCGATCTGGGCTCTGTTTGGCTTGTTGGAAAGATCTCTCAAAGGCCAATCCTTTAAGAACTGAATTTGGAAAAAATTGCTTACACAATATATTTTATATGAGTAACAAGTTACATATTGGCCTCATTTCCACCTTTTTTCTTCCACCCGTGCCTCGATTTTCCAGCGTCGCGCGTCTAGTGACAGTCGGCGTGAGCCAATCTTGGCCAATTTTTGAATTTGGCTATGTACCAGCGTTAGTATCGACCGTAAGGTCAATAGCAAGGTTCCTACCAAGAATGGCTCCAAGCGGACCGCGGAAGAAGCCTGGAAGGCTGTGAGAACGAGGCCTGCCGCATAAAACTGGCGCAGCTTTCTCATACGAACTCCGATCTGGGCTCTGTTTGGCTTGTTGGAAAGATCTCTCAAAGGCCAATCCTTTAAGAACTAAATTTGGAAAAAGAGCTTACACAAAATATTTTATACGAATAACAAGAAGGCCTACTTTTCACCTTTTAGTCTTCCACCCGTGCCTCGATTTTCCAGCGTCGCGCGTCTAGTGACAGTCGGCGTGAGCCAATCTTGGCCAATTTTTGAATTTGGCTATGTACCAGCGTTAGTATCGACCGTAAGGTCAATAGCAAGGTTCCTACCAAGAATGGCACTAAGCGGACCGCGGAAGAAGCCTGGAGGGCTTTGAGAACGAGGCCTGCCCCGTAAAACTAGCGCAGCTTTCTCATACGAACTCCGATCTGGGCTCTGTTTGGCTTGTTAGAAAGATCTCTCAAAGGCCAATCCTTTAAGAACCGAATTTGGAAAAAATTGCTTACACAATATATTTTATATTAGTAACAAGTTACATATAGGCCTCATTTCCACCTTTTTTCTTGCACCCGTGCCTTGATTTTCCAGCGTCGCGCGTCTAGTGACAGTCGGCGTGAGCCAATCTTGGCCAATTTTTGAATTTGGCTATGTACCAGCGTTAGTATCGACCGTAAGGTCAATAGCAAGGTTCCTACCAAGAATGGCTCCAAGCGGACCGCGGAAGAAGCCTGGAAGGCTGTGAGAACGAGGCCTGCCACATAAAACTGGCGCAGCTTTCTCATACGAACTCCGATCTGGGCTCTGTTTGGCTTGTTGGAAAGATCTCTCAAACGCGAATCCTTTAAGAACTGAATTTGGAAAAAAGAGCTTACACAAAATATTTTATACGAATAACAAGAAGGCCTACTTTTCACCTTTTAGTCTTCCACCCGTGCCTCGAGTTTCCAGCGTCGCGCGTCTAGTGACAGTCGGCGTGAGCCAATCTTGGCCAATTTTTGAATTTGGCTATGTACCAGCGTTAGTATCAACCGTAAGGTCAATAGCAAGGTTCCTACCAAGAATGGCACTAAGCGGACCGCGGAAGAAGCCTGGAGGGCTTTGAGAACGAGGCCTGCCCCATAAAACTGGCGCATCTTTCTCATACGAACTCCGATCTGGGCTCTATTTGGCTTGTTGGAAAGATCTCTCAAAGGCCAATCCTTTAAGAATTGAATTTGGAAAAAAGAGCTTACACAAAATATTTTATACAAACGACAAGAAGGCCTACTTTTCACCTTTTAGTCTTCCACCCGTGCCTCGATTTTCCAGCGTCGCGCGTCTAGTGACAGTCGGCGTGAGCCAATCTTGGCCAATTTTTGAATTTGGCTATGTACCAGCGTTAGTATCGACCGTAAGGTCAATAGCAAGGTTCCTACCAAGAATGGCACTAAGCGGACCGCGGAAGAAGCCTGGAGGGCTTTGAGAACGAGGCCTGCCCCATAAAACTGGCGCAGCTTTCTCATACGAACTCCGATCTGGTCTCTGTTTGGCTTGTTGGAAAGATCTCTCAAAGGCCAATCCTTTAAGAACTGAATTTTTAAAAAGAGCTCACACAAAATTTTTTATACGAATAACAAGAAGGCCTACTTTTCACCTTTTAGTCTTCCACCCGTGCCTCGATTTTCCAGCGTCGCGCGTCTAGTGACAGTCGGCGTGAGCCAATCTTGGCCAATTTTTGAATTTGGATATGTACCAGCGTTAGCATTGACCGTAAGGTCAAAAGCAAGGTTCCTACCATGAATGGCACTAAGCGGACCGCGGAAGAAGCCTGGAGGGCTTTGAGAACGAGGCCTGCCCCATAAAACTGGCGCAGCTTTCTCATACGAACTCCGATCTGGGCTCTGTTTGGCTTGTTGGAAAGATCTCTCAAACTAGGCTTGCGTCCTGCGGTCGATATTGCTCTGATACCACTTGTCACACCCGGTTTCAAAGACCAAAACCGAATGCATCTGTATGCGTGCCCAGGATCAAGTTTTCACGCACACAGGACAATATATGTGATAATGAACAATATCTTTATTAAATCGATAAGTATATTACATAAATGACCAGTAGGTCTAGAAAGAAAATTACATTGCGGTGGAATAATCTAAGCGTCGATGCCCTTCAACTCCACAGGAAGTCGACCGGAAGATTCGCAGGCCTAGAACTCCACTCCTTCACCTTCTGGTTTATCCCATGCTTCTCCTGTAGCTGAACAATGTAGGGGAGGGGATAGCCGTGAGTACATAGAGTACTCAGCAAGTGGGGGAAAAGATGACATGCAGGCTGAGACAATGAAGGCTAAAGGGTTTGTTGCAGAAAGCAAGTTTTATTTCACAAGTTTTTAAATGCAGCCTATTTACTTTACTAAGTGTAGAGGTCAAACCCAAGAAACCCATAGGTAAGACAACGAACAAAAACCGAACCATCCAAAGCCATCTTAACAATCCATTCCATCAAACCATCTCCATCATTCTCAACCATCCATCTAATCATGCGAGGGTTCCAGGCCGCTCTTGACCGTGAGCACGGCTGTCATGACAGTTTTACTTCTCTGCAGAGGTCGCGCCACTTTACCCACAAGTCGTGATTTCGTCCCCTGTTGCCAGGTGGACTAGAAACCTCCCTGATGCCCGTGGTTGCAAGCCACTTACACACTACCGAGGTGTGCGGCCAGGAGATCACTACGAGGCCTTTCCAAAGGGTCTTCCAGCGTGCACACGCCCACTAAGGTTCCGCCCCCGTCCATAAGTGATAGCCCTCAAACTAGCAGCTCATCACCCCAGAAGCCCCCTCTTGAGCCGTTCAGATCCAAGGGCAGTCCTCGTGACTCCCATTCCCCGCTCCGCCATTCGCACGCACAACACTGGAAGAACACCTAATTACTTAGCCAAGCTGCTCCCATAACAGTCTTGTGATGGCACTGTAGTCCCGGGTTGCCGCTCCACGAACCGGTCCTTAGGGTCTAGACAAGCATTCCACCATACCAACATGTGCCAACTGCACCATCAAACACTTCCCGCTTGCCCAGATCCTACCTCATACTACAACATTACCATATCCAAGCCTTCCCATAAATGTGTAATAAGTAGAGATTAACAAATTAATTAACACCCAACCAGGACTCAAGCATGCTAAGCATCGACTACCCATACCATGACATACTAGTTTAAGGCGACAAGGAAAGATAAACAAGTACTAGTAAACCCTATAGCATAGGTAACCCATCATATTGACACAAGCATGCAATTTGTAAATAAAACATTTCAAGAATAGGCGCAAGGTGCATCAAGGACACTTGCCTCAATAAAAGCTTCCCGTGCAAGTAATAGTGTTGCATCTCAGTTATTGCGATCCTTGGTCTTCAATATGTTGAGCGTCGTCTTGATTGATCTTGATACGTGCACTCGCTATTAAACCGTACACCGGAAGAACAAGCATGCACAAGCAAAGCAAGCACACAATCAATATATCATGCACGGTTCTGAACAGAAGAGAGCTGTGGTTGGATAGGGCAGGTTATGATGAAAATTTAGGCGCAAGAATCACCTAAATCGGAGTTATGGTTGAAAAGATATGCAAGTTCAAAGTTACATGGACTAAAACAGGAATTACAGAAACGTATGTGCACTGAACATGTGCGTGTTCCCGTTGATTTGATGCATGTTTGAGGATAAGGTTTCCACAGTACTATGCACAATATTGTGGAACATAACAAACACATGATGATTGGGGCACGAGATCACCTGAAAATGAGATCGAACGGATAGATCTCGATGATGTGGTTCTGCGACAGCTGATGGTGGCATGGCGTTCCTGGCTGATTCCTGCAGTATCTTGGGGAATCCTTCGGGGAAGTTGTATTAGATTTTCTGGAACACAATTGGGAATTGATTATGCATCAAAAACTGCAAGGGATTGGATGGAATACGGAGAGAATTACCATCAGGCGCGCTGGATGGATTCAGAACAGGTAGCAGGGGTCATTGCGAATCAGATCCCCGTTGATTCAGGTCAGATCTTGGCATGATCTTTTGATATGTTGTAGAGGACTTCATGGCGCATCTCTGGGCAAAATTTGGCGGCGTTTGGATGGGTGGATCATCGGGAACGTGGATGCCAATCTGCGGCAGCTCGGCTGGACGCGAGAGCAGGGAGTAGCGGCGGCAGCGTTGCGGCGTGGTTAGGGTTTGAGGGTTGAGGGTGGGCGTGGGGGAGAGCAGGTGGAACGTGGGGAGGGGCTCAAATATATATAGAGGGGGTGGTCTAGGGTTTGGGAGAGGTTTTGGGCTTGGCCCATAGGGGAGAGAGGCGTGGAAAGGTGGGCCTTGGCCCAAACGGCGTTGAAATGAAGGGATAGATGTGAGGGGATGGTGGGCTGCCCTAGTATTCAGCCCAAGAGGGTTTGAGGAGGTAGGGAGGTCGTGGGGAGGGGTCAAGAATTGTTAGAAGAGGTGGGGACGGTGTGCCAATGAAAGGAAAAGCGATAATAGGCATGAACGTGCATTAATCGAGCGTCAAATGCTGATTTTCTCTCCTTTTCTATGAAAGCGGTAGGTGAAAAGGAATGTGGATGGGATCATATCTTGAGTGTAGCTTGAACAATGTGGACAAAGTCATGTCCACATACAAGAATGTCAAGATGACGAGAGGTGACATTATGAAGGGATGTAGCACGACACATGGGGTCAGAACTAATATAGATAGAGGTGAGGCGTGTGATTAAGTTGGCGATTGGAACCACAAGGGTTGTCGGAAGATCTTGACAAGCCAAGTGAAGAGAAGGAAAAGACGGACTCGATTGTAGGTTTAGGATCTCCCCATTTTTTGTTAATATTCTTTAAAACATTTGAATAAAATTCATTGATTTTAAGATAGTTAAAATCCAAGAAAACATCTAGAGTTTTCTAAACTTTTAAAATCCAAATCAATTCCTTTCCAAAGAAGAAATTCTCTAAGGGAAAAAGGTCCTTCATGATAAAATAAATCTTTTTTAGAAATTCATTCAATTTATAATTTATTTTAGAAAATTGATTTTCTTCTAAGCAAGCTAAATTAATTTTTAAATATTAAATAAAATAAAACAAATCCTTTTCAATTTACCAAACCGTATAAATCTTGAAAACAAAATAAATACATTTCAATATAAAATATTCAAAAATGAATAAAACCGTTTGAAAATTTGAGAAAATTGGTGGTTAAAACTGAAAAACGGTTCACATCCCAAAATCGAAATTTTGGGGTGTGACAAACTACCCCCCTTAAAAGGAATCTCGCCCCGAGATTCAAAGAAGCCAAGGTTGGGAAGTAAATTAGGAGAAGATGATTTTATCGAGCAACATAAAGAGTCACACTATATGCAGAAAGGAGATAGATGGGTTCGAAAGGATAAGATATGTTCAAGGAAAGATTGGCTCAAAAACAACCTAGAATAGCACACAAGCAAACATACAAACAAGAACTCAAGTTGAGGTGGAGATCTTCAACTTCGTCTTGTGTTACTTATCGATGAAAATGCTTCAAAGCCTCGGCTAAAAGATTCTCCGGTGAGTAGTTGTTGTCGCTGTTGTCTTCTCGATCTTCACGCCGTCTTCGTACGGAATAAGGAAAGAAACATAGAAACAAACAACCAAGATAGAACAGAAGGCTTAAAAAAAAGGATGAGGCTAGAGACGAGGTTAAACACAACATACAAGCACGCATAGCAATCATACATGCACATTACAATCAAACAATTCAACGTTTCTAAAGCGCAAAGCTAACACTATTTTGGACAACTTCCTGACATAGGGTTGTTTTGGAGGCTTAGGATATATACCAATAAATCTACTAAAGGCTAGGCCGAACCGCGAAAACATTTTATTTTAAAATAAAATAAGAAAACAACTAATCAATGAAGCAGGTAAAGAAAACAAGAAAAACAATTAGCAAGGAGTTTTGCATAACATAGTTTTGAAAATATCTTTTAAAAATCGACCATTTCTAACTAGGCTTGCGTCCTGCGGTCGATATTGCTCTGATACCACTTGTCACACCCGGTTTCAAAGACCAAAACCGAATGCATCTGTATGCGTGCCCAGGATCAAGTTTTCACGCACACAGGACAATATATGTGATAATGAACAATATCTTTATTAAATCGATAAGTATATTACATAAATGACCAGTAGGTCTAGAAAGAAAATTACATTGCGGTGGAATAATCTAAGCGTCGATGCCCTTCAACTCCACAGGAAGTCGACCGGAAGATTCGCAGGCCTAGAACTCCACTCCTTCACCTTCTGGTTTATCCCATGCTTCTCCTGTAGCTGAACAATGTAGGGGAGGGGATAGCCGTGAGTACATAGAGTACTCAGCAAGTGGGGGAAAAGATGACATGCAGGCTGAGACAATGAAGGCTAAAGGGTTTGTTGCAGAAAGCAAGTTTTATTTCACAAGTTTTTAAATGCAGCCTGTTTACTAAGTGTAGAGGTCAAACCCAAGAAACCCATAGGTAAGACAACGAACAAAACCGAACCATCCAAAGCCATCTTAACAATCCATTCCATCAAACCATCTCCATCATTCTCAACCATCCATCTAATCATGCGAGGGTTCCAGGCCGCTCTTGACCGTGAGCACGGCTGTCATGACAGTTTTACTTCTCTGCAGAGGTCGCGCCACTTTACCCACAAGTCGTGATTTCGTCCCCTGTTGCCAGGTGGACTAGAAACCTCCCTGATGCCCGTGGTTGCAAGCCACTTACACACTACCGAGGTGTGCGGCCAGGAGATCACTACGAGGCCTTTCCAAAGGGTCTTCCAGCGTGCACACGCCCACTAAGGTTCCGCCCCCGTCCATAAGTGATAGCCCTCAAACTAGCAGCTCATCACCCCAGAAGCCCCCTCTTGAGCCGTTCAGATCCAAGGGCAGTCCTCGTGACTCCCATTCCCCGCTCCGCCATTCGCACGCACAACACTGGAAGAACACCTAATTACTTAGCCAAGCTGCTCCCATAACAGTCTTGTGATGGCACTGTAGTCCCGGGTTGCCGCTCCACGAACCGGTCCTTAGGGTCTAGACAAGCATTCCACCATACCAACATGTGCCAACTGCACCATCAAACACTTCCCGCTTGCCCAGATCCTACCTCATACTACAACATTACCATATCCAAGCCTTCCCATAAATGTGTAATAAGTAGAGATTAACAAATTAATTAACACCCAACCAGGACTCAAGCATGCTAAGCATCGACTACCCATACCATGACATACTAGTTTAAGGCGACAAGGAAAGATAAACAAGTACTAGTAAACCCTATAGCATAGGTAACCCATCATATTGACACAAGCATGCAATTTGTAAATAAAACATTTCAAGAATAGGCGCAAGGTGCATCAAGGACACTTGCCTCAATAAAAGCTTCCCGTGCAAGTAATAGTGTTGCATCTCAGTTATTGCGATCCTTGGTCTTCAAAATGTTGAGCGTCGTCTTGATTGATCTTGATACGTGCACTCGCTATTAAACCGTACACCGGAAGAACAAGCATGCACAAGCAAAGCAAGCACACAATCAATATATCATGCACGGTTCTGAACAGAAGAGAGCTGTGGTTGGATAGGGCAGGTTATGATGAAAATTTAGGCGCAAGAATCACCTAAATCGGAGTTATGGTTGAAAAGGTATGCAAGTTCAAAGATACATGGACTAAAACATGAATTACAGAAACGTATGTGCACTGAACATGTGCGTGTTCCCATTGATTTGATGCATGTTTGAGGATAAGGTTTCCACAGTACTATGCACAATATTGTGAAACATAACAAACACATGATGATTGGGGCACGAGATCACCTGAAAATGAGATCGAACGGATAGATCTCGATGATGTGGTTCTGCGACAGCTGATGGTGGCATGGCGTTCCTGGCTGATTCCTGCAGTATCTTGGGGAATACTTCGGGGAAGTTGTATTAGATTTTCTGGAACACAATTGGGAATTCATTATGCATCAAAAACTGCAAGGGATTGGATGGAATACGGAGAGAATTACCATCAGGCGCGCTGGATGGATTCAGAACAGGTAGCAGGGGTCATTGCGAATCAGATCCCCGTTGATTCAGGTCAGATCTTGGCATGATCTTTTGATATGTTGTAGAGGACTTCATGGCGCATCTCTGGGCAAAATTTGGCGGCGTTTGGATGGGTGGATCATCGGGAACGTGGATGCCAATCTGCGGCAGCTCGGCTGGACGCGAGAGCAGGGAGTAGCGGCGGCAGCGTTGCGGCGTGGTTAGGGTTTGAGGGTTGAGGGTGGGCGTGGGGGAGAGCAGGTGGAACGTGGGGAGGGGCTCAAATATATATAGAGGGGGTGGTCTAGGGTTTGGGAGAGGTTTTGGGCTTGGCCCATAGGGGAGAGAGGCGTGGAAAGGTGGGCCTTGGCCCAAACGGCGTTGAAATGAAGGGATAGATGTGAGGGGATGGTGGGCTGCCCTAGTATTCAGCCCAAGAGGGTTTGAGGAGGTAGGGAGGTCGTGGGGAGGGGTCAAGAATTGTTAGAAGAGGTGGGGACGGTGTGCCAATGAAAGGAAAAGCGATAATAGGCATGAACGTGCATTAATCGAGCGTCAAATGCTGATTTTCTCTCCTTTTCTATGAAAGCGGTAGGTGAAAAGGAATGTGGATGGGATCATATCTTGAGTGTAGCTTGAACAATGTGGACAAAGTCATGTCCACATACAAGAATGTCAAGATGACGACAGGTGACATTATGAAGGGATGTAGCACGACACATGGGGTCAGAACTAATATAGATAGAGGTGACGCGTGTGATTAAGTTGGCGATTGGAACCACAAGGGTTGTCGGAAGATCTTGACAAGCCAAGTGAAGAGAAGGAAAAGACGGACTCGATTGTAGGTTTAGGATCTCCCCATTTTTTGTTAATATTCTTTAAAACATTTGAATAAAATTCATTGATTTTAAGATAGTTAAAATCCAAGAAAACATCTAGAGTTTTCTGAACTTTTAAAATCCAAATCAATTCCTTTCCAAAGAAGAAATTCTCTAAGGGAAAAAGGTCCTTCATGATAAAATAAATCTTTTTTAGAAATTCATTCAATTTATAATTTATTTTAGAAAATTGATTTTCTTCTAAGCAAGCTAAATTAATTTTTAAATATTAAATAAAATAAAACAAATCCTTTTCAATTTACCAAACCGTATAAATCTTGAAAACAAAACAAATATATTTCAATATAAAATATTCAAAAATGAATAAAAGCGTTTGAAAATTTGAGAAAATTGGTGGTTAAAACTGAAAAACGGTTCACATCCCAAAATCGAAATTTTGGGGTGTGACAAACTACCCCCCTTAAAAGGAATCTCGCCCCGAGATTCAAAGAAGCCAAGGTTGGGAAGTAAATTAGGAGAAGATGATTTTATCGAGCAACATAAAGAGTCACACTATATGCAGAAAGGAGATAGATGGGTTCGAAAGGATAAGATATGTTCAAGGAAAGATTGGCTCAAAAACAACCTAGAATAGCACACAAGCAAACATACAAACAAGAACTCAAGTTGAGGTGGAGATCTTCATCTTCGTCTTGTGTTACTTATCGATGAAAATGCTTCAAAGCCTCGGCTAAAAGATTCTCCGGTGAGTAGTTGTTGTCGCTGTTGTCTTCTCGATCTTCACGCTGTCTTCGTACGGAATAAGGAAAGAAACATAGAAACAAACAACCAAGATAGAACAGAAGGCTTAAAAAAAGAGGATGAGGCTAGAGACGAGGTTAAACACAACATACAAGCACGCATAGCAATCATACATGCACATTACAATCAAACAATTCAACGTTTCTAAAGCGCAAAGCTAACACTATTTTGGACAACTTCCTGACATAGGGTTGTTTTGGAGGCTTAGGATATATACCAATACATCTACTAAAGGCTAGGCCGAACCGCGAAAACATTTTATTTTAAAATAAAATAAGAAAACAACTAATCAATGAAGCAGGTAAAGAAAACAAGAAAAACAATTAGCAAGGAGTTTTGCATAACATAGTTTTGAAAATATCTTTTAAAAATCGACCATTTCTAACTAGGCTTGCGTCCTGCGGTCGATATTGCTCTGATACCACTTGTCACACCCGGTTTCAAAGACCAAAACCGAATGCATCTGTATGCGTGCCCAGGATCAAGTTTTCACGCACACAGGACAATATATGTGATAATGAACAATATCTTTATTAAATCGATAAGTATATTACATAAATGACCAGTAGGTCTAGAAAGAAAATTACATTGCGGTGGAATAATCTAAGCGTCGATGCCCTTCAACTCCACAGGAAGTCGACCGGAAGATTCGCAGGCCTAGAACTCCACTCCTTCACCTTCTGGTTTATCCCATGCTTCTCCTGTAGCTGAACAATGTAGGGGAGGGGATAGCCGTGAGTACATAGAGTACTCAGCAAGTGGGGGAAAAGATGACATGCAGGCTGAGACAATGAAGGCTAAAGGGTTTGTTGCAGAAAGCAAGTTTTATTTCACAAGTTTTTAAATGCAGCCTGTTTACTAAGTGTAGAGGTCAAACCCAAGAAACCCATAGGTAAGACAACGAACAAAACCGAACCATCCAAAGCCATCTTAACAATCCATTCCATCAAACCATCTCCATCATTCTCAACCATCCATCTAATCATGCGAGGGTTCCAGGCCGCTCTTGACCGTGAGCACGGCTGTCATGACAGTTTTACTTCTCTGCAGAGGTCGCGCCACTTTACCCACAAGTCGTGATTTCGTCCCCTGTTGCCAGGTGGACTAGAAACCTCCCTGATGCCCGTGGTTGCAAGCCACTTACACACTACCGAGGTGTGCGGCCAGGAGATCACTACGAGGCCTTTCCAAAGGGTCTTCCAGCGTGCACACGCCCACTAAGGTTCCGCCCCCGTCCATAAGTGATAGCCCTCAAACTAGCAGCTCATCACCCCAGAAGCCCCCTCTTGAGCCGTTCAGATCCAAGGGCAGTCCTCGTGACTCCCATTCCCCGCTCCGCCATTCGCACGCACAACACTGGAAGAACACCTAATTACTTAGCCAAGCTGCTCCCATAACAGTCTTGTGATGGCACTGTAGTCCCGGGTTGCCGCTCCACGAACCGGTCCTTAGGGTCTAGACAAGCATTCCACCATACCAACATGTGCCAACTGCACCATCAAACACTTCCCGCTTGCCCAGATCCTACCTCATACTACAACATTACCATATCCAAGCCTTCCCATAAATGTGTAATAAGTAGAGATTAACAAATTAATTAACACCCAACCAGGACTCAAGCATGCTAAGCATCGACTACCCATACCATGACATACTAGTTTAAGGCGACAAGGAAAGATAAACAAGTACTAGTAAACCCTATAGCATAGGTAACCCATCATATTGACACAAGCATGCAATTTGTAAATAAAACATTTCAAGAATAGGCGCAAGGTGCATCAAGGACACTTGCCTCAATAAAAGCTTCCCGTGCAAGTAATAGTGTTGCATCTCAGTTATTGCGATCCTTGGTCTTCAAAATGTTGAGCGTCGTCTTGATTGATCTTGATACGTGCACTCGCTATTAAACCGTACACCGGAAGAACAAGCATGCACAAGCAAAGCAAGCACACAATCAATATATCATGCACGGTTCTGAACAGAAGAGAGCTGTGGTTGGATAGGGCAGGTTATGATGAAAATTTAGGCGCAAGAATCACCTAAATCGGAGTTATGGTTGAAAAGGTATGCAAGTTCAAAGATACATGGACTAAAACATGAATTACAGAAACGTATGTGCACTGAACATGTGCGTGTTCCCATTGATTTGATGCATGTTTGAGGATAAGGTTTCCACAGTACTATGCACAATATTGTGAAACATAACAAACACATGATGATTGGGGCACGAGATCACCTGAAAATGAGATCGAACGGATAGATCTCGATGATGTGGTTCTGCGACAGCTGATGGTGGCATGGCGTTCCTGGCTGATTCCTGCAGTATCTTGGGGAATACTTCGGGGAAGTTGTATTAGATTTTCTGGAACACAATTGGGAATTCATTATGCATCAAAAACTGCAAGGGATTGGATGGAATACGGAGAGAATTACCATCAGGCGCGCTGGATGGATTCAGAACAGGTAGCAGGGGTCATTGCGAATCAGATCCCCGTTGATTCAGGTCAGATCTTGGCATGATCTTTTGATATGTTGTAGAGGACTTCATGGCGCATCTCTGGGCAAAATTTGGCGGCGTTTGGATGGGTGGATCATCGGGAACGTGGATGCCAATCTGCGGCAGCTCGGCTGGACGCGAGAGCAGGGAGTAGCGGCGGCAGCGTTGCGGCGTGGTTAGGGTTTGAGGGTTGAGGGTGGGCGTGGGGGAGAGCAGGTGGAACGTGGGGAGGGGCTCAAATATATATAGAGGGGGTGGTCTAGGGTTTGGGAGAGGTTTTGGGCTTGGCCCATAGGGGAGAGAGGCGTGGAAAGGTGGGCCTTGGCCCAAACGGCGTTGAAATGAAGGGATAGATGTGAGGGGATGGTGGGCTGCCCTAGTATTCAGCCCAAGAGGGTTTGAGGAGGTAGGGAGGTCGTGGGGAGGGGTCAAGAATTGTTAGAAGAGGTGGGGACGGTGTGCCAATGAAAGGAAAAGCGATAATAGGCATGAACGTGCATTAATCGAGCGTCAAATGCTGATTTTCTCTCCTTTTCTATGAAAGCGGTAGGTGAAAAGGAATGTGGATGGGATCATATCTTGAGTGTAGCTTGAACAATGTGGACAAAGTCATGTCCACATACAAGAATGTCAAGATGACGACAGGTGACATTATGAAGGGATGTAGCACGACACATGGGGTCAGAACTAATATAGATAGAGGTGACGCGTGTGATTAAGTTGGCGATTGGAACCACAAGGGTTGTCGGAAGATCTTGACAAGCCAAGTGAAGAGAAGGAAAAGACGGACTCGATTGTAGGTTTAGGATCTCCCCATTTTTTGTTAATATTCTTTAAAACATTTGAATAAAATTCATTGATTTTAAGATAGTTAAAATCCAAGAAAACATCTAGAGTTTTCTGAACTTTTAAAATCCAAATCAATTCCTTTCCAAAGAAGAAATTCTCTAAGGGAAAAAGGTCCTTCATGATAAAATAAATCTTTTTTAGAAATTCATTCAATTTATAATTTATTTTAGAAAATTGATTTTCTTCTAAGCAAGCTAAATTAATTTTTAAATATTAAATAAAATAAAACAAATCCTTTTCAATTTACCAAACCGTATAAATCTTGAAAACAAAACAAATACATTTCAATATAAAATATTCAAAAATGAATAAAAGCGTTTGAAAATTTGAGAAAATTGGTGGTTAAAACTGAAAAACGGTTCACATCCCAAAATCGAAATTTTGGGTGTGACAGAAAGTAGAGCGACGGAATCCCTTCGAGGCTATCCTCGACTTCGACGAATTTTCGTTCCACTCCCGAGAGCAAAGGGGGGACGACGCTCGAAACGAGCTCACTTCCTCGCCGAAAGTAGAGCGACGGAATCCCTTCGAGGCTATCCTCGACTTCGACGAATTTTCGTTCCACTCCCGACGAGCAAAGGGGAGGACGACGCTCGAAACGAGCTCACTTCCTCGCCGAAAGTAGAGCGACGGAATCCCTTCGAGGCTATCCTCGACTTCGACGAATTTTCGTTCCACTCCCGAGAGCAAAGGGGGGGACGACGCTCGAAACGAGCTCACTTCCTCGCCGAAAGTAGAGCGACGGAATCCCTTCGAGGCTATCCTCGACTTCGACGAATTTTCGTTCCACTCCCGACGAGCAAAGGGGGGGACGACGCTCGAAACGAGCTCACTTCCTCGCCGAAAGTAGAGTGACGGAATCCCTTCGAGGCTATCCTCGACTTGACGAATTTTCGTTCCACTCCCGACGAGCAAAGGGGGGGACGACGCTCGAAACGAGCTCACTTCCTCGCCGAAAGTAGAGCGACGGAGTCCTCCGAGGCTATCCTCGACCAAATCTTCGTCCACTCTCGACGAGCAAAGGGGGGACGACGCTCGTAACGAGCTCACTTCCTCGCCGAAAGCGGAGCGACGAAACACCTTCGAGGCCACCCTCGACGAACAATTTTCGTTCCACAAAGAAGGGACGACGCCGACGATATCATCACACGCTCGAAAGAGCTTACATTCCAACATACGTCGAGCTAAAACAGCTCGACACGAATTACAATACCGACCAAGTCGGCACCTCGACACGGGGCCCGAAGGCCCCTCTTACAGCGCACCTCCGGGGCGCATCCCTAAAGACGCTTCGGCCCTAGCTATCTCCTCCCGAGCTCGCGCAAGTGTGCGCCGGAGCGAAGCGAAGTCTGCCGGAGTCGACGCTGCAGCAACATTGGCCTGCAATTCCTCCAAGTCCACCTCGGCGGAAGCACCTTCGTCATCGCTTGACACGTCGACCACCTCCACCTTCGGAGCAATAAGAAGAGGAGGGTTCAGCGCTACAGCCAAACAATGCGCTTCGCGACGAACTCGCCTTTCAAGCAAAGCTTCGGAAGGAACCCTCGGTACCTGCGCCATCAACCGTGCGTTTCGAAGGCGCAAATCCCGAAAGAAGTCCCCGAAGGACCCGCTCGGGTTACGCCGAAGCCAACAACGCCACTGCGTGCCCTTAACATAGTAAGGGCGACCCTCCGGAGCTGGAATCAGAATGCTTTCCGGAACGACGTCAAGACACATCA
Source organism: Eragrostis nindensis (assembly GCA_012490785.1). Taxonomy (NCBI): domain Eukaryota; kingdom Viridiplantae; phylum Streptophyta; class Magnoliopsida; order Poales; family Poaceae; genus Eragrostis; species Eragrostis nindensis. The sequence goes on from JAAXCT010001389.1 coordinate 42,029, forward strand.
AGGCATGATTGCCTTCGGCCCCAGCCGAAACCTATAAGTCGCAATGGAAGCACAAACATCACGAAGAATTCCATTAAACGGCCCGAGGGGCACCTAGTACAAACTATGTACACCAAAAGGAGCATGGCTCGAAGCCAGCGAACTCACACCTGAGGGGGAGGCTGGGCCGAAGAGTCAACCTCCGCAACGTTGCCCTGGCCTGACACCGAGCCTCCACCCCCGCTACAAACTAGGGTGCTGGCGCTCCCGGCCCCGGCAGGAATCTCGCCCGACGGAGGTGTCACCACGGAGGAAGTAGCAGCCGGAGGCGGAACCGGAACGGAGCCGCCGCTTCCGGGCTTCGACTTCCGAGAGGCGGCAGCAGTGAGAGCAGACTGCCGAGCCAGCTTCTCCCCCACCACCATCCAGAAGTGCTGGCCAAGCTGGTTCCCGAAGTTCTTCACCCTCGAGGCCAGCTCCCGGAACCGGCTCCCATCTCCAGCCGCCATCTCCCCTAACTGAGTCGAGGCAGAAGCGGCAGCGGGAAGGTGAGTGCAGCCCACCTGCAAGAGCGAACTGAAGGCAGCAGTCCAGGCAGTCTCGGCGCAGAAGGTGCCGAAGGCCTTCATGGCTCGGGAGGCCAACTTCACGGAGCGCACAAGGCGCCCGATGCTCCCTCCGAGGTCGTCGGCGGCATGCTTGGCCGGCTGTACTTCGACGCCCAGCCCTTCGAGCAGGCTGTTGAAATCGCCAAGTGCTTGCCATGCTGCAGCAGCTTCTTCTTCCCTCTGCGTCTCGGCGGCACCTAGCAGCGTCCGAGCCTCCGACAGCTCCTTCTCGGTGGCGTCCTTCGCGCGGGTCAAAGCCTCGAAGGAGATCTTCAGGCTTTCCAGCTCCTTCAGGGCCTTCTCGGAGACCGCCTTCTCCGACGTCAAGGCATCGGAGGAAGTCTTCACCACCGCCAAGGCCTTCTCCAGCTCCGACGCAAGAGCGTCGCGCCCCTGTTCCGCCGCCTTCTGATTCTTCTTGGCGGTCTCGGCAGCCGCCTCCGCGATTTCGGCGCGCGCCCGGAGCCGCGCAAGGTCGAAGCCCTCAAGCGACCCTTGCAGATGTCGGGCAAGCACCGCGGCCTGTCGAAGCAAAGCAAGTAAGCTTCGAGGAAGTAACAACAGCAAGGCACAAGGACAACAAACCTTCATCGCTAGCCCCGAAAGGGCCGCGGCAGCATCCTCCGGAGCAACTCCCTCCATTGCCCCCTCCAGCTCATCGAGCCCGTTGAAGTCGTAGATCCCCCGAAGGACATCAGCGGCCTCCGGACGATCCACGAAGTCGTGCCAGCCGAGGCGACCCTCCGACCCCTTCGGCTCGCCCGCCTCCTCGATGGGCGACTTCCCGAAGTAGCCCTTTCCCCGGCCATGACTGGGCATCGGCTCGGTCCTCCCCCCCCCCCCCCGGAAGACCCCTCCTCGGAAGTCTCTTCGGTGCAGCGGCCTTCCGCTAGAGCAACGGAGTTAGTGGGACTGTCACAACCAGCAAAGCAAGAGTGATGGGAAGAGAAAATGATACCGGGAGACCGAGGGACCGGCTCCATCGTTTCTTCGACGCCCGCCGCGAAGGATGGCATCCCGAAGAAGCCGACGTCTTCGTCGTCGGACTCCAGATTCACCACCTTCTCGGCAACGCGTGGAGCCGTTGCCGCGGCAATCCCCACGCGGGCAGCGTCGTCGGACAACTCCTCCGGGTCGGTGCCATAACCCAAGTCCGCGACGCCACTCGACGCCCCAGCTCGGGAAGCAGACTTCTCGACGCGCGTCTCGGCGAGCCGAGACCTCTTCGGCGCCGGCCTGCTCGTGCCCCCGGCAGCGCGTTTCGAGCCGGCAGAGACGACGACCTCCGGAGCTAAGGGGCCTTCGCTCTCGGCCTCCTCATCCTCCCCTTCGCCGCTGGCAGGGACGGGGGCAGCGACGAGCACCTCTCGCTCCGGCAACGGCACCTCCGGGTACTTGATGGAGAACACCCGATTGATACGGGGACCCACAACAAGCTTCGCCCGACGCGCAGCCTCGTCCGCAAGGAAGGGGCCGAGAATCTCAGCGGCGCCGTCCTCCACCTGTCTCAGCGTCTTAGCTGCACAAACCACGTCGTCAAGCTACGGCAAACAGCCGAAAGAAAATGTCCACCGGAGCAAACGTACCTGGAAAATTCTCCGGCTTCAAGTGGACCTCCGGGTCCCCGCCCGGAACCTCAACAACGAACCGCTGCTCCCAGTTGCGGAGCAAAGGCCACACCCCGGCGGCGATGAACTCTTCGGTGAGGTCGCGCATCGAGAACTTCCGTGCCACCGTCTCCAGCAGCTTCACCCGGGACTCGCCGGTCCCGTCCAACTCCACCGTCGGGTACCGATGGAAGAGCACCTCCGACATCGTCGACCGAAGGGGGCACCCCTCCTCCACACGGTAGTAGAACCACCCGGTGGTCCAGCGCCCCCAGTGCAGCTTGTACGCCTTCGCCGGAACGACGGCTTCGGGGCGGGGCACGAAGGAGATAACTCCCATGGAGCCGATGAGGTCCTTCCCATCCAGCTTCAGCATCTTCTTCACGGCGTGCGCGTAGTGCGTCACCGCAAAGGCCCCAGCATGCGGCCGAGACCCTTCGAGCCAAAACGCCCACTCGAAGACGCTCAGCCGCACGAGTGCGTTGACGGTGAGCTGCTGGATCTCGAGGCCGAAGAGATCCAACACCTCGGCCACGAAGGGGGAGCAGGGCATCCGAAACCCGGCCTCGAAGAACCGCCGGTACAGAACGATGTACCCGTCCTTCGGACTAGGGGTCGTCTCCCCCTTCCTTGGCGCTTCGGCCCGGCTCCGCTCCAGGAGCCCATCGGCGGCCATCTCGTCCAGCGCCTTCGTGTCGATCGTGCTGCGGTCGACGAACGGTGACGCCGAGTAGCGGTCATCGATGCGAACGCGCTGCGAAGCGCCGGTCTTCCCCTTCCGAGCCATCTCCGAAGCCAGGGCGACTACTTGGAAGCAGGCAACGAAGCGCGCGGAAGCAACAAGAACGTCGAAGCAAGCCAACTGAGCGGTTGCGGCGCGGCGTGAGAGCGAGGAATGACTGGCGGAGTGAAAACCCTGGGCACCCGGGCGGTAAATATATAGCCCCGGGTGAATCGGTCTGACCGTCCGATGAAGGATCAATGGCCGCAGATCCTGCCACGCAACCAGACGCGTCCCATCATGCGAAACGGCGTCGCATCGCGATCCGCGCTGAGTCAGTCCAGTAAACGAGATGGCGTCGCTCCGCAATTCGCGCCGAGCATTTAAGACACCTTCAACGGGTAGCTGGCAGCTATCTTCGCGCCATCAGCGACACCTTCGGCGACCGTGCCCTTCGGCTATCGCCGTGACATGGCCGGCAGCTACCTTCGCGCCATCAGCGCCACCTTCGGCGACCATGCCTTTCGGCCATCGCGGTGATATAGCCGGCAGCTATCTCCGCGCCACCAGCGAACAACCTTCGGCGATCGCGCCCTTCGGCAAACACGGCGCCATCGCCTGAAGCAACCATCGGGTCATCTGCGACAATCTTCGTCGACCACCGTACCTTCGGCGACCGAACCTTCGGTGTCGGGACCTTCGGAAGTGAGACCTTCGGTATCGGGACCTTCGGAAGGAGTCCTTCGGAAGTGGGACCTTCGGTGGCACGTAGACGCCTTCCCTTCTGAAACCGACGCAGACCAGACCTTCGGAGCGCCGAAAGAGGGGACGACGGGCGGACCTCCGGACGGACACAGTTTCGGCCCTACCGAAGGTGGATCTCGACTGTGTGGGGCTAGCTGTTGGGGGAGGCCCACTGTGTCCCCTCCCCCTGGCCCAAAGGCCTGGCCTGCCATGAAGCCCATCAAGGCCCAAGAAGATGTATAGCATAGGATAGGCCCATGTATATTGGCCTCTGGCCCACTAGGGTTAGAGAATCCCACCTTGTAATAAGGAAATGACCATAGTGCCCTGGAGGAAGGGCAATATGGTACTTGTAATTCTAGGGTTGTGGGGGTGTATCAACCTATAAATACCCCCCTACCACCCTCAAGGCAAGACATTCAATACAAGCTCTTAATTACCTACATCTCTAGGCTCTTGTTTGGTCCCTTTCTAGGTCCTTCCCAGGGGTCCCTCACTTGTGGTAGACCCTTGGAGGATCCCCCTTCTACTATTGTGGGCTTGTAACCACAACATCCACGTTTTTTGGACAGCTCGAGAATGTGTAGATGGGGTTCATTCCCATGGTCTACTCCTATCCGCGAGACAAAGTTTCGTCATCATCTCCCTGTTGTTCTCCGGATATACAATCTCCCTACCTGGACGTGTATTTGAAGAACAACGGGAAGGTGCTGCCAAAATTCTGTCTCGGATAGGAGCAGACCATGGGAACTAACCCCATCTACGCATCCTCGGATGGGATTAGGACCTATCTTCACCTATTAGATAGTACAGGTATCGTGTAGATGCCGACGCTTTTCCCTCCTCCACCTCCACCTGCCCGAGATGGGACTGCGGTGAGTATGAATGCTTTAGTTTCTGTGCTTGTACCTTAAATCATGTCTCACACATGCAATCTATTCTCCTTTTGTGCAGAATCATTCGGCGGCGGCATCGAATAACGGGCCTCGTGACCACCAGTCGCCGCAGTCGCAGTGGCCACCTTGGTGATGTTTCTTTTCCCTCTCCTTTGCATTTGAGGACTCTGCACTTGTGATGCTATGTGTGATCCCTATGCTATATGTGTGATATTTATGGATTATGAACTGCCTCTGATGCTATATGTCATATATATGTGATGTTTGATTGAGTGGGAACAGATACGCGACCAAACAAACAAAAAACAAAATTGCCATTTTGCCGTGTGTAACCCTCGGCAAAGGGCCCCTTTGCCGAGTGTTAAGGCAAATACACTCGGCAAAGGGGCAAATCTGGGAACCTGGAAGGCCTTTTTGCCAAGTGCTAAGCCCTTTGCCGAGTGTATTGGCTTTAACACTAGGCAAAAGGGCCTCCTTTGCCATGTGCAATTCCCCTGGCACATGGCAAAGGTTAAGCCTTTGCCGTATGCCTTTCCCTTGGCACACGGAAAAGGGTAAGCCTTTGTCGTGTGCCTTTCCGTCGGGCACACGGCAAAGGCTTACCCTTTTCAGGAAGAGATGCGGCTGAAAATATGCCTATCATTGCATATCTAAAACTGTATATGTTTTGAATTGTCCACGTTTTTTGGACATCTCGAGAATATGTAGATGGGGTTCATTCCCATAGTCTACTCCTATCCGAGACAAAGTTTCGTCATCATCTCCCTGTTGTTCACCGGATATACAATCACCCTACCAGGATGTGTATTTGGAGAACAGCGGGAAGGTGCTGCCGAAATTCTGTCTCGGATAGGAGCAGACCATTGGGAACTAACCCCATCTACGCTATACATCTATTGAGGTGTGTCTTCTTAGATACATTTCTAGTTGCGTGCAGGATTGTTGCAGATAGCTAGATAGATGTTCCGTGAGATATGTGGATCATGGAACTGCACAGGATACATACTACTACATGGAAGGAGAACAAATATGGGAAAGGGAACTATTTATTTTCATTCGTACCGGTCATCAGTACGGCTCACCGGAGGGCTGACCCTCTGAGCATGGTTTTCTTGTAGTACTTGGAGTGGCGCGGCTTGAAAAGTGAGGGGCGGTGGCCAGCAGCCTCCTCCGCATCCCATTCCAGCTTGTCCCACCAGTCCTTTTCGCAGTCCACAAGAGGACGGCCGCCTGGGCGATCAGTGGTAGCCGGCAGGCTCTTCAGGTTCCAGCTCCCCTCACCCAGATGATCTCAAGCTCGGGAGCGTACATCTTGGCCTCGCATATCTTATGCAGCTTTGGGAGCTCATGCAGGTAGATGTGCTTCAGCTTTGGGAATTTCAGTAAACCTCTTGGACGGTCAGAAGATGGTGCTTTTAGGAAATTTTCCTCCACGGGGAATACGTTGTTGAGGTCACCACAACGAACGATATGGAGGGTCTCCAGGCTGGACAAGGTAAACCAGTTCAATGGGAGAACAAATGTAAGCCTGGACAGAAGTGTAGATGAATAACCCGTAGTTTTGCGAAGGATCTCCTGTTCCACATTACAGGGTTGAACACAGAGGACGTCCTTGCTTTGCTCCAGACACTTTGTGTCATAAAGAGATCAGCGGCCGAAAATGTCTCCAGTTCTTCAAAGCAGTAGATATCATAGTTAGTGACGAAGACCGTGTCCAGATTGGGGCATCTCTCGGCACGGCACCTCTTCAGACAAGACCAAAACATCCTTGTCTTCTCATCTCCTCCTGTGGACATCAAAATTTCTGGGATAATAGTGGTGATGGAAGATTGTCATGCACGAGCAACGACTTAACCCTATTCATGAACAATATTATAGCCCTGCTTCCTTGTAGGGTGGCCACATTAGTTGATTACCCCCTCACCAATATCAACATGGAGGTCCAGTGGCCGAAACTGCCACACATTGCTGCCATCATGATTGATAGTTGCCTGAATGTTGACGTCATTGTATGTCCTGTGAGCCTTGGGGATTGATGCCTTGTGGAGATTTGACCCAACTAATTGCCCAGTACTATAAGGGCCCGTCTTCTCCTTATTGTTGTGTTGTCCAACATCTTTGTTACCACTAGAAGATAATAAGAGTTTCAGATTAAATTAATCTTGCACCAGTGTTCCAGCAGAACTCCTTGCCGCTTGCTTGCACCAAGGACTGAACAAACCTCATGTCTGTAATTGCAACATGGCCGTGGCAACTTTCTTCTTGTTCTGTACTGGCCAAAGAGTCATGAGGCGTTTTTAACCTGTCTGCTTCTGTGCGTCCTCGAGTGTCAATGCATAGCAGCATTAACTTGGGCACTCCATTCTCTGGCCATAATACAGCACGAAGACTCTCACATCCCAACAAATTGATGCGTTGTAGACATGGGACCTGGACCATTTCATCTCTCAGGTTGAGTGCTTTGATCCTTGTGTCCGAGAGGTCCAAATCCACAAGGTTCCTAAGAGACCCACGCAACCTAAAGTTCACCAATCTTGTGCAACCAGCCAAGGAGATACCAGAAATTTTAGCTTCCTTGTCATGGCCGTTTCCTGTCCTTGCATCAAAGCTAAATGTTTCAAGTGATGGAGGGAGTGTTCCCCGTTTAACATGCCTCAATTAAACACAACCATCGAGAACAAGGTTACTAAGGCCAGCTGGGCCTGACAAGCTTGGCAGAACCTGTATTGTGTTATTCCCTGACAGATCAATGAACTCTAGCTTCACCACACCCATGAATTGATCCATTCTGCATGCCTGTCTCCCAAGGGCAAGTCGGCTCAATCAGTCGAAGTCTGTGGATGTTCTGTAGGTGTGTCCATGTCCACGCACGAGTGCTGTGCCAGATCCTTCCCTTCCTTACACTAAATGTTTATAGCCATTCTCTCTATTGTATTTGGGGATTAATTCAATTCCCAATCTGTGTGGCAGATATCAAGCACCCATAAACTTTGGAAAAATTCATTTTTTCTTATATCCTTCACCTCTTCCTCTTCTTTGTTTCCTCTAGTCTTAATCCTTGATCCTTGCAATTATCCAATCCAAGAAATCTTATGTTTCGGCAAAGAAGGAATGGAGGTGAAGAGAAGCTGAAGGCACAGCAGAAAAGTTTCAATACATGAAGTTGCTCAGATCTTTGGAATATGTTATTGGGTAATGAATCTACCGATCTCTTTTATTTGCCCAAAATAATGATGTTATCTGTGGTTTAATTTCTTTAGTATCAGTGCTGGATGCTACAGTCCAACGTGTTGTATAATCAAAATAGAGCAATTCATGGGATGAGAAGTCCTCTAGTCTCATCTCTTCGTGCAAAGCAGTGGCAACCTCCCATGCCTTGTCTTGTTGGCTTTCTTGTATAATACCATCACAAATCCAATAGTTGGAAGCGTGAGTATCCCAGTTAAATTCTAGGCTGTTGACACGCTTGGAATTTAGTAATAACATATACTTACAACACAATGCAGCTACGTCTGAGGTGACACCATGCTTATGTGTGTAGTGAGTAGCTTCTTCACGTACTAGTTCCTTCCAGGATTCTCTTTCACTATCATCAAGATAAGAATAAAGAAAAATTTTTGAATTGTCTACTCTCTCTGTCGGTTGGTCCTTTTGGCTTGAGAACTCTTGCTCTATTAGTGGTTGATTACCACGCTTGGTTGATACTACTGAACTTGGTGTAACACCATGCTGATCTGGTGTCTGTTTCATTCCATGTATGGCATGAAGCCTGCCGCGGAATGTCCACAATACCTTCAGAACGAAGTTCATCGGTCTGCAGGTTGAGGAATGCCAAAATCATTCAGATTAATCATTTTATCGCTCCCGTTATGGAATACCACTAGACAACTTTGTCCTTGTAGGGCATGATGGATCTCTCTCCCGGTGTCTTCTATCTCAATCCTAGAGTCTTCATCTACCCCAATGAAATCCTCCTCCTCATCTTGTCCATTAAAAATATCCATAACATGTTGAGGAAGGTTGAGTTTTTGTGCAATTGTCCTCTGGAGTGCTCTTCGACTTTTCCACCTTGAGCAATCAATATGGATGATCTTATCAAATTTGTTTCTCAAAGATGACGGTGGGTCTTCAGCTACAGATCTCAGGACCACAGATGCGCAAAGTCCTCTCCATCCATCAAAATACATGACCTGATTTGGCTCGCTTGTATCCTCCTCTAAATAAGGAATTTTGCTTTGAACAGCTGCTTTGACAGTACTCGCTTGGAAATTCTGCATTCATTAATGGCGGAGTTATATGAATGACACTTTTGCTAGGGCACTAAATTCAGTACTGATTATTGAAAACTGAACCAACATTGACTGGTTGCACATGTGAAAAAGTCCATGGGCCTGTGTTATGTCTGGCGTAGCAACTAGCTCTGCAAGATCAAATATAGGGGTTGTGGTGACGCTTAGGGTCACCTCCGACCCTATTTAGTTCATCCAAACGAATTAGTTTGAAATGAACTAATTTTCAAAGTGAGCTTAGTTTTTAAAAAAGGAAAAAATTGGATACCCTACCCATAAACAAGGTCTGGTTTGATTGGGCCCCCCCCCCCCCCCCCCCCCCCCCCCAAACAAAAATCTGCTGATTCAGCCCAAAATCGCTGACCTGGCCGCATGCACTATGCCATGTCGCCTTTTCTCCCACGGCCAACGTTCTCCCCCGACCTGGGCTGGCCGCATGCACAGGTGGCGTGGGGGGGGGGGGGGGGGGGGGATCAAACCAGGCCTTGTTTATGGGGTGGGGTAGTATGCAATTTTCTTTACTCCTCTTAAAAATGGGAGTTGGTGAGGCGGTCGTCGTCGTCGTCGTCCGTCGTCCCCTTCCGCTACCGAAGCGTGCCGACAGGTGGGGCCCACGGCGCGATCGCTGGTCGATCCTTCCCGATCGTTCCTCCCCTTCCGCTACCGCTGGGTCGATCCTTCCCGATCTCCTCCCCTTCGCACGCCCCGCCTCCCCCTCCTCATTTCCCCTCTCCAACTCTATCCCGCGCCGTCACCCGCACCCGGCCGCCGTCGAGGCCACCTGCCCCCGTCACGTCCCTGTCCCTGCCCCCGCCGCGCCCCCTCCCCCTTCGTCCACGCTTGTGTCCGCCATCCCTCCCAGCGAGCTCAATGGCGGCACTCATCGGCGAGCTCGGTGGCCGCACCCAGCGGGTCAACATCGCCGACGCCGACAAGCAGCGCTAGATGGCGCGCAGGCTGGTCGACGGTGCGGGTTGCTCCACGATGACCGGTGCGAACGGCGGCTCCGCCAAGGCGCGTCGTGGTACCGCGGCGAGGGAGGGGAGTAGATGACCAAGTAGAGAGCACGGACGACGCGGAGTTGCGGCGCACGTGCGCGGCTGCGATGGCAGCGTCCGACGCCTTCCTCTCCTCCCAGGGCTCCTTCGCCTCCCCAGAGCCCGAGCCCAAGCCCAAGTCCAAGCCCAGGGCTCGGGCCAAGGCCACACCGCGCTCGCCGCTCGTCGCCAGCCCCTACGCCGCCGCCTCAGTTCCTCACCTCCCCCCGCAGCATCACCCGCTCCTACGACCGCGGCGTCGGCGACGGTGTCCAACGTCAGCAAGCTAAGGAGCGCAGTCACCTCGCAGTTAAAGGATCCCAAGCGGCGCTTCGACGCGCTCCACTCCCGCATGCACGCCGACCTCGACGTGTCCCTCCCCCGCGTCTCCAAGCAAGTCAAGGTGAATCTCTCCGTCTCTCTCTCTCCATCGACACCTCTCTCTGCTTCGCGTAGTGCTACTCGCAACTCGCCATGATGGGTTTCGCTTCCAACTTTTGTAGGCGTGGCTTGTTTCAGTCAATTTGTATGCACAGACTCTGCGATGTTTAAATTCTGAACTGAACTGGGCTGTTGTTTGCTGTTGGGGCAGGTCTTGTTCCCGTGGTGTGCAGGGTGGCTGCTAATGCTGGTATTAGCTCTTTGTGCATTGGGAACTTTAGGTGAGCCTCCACTAACTTCCAGCAGTTCGTAAATCATATGTTTGGTCCGTGTATGGTTGCTGTACACTGAGTGATTTGTTTAGTTCAAAGAAAGATTTTGACTAAAAGTTTGGGCTAATCAAGTTCCCAGAAATAAGCCACACGACCTGATAGTAACAAACGTTTAGCATCTATATTAGCTGCCTTTCATCGTCTGAAAGGGTCAGCTAGCAATCAGAAATATATTTCCACTAGACCATGTCAATGATCGGTTCATATCTTTCCTGCATACTTTTTGTGCTTTGCTACTCATTAATTTTTGTATTTATCATTTATAGCCTGCTCATCCACATGCAAGTTGTATAAATGTCGCAGCATTGAAGAACATATGTTTTTAGATATATATGGGTGTTGATTCAAGAATGAATAGGAGTTAGGACTGTCGGTATTAGTTTGGTCGAGGAATGTTGTGCTTGCTGCTCTCTTTGGAAGTTATCATCTGGATTAGTGCAGTACGACATAGGAAACAATCTTTACCAAATGTGAGTCATCCATTTTATCTTGGGTGAGTCAGAACTCAGATGTACAGCTATGGTTTCGGTTTTAAGAAGCAATCCTGCACAATTAGTGTCTTCAGAAACTTAACCTGGAGTGGCAAGCAATCATGCACAATTAGTGTCTCAAAAGCTTTACCTGAAGTGGTCTGATATTGCAGCAATAGATTCCCGCCGGTTTTCTACCAAAGCATCTATGTGTGTAGTGCTTTGTGAAATGAGTTAACCTGACATTGTCTCTTTGTTTTTTGTGACCGTTCTTACGAAATGTGTAGGAATTATTCTTTCAAATTGCTGTTAAAGATCAGTGATTCTTCATGTTGACCTTCTCAGCATATCTATACAGCCTGTCCACCTTCTCTGTTGACGTGTTGCCCTGGTGGGGAGAAGATTTTAACTTTGATTCACATTTGGTGCATATCGGTTGGCAGTTGGTTGTCCAGTGTCCTATTTGGAGTACCATCGTGTCTTTTGTTTTTTTGTTCATCAGTTTCAGTAATACCTGTAGCGTAGATGATTACCATTGATTTCTAATTTTTTATGTGTCTTAATATGAACATCATTCATCTCAAATTTTGAACGTATGGAAAATTGAAGGATCAGTATTCTAGAATAAGCCAAGTCAGAGCAGGTTTCAGGCTTTCAATCATTGATTTTTTTTTTTCAACAATACATGCTTCTCTGGTCTGTTGCCCATTGGTATTATGACATACCATTGCTGAAAGTATTGATATGAGTTTATTTTTTTCAGGAACCTTCAAGTGCAAGAACTGTTATTAAGGAATTGTGAACTGCTGAAGACATTCAAAAGGCTATAGGTTTGTACTTCTTGCCTTTCCCACATGCTGCAGCTATGGTTTCCTCCTATGTTTTTCTTTTCTTTTTCTTATGCAAACTTATAGATGCCAGATTTGTGGTCAAGATTTTGTCATATACATAAAAAATACTTAGAAATTTATAACTAATTCAGTCAGTTCTGACATACTTTTATCAAAGCTGATGCGGTTCTGTTGTTATTCGTTGATCTGCTTAGATTTCTTCATCTAAAAGGATAGCTATCTAATCTGTCTTGCAATGACTCACAGTGAAAAACATAAAAGAAAGGGGTTCAGCGAGGATTTAGGGACCGCAACAGTTGTATAGAGCACTTCATACATGACTGTCAAATATGATTTAGATATTTCAATTAATGGTTTACAATGCTGACATTTCTCAGTAGTTTTTACTTAAGTGGAATATCCATTTTGTGTAACTCAGAGAAAATTCCTTATTAATTGTGAAAATAATGTTCTAATGCTTGACTCTCTTTCTTAAATCCTTTACTGCATCTTAATTTCCTTCCCTTTTGAATTTCTGGGGGAAATTGGTGGAAATATGATGTCAACACTATGTTCCAGCTGGATGCACTACATCTGATATTGCCGGAGGTTCGGTTGGCAAGCTGAGGCATAAAAAGAAGCACTGGGCTACCTGTTGGATAGCAATTTGAGTGAGCTCTGCACACATGCAGTTGTGTGGTTAGTTTGGTGATCCCTTCCTGACTTAGTGACCATGCTTTTTGTGTGACACTGCTGAGCAACAGTTTTGTTTCTTGCACCAATTGTGAAATGTACTCCGCAAAAGCAGTAGTGAGGAACTTTTGGCTATATAACAATGACCATGAACATACGGTGGCTTGTACTCCTTCAAGCTTTTGCGATTCAGTGGATTGGACAATCCATACCACTTACCAATCCATCTGGAAATAGGATGTATTTCAAGTTAGATCATGATTCATCTATGAAGAACAATAGTTAGGGTCTGAATGTCATTAGAAAGTACAGCGTGGGATTTTATGATCATGCAGACATGAATTGTATATGTCTACATATAGATTTGTGATCTGTATGCTTATCTATTATTAGTGTAATGTCAAGTTTTTGTTCTTGAAGCAAAATGGTAAGCCGAGAAACGGACTGAAATTTTCCATCCTAGAGTTGCCATCTTCTAAATTATACTACGAAACTTCGTATATGTAGTTGTTCCGTGGCGAAGCACGGGCACCGAACTAGTCCCTTTTAAAAATTTAGTTCATTTCAATAAACTAAAGAGGGTCGGAGGTGACCCTAAAGGTCACCAAGTTTCACCCTTAATCAAATACAAGTATAATAACAAGAAACCCATGGAAAGAGATGTTGTAGGATTGTTGTTCCGTAGGATAGCAATGTGTGATAACAAGAAACCCAAGGTAAAGATTGCCGTAGGCGCATCGGTGTGTGATATCTTGCTTGACATGGTGATCTCTTGGAGATATCATGCATCATGTGTGATATCCACTAGACTGTTTTGGCATAACAAAAATGAAACAATATATAATGCATACATAACTTGATTCCAAATAAGCCATGCCACCTGTAATTTCTAACTAAACCTAAAAGAAGGCTCCTTTGTTGAAGGTATAAGAATTACGGGAAGAGGAGGCCTTCAAAAAAGATTGTGTCCCAACAACTATACGGACAAAAAAGGATTGTCGTTACGGAAATCGAAAGAAACAAAAATTAACATAGAAATTTTCATGGTCTCATGAGGGTTAAAGAAGATTTCTTCAGTTATGGGAACCTTAAACTAGGGGATGGATCCCAAATCAGATTCCCGGAAGATGTCTGGCTCGGTCAACTTAGTCTTAAGAATAGGTTCCCTAACCTTTATAATATAGTTAGGAGGAAGAATGCTTCGGTAGCTTCGGTCCTCTCTACTTCTCCTTTGAACATTAGTTTTAGAAGGTCTCATACTGGTAATAATTTGAACTCTTGGATACAACTAGTGCATACTAATGTATGTTAATTTAACGAATGACCACGACTTATTCCGTTGGGCTCTTCGCCAAAGTGGAAATTTCTCAGTGAAATCCATTTATAGAGCCCTTACTGTGACACAAGCTCCTTCATAATGAATATTTGGAGAGTTAAAGTCGCACTCAAGATAAAGTTGTTTATGTGGTACGCCTATAAAGGTGTAACCTTAACAAAGGATAACTTAGCCAAACGGAGTTGGCAGGGTAGCACAAAATGATGTTTCTTCAATCCTAGTGAGAGCATTCAACACTTATTTTTTGAATGTTTTTTGGCAAGATACATTTGGCACGCCATTTTTCTAGTGTTTAATATCACTCCCCCTGATTGGTTGGGAGGAACAGATATGAAACACAAGGAAAGGATTTCAAGTGGGATTTGTGCTTTATGTTGGGCTGTATGGCTCTGTTGCATTGATATTGTTTTTTAACAAACGAATAGTGTCTTCATGCATCTAGGCGATGTTGAGGGGATCCTATTGGGGGCGCTTATGGCAAGATGGAAGTGGACAACTCTTTGTTGAAGATGGCGTGTAGCTGACTTGAAGCTACTATCCTGGAAATCTTCTCTAATAGCGGGTGGTGGTTAAATAGTAGGATCTCTTATTGATCGTGAACTTTGTGAGCATGGATCAGTTTTTTGTGTTTGTAATTCATGGACTTCTTCATCGTTAGTGTGAACTTTGTAAGAAGAAGAACAACTATATGTATCAATTGATACAGAAGCTGGAATATGAAATATATTCCCTTTTCTAAAAAGAAAAAATGTTCACCACCAGAGATACTATGTTAATCTATCTATATTCTTGGTGAAGTACGACTGTTGGCATTGTAGTCATCTAGAGGGCACTGTCACGTGAGACCTCCTCCACAAAACTTCCAAGCCATGAGGCCTAGATCGATCCCATGAGAAATCATTCCTTTGGCCACCGGTGAGAGAAACCGCCGCCGTTCCCCCATATCCCTTGCGTTTCAGTTCTCAATCCGCACTGCTCTCCACTCTCCCCTACTTACACCTTTCCGCTGGTGCCATATCAATTTGGTATCGGAGACTCTCGGAGCATCACCACCCATGGCCAGCTCCGAGGCCGATCCTGAGAACATGATGAACTCCGAGAAGTCAATCGCCTCATGGCTCAGATGACGTCCCTGAACTACGTCCCGATCCTCACGACGCCCGCCTTATACAAGTGTAGCAGACGTAGTCCAACCATGATTCCTCCTCGCCACTGATCCTGCACCCACGTTGATCTCCTGGCTGCGGCGACATCCATGGCCAGGGCAACTATGATGATGAAACAAAAGCTAACATAGAAATTTTCATGTTAATCAGAGGTGCCATGTTAATCTATCTATATTCTTGATTATGCTGTTTATAATGTACTATCCGTTGGTACTGTAGTGATCTAGCAGGCACTGTCACGTGAGATCCCCTCCATGACACTTGCTGAAGCCATGAGCCTTAGATCGATCCCATGAGAAAACAAAAATCAGCTCCTCTCCTCCTGAGAATCACCATCCTCGCCTAGGCCGTCCACCACTCTGCCTCCTCCTGCCCACCCTCCAAGTCCTCAGTCTCCCAGCCCTCGCACAACGCTATCAGGCAACCATCCTAGCGCCGCCGTCCACTACATTGTAAGCTTCATGCCCCCAAGGTATGAATGGTTTTGGTGATTGAGTGACCACAAGGTCTTTGTGGCTAACAACCTTTGTGAGTGTAGGTAGTTGATGATGGTTAGCACAAGGACCACATGAATGGGCACAACACGATCATTAGCCCTCAAGTCATGGACATTAATGAGTACCGGTGACAAGATATACTAAGGATTTTACCACGTTATTTTGTTTGTTTTAATTTATGTAAGACGATTCGCTCAACTATCCGTGTCCCTTTTTGGCTCCCACAGCAACACACGGATATTCTAAAATGTGTTTCTGGTTTCGCAATCTACGGCCTGGACCGGTCGCTGAGAGATGTAGCGATGGAACGTGACTGTACCGTGGGAGTCCTTACAACTCCCGTGAACACAGGATGATCCGTCGCTTGATAGTTTTCCCGTCGGATTATCCCAAGGCATTGGGCGTGCTTGGTTACACGCCACAGCCTGTGGCAGCCACGCCAAAACCTTGACAATGCAAATACTCGTACGGTAGCAAAAGTGTGCGGACAAGAAATGCAATCGTGACCAATCAGTTAGCCAACGTAGTATGTACTAGGAGTATGTTTGATTAATAGCACGTGTAAAGTCTAGTGAAGGGACGGATAGTCAACCATTAGTGACGAACCGGAACCAATTTGGCCGCCCGCTCAAACTGGCTGCTGGGCAGCCCGCGCTGCGCTTTCGAATTTCGTTCGCAGATGGGCGAAACGAGGAAATGTCGGTTTTGTGCCTGTCCTCCCGAACTCTTTTCGAATCTCCGCGAAGGGTATTTTGGGAAAGTACCTCGGGCAACTCTTAAAATATCCCATCCTTCACCTCAATAGAGCCATCCCTCAGTTCAAAAAAAAAAAGAAAAAAAGAAAAAACAGAGCCATCCCCAATCCCCATCTTCTCGTAGCACCATTGCTGCGATCCCCAATCCTTCTCCGCCTCGTTTGCAGCCCCGTACTCCCTGGCCGCCCTTTCTCCCGACCCCCTTCTTCCCGGAGCGGATCCACCGATGGCCGGTGAAAGGATCAAGGGCACCGAGAGGGGGGGGGGGGGGGGTGAATCGGTGTCTCAATAATTTCTCCCAAATGTACTTAAGGCATGAAGCTTGCAAGACTAGATATGGTGATGACAAGAAGCAAGCAAGGCGGGTACACAATCTAGTCTAGCAACAAGCAACACCCTAATAAGCAATTCTACTAGCATGAAAGTAAATGCGGAAGCGTAAATGCTAGTAAGTAAAGGAGATAGAGATAGGAATGCTCATGATTTTTCCCGTGGTCTCGGATGGATGGCGCCTTCCCCTACTCCACGTTGGGTCACTCCCGTCGGAGTCTCGACCCCGTCCCTCCGCTCGAAGGCGATCCCTCCTAGAGCACACTTCATCCTCCGAGTGAAGTCGCGGGCACGTCCCGCCGGGCTCTCTCCCGGGTACTCCTCCGGAGGTAAGGCTCCGCACTTGATGTGTGCCAAAGGGCGCTCCACTAGTGATGCTTCTTTCGCACGGGAAGCTCCAAGACCGTGTACAAACTTGTGGCAGCTTCCACAATCTCCTTGGACAGCTCAACACCGACGCCTAACCGGTCTAGGCCTTGCCATAGACCAAGAGTAACAAACCGAAGTGACTCTCTCAAGCTCACACTAGCCTAGAGATGAAGTGGATGCAATTGCTACTCTCTCAAGCACTAAGATCACTCCAACTCCTCCACAAGTGCTTCTCTCCCTTGCTCTTGGCTTCCTCTGAGTCTTCTGCACTCCAACAATGGCCAAGAGACCCCTCAAGGGGCGAGCAACCAACTATTTATAGGCTACCAACCCAAAACTAGCCGTTGCCCAAAAGAGCCCAGGAAACATAGAGACCGTACCATGGACCGTACCGTCCGGTCCCTTTCTGACCGTACAGTCCGGTCTCTATTTCCTGGCGCTTCTTCATTTTCTTCTTCTCTGTCTGAACTTCTCCAATGAAGACTGTACCATACAGTCCCTAGGACCGTACCGTCTGATCAATAGTCCGGTCTTCATTCTCTTCACTTCTAGAAACTTCAGCTTCTCTGTCTGGAAATCCTCTGATGACCGTACCATACGGTCCCTTGACCGTACCGTCTGGTCAATACTACGGTCTTCATATTCTCAGCATCCCGAGACTTCACTTCTCTGTCTGGATCTTCAATGAAGACCGTACCATACGGTCCCTAGGACCGTACCATCCGGTCTCTACTGCAAAAGCTGAAAACTTGATCCACTCTTGATCCTTGCTTCCAACTTCTCCATTCTTGGTTCCTCTTCTTCTCTTCAGCCACCCTAGCCCTCAAGAGATTCACAATGCATCCATATGATCTCTAACCTAGTGTGCTCTAAGAGAACCAATTCGATCCCTCTTGATAGTCCGGTTTTTCCTATGGACTCAAGCTAACATCTACGCCAAGCCAACACTTGCTTGGATCTATCATGTCCTTAGCCTTGATCCATCTTCAACCTTGACTCCATCAAGTTCTCGATCTGAATTGTCGAGGCAACCAATCACCAAGTCGTCGATAAAGATAGGGTTTGTGAGACGACGCTTCATTGACATGACCATTTGAATATCCTACATGGAAATATTAGTCACATCAATATGGTCACCCAATCACCAAAACATTCATACCTTTGGGGTTTCCGAACTCCAATGGTCATGAAGCTTACAATCTCCCCCTTTTTGGTGATTGGTGACAACACATATTATAAGATAAAGAATGGAATGCGCAAGAGTGATCGAGGAGATTGGATATGAATGATAGTCATAGCTCAAAAAGGTATCACCTGCAAAATATAGTTGGAGCATATGGGTGATATATATTTGGAATAAAAACAAGAGCTATGACCACAACACTTGTGATGATAAGTTTATAAGATAATCCTGCAAAAACAAGTGAGTGCACATATCATCACATAAAGAGGAAACCTGGCAAGATAGATACAAGGGAGCGCATCCAGGTTAGCATACACAAACTCAGAGCAATATACAAGATATATAGATAACGAGCAAGTGTATGAAATAAAACCAAGTGCATTCTTGATGAGCTAAACACCAGCAAAAGAAATCCAAGCTCAACAAGAACCACGAAGTACTAAAAGAATATACAAACAAAGTTGCAAAATGGTCTCCCCCTAGACTGACTCTCTCTCAAACTCCCCCTGAACACAAGATCACTCCACTACTCCCCCTAGACCTATACAAGATCTCTCTATCTCTCTCCCCCTTTGGCACCAATGACCAAAAAGAGAAAGAGGATGCGTCGGGGGCTGGAGGGGGTGGTGCAGCAGTAGTGGTCATTGTAGGCTCTGAAGCTGAGGTAGTGTCCTGCTGCTGTGGCTGCTGCGTCTGCTGCTCTAGAGGAGGGTCTGTGTACTCAAAGACCCGAGGTGGTGAAGGAGTCCTGGGGGGTGCTGTCTGCTCCACTGCTGCTGTCTCCACTGTAGTAGACACGACCTCTGCCTGTGAAGCTGTAAGTACGGAGTCTGTCTGTACTGAGACGGTCTAAGCTACTATGTCGAAGTCAAGTGTACGTACTAGCAGTGGTGACACAAAGAACGGACTCGTCAGCTGTAGCGGTGAAAAGCTCGGAGCTGTGGTAGCTAGAAGTGCTGACGGTGTCATGGAGAGACCTGGTGAAGACAAGTACTGGTGTGAAGGTCCTGCCTCTCCTGCCAAACCAGCGAACGTGGACGTCGACGGACCCACCGTAGGTGCACCAGCAGGTGAGATAGGAGCCGAGAATAAAGTGCTGAAGTATTGTCCCTGACTGGCTGACTGTCCTGTCTGTGTCTGAGCAAACTGCTGTTGCTGCTGAAAGCGGAGCGTATCTGGTGGCAGCACACCTGGGTAAGTGATAGGGGGAACGACGGAAGTCCTGGTACTGCCTGTCCAAGGAGACGTAGAGTCTGACCGATCATCTCAAAGCCTGTGAACATCGAGGACAGACCAGTAGCCATCTCCCTCTGAGTAAGTATAACACTGTCCAACATATGTCGATACCTGTCTCTATCCTCTCTCTGACTCCTACTTCGTGCCGATCGGCGCAACGCCCATGCCAATCGGCACCTACCGATTTATCAAAACAAGGTGCACGCTCTTGTGTCAAATTTTTTTAAGACTAATGCTCTGCAAAGATTTGGCTTGTTCATAGCAATAGGTCATGGAAGAAAAGATTGAGGGTTATTTACCATGAAGATCGAGGATTTCAATTTATAACATTGAAGGCATGGTGGATATGTTCTTGATCATGAGTTTGTCGTTCTGTCTGCTGACTTCCCGGAGGTGTGCGCATCCATACAGAAGATTACATGGCCTAAAAAGTTGAATATTATAAAAGAGCATCAAGTCTAGTTTCCAACGGTTCAAGTCTCACATTATTTAGAGCTTTCTAGAAAGATTTATGGCCAAAACACGAGACCCTGCGCAGGCTGTTTGAGAATTTCGCGAGAATAGCAACCAATTGAAAGATTGAAGTAAATATGGAATTATGGGACCATATCCACGTGATCCATGGGTTCCCAAACATTAGAAGTCTTCCTTTGATCATAGACACAGATTCAAGTCGTTCCAAACACGGAGTTTGAATAGTTGGAAGGTTTGAATTCAATTCGGATTCATCGCGAGACAGCCTGACACACCTTTACAAAAACGGCCATATCTCCCTCATACGGAGTCCGATGAGGACGTGTGAGTACTCGTTGGAAAGACAATTTGATGCCCGACGCAATGGTACAGGTCGCATCCTCTGATTCATCCAGGTCGCAGCTCAGAAGCACAAACAAGACGTTGGACAGAAAGAAGAGAAGGCAGATTTCTTCAAGAACAACCCAAATTGGAGGAGAAAAAGATTGGAGATCTTTGGATGAACTGTCCTGGGCAATAATACAGCAAGATAATGGAGTTGGCGCAGCTAGGACGCGTGGAGCACCTCGTGCCGACCGGCACCTTCATCGTGCCGAACGGCACCTCCATCGAGCCGACCGGCAGACTCCATTCGATACTTCTCCTATCTCTCCAAAAGATTACTTCCACAACAGTATTGACGATTGGATGCGACGATTGAAGAAAATATACAGTGATTGATGATGGAAACACGATAGTGGTTGGGTTTTTCTTCGGTCCTACCAACCAACAAATATACGTCATTCACTTGGTTATCACGATGTTCTTCATGAAGCAAGTTCAGTTTTTCGATGGTTGATTGGGATGAACATTCAAGAAAAGAGCCTCCGTTATTCGTTAAGAAGAAATCTTCCAACCGTCAACTTGTTGAAGCATGAGAAGTTTGTATCCTTGCTGGTGCGAATATTCATCAAGATTCACGAGTCAAGGGACAGGCCGGCATATGCTCCAATGCTTAAAAGGATGAAGTCATCAAGATTCTCCGAAGAAAAGATCAAGGAGCTGAAGTAATTGGTAATTCTGCACGTCTCAGGACCTGATCAATTGAGGAAAATTTTATATCTGGATAGAGCTTCAAGTCTTCTTTCCAACGCATCAAACGGTACTGGATTTGGATTTTTCTACAAGGATTTATGAGCAAATCATTGGACGCTGCGCGAGCTGTCAGATTTCCAAACAGCACGCGACCCTGGACTAAAAATCTCATAAGTCTCACATACGGTGTCCGTTTGAAGTGTATGAGCACTCGTTGGAAAGATAATTTTGCAACCTACAAGATGGTATAGGTCTTCAGACCCGATTTATTCTGTTGGTAAGACAAAATTCAGAGAGAACAGGAGCTGTAGATTATTGGTGGCATAATTGAAGAAGGAGATGAAGATGACGACAATGCAATTAGCTTGAGCAATTCTTCCATGAAGCAAATGATCAGAGATGAACAAGATTGAAGATTCTAGAGCATTATATCATAAACACACATCGAGCAATATGCAACATAATGGATGGGCATTGAGCGAACAACGATGGAGTTTGCATAAAACAAGCTGCATGGACATTTTTGGATCTTACACCAAGAACCATGGCTTCGCGACAACAAGGTATGTGAGAAGTCTAGCTACTTGACTATAATTGAAGCGCTTTCGGGAGGCAACCCATGTTTTGTGTCTTTCTTTTGGGTCTTTTGTTTGGATTGTTTAGTGCTACTAGGAGGGCAACCTAGAAGTTTTTGTGTGAGATTTACCCAACTCGAACGCTTATCTTGTGGCTAATTTGTTCTAGTCTAACATTCTTCTTTTTAGACCACCACCATAATTTGTTTTGTTCTATTTTCTTGAAAATCATCCACTGCATGCATTCTTTGTGAGCACTTGCTTTGTTTCTGCATGATGGCATCCACTTGTCTGCGTTAATTTTTTTCACTCATGATAGCTTGGCTTGTTTACTCTCCAATGAGCACTTAATTGGCTTGGTGTACACTATCTCTAGCAAATTTAGGTGTAAACGTGGTGTTTATGCTTGTTTGTCGAACAACATTGGATAGTTCATTTGCCTTGCTATGTTTTGCATCATTTGCATTGGTTGGTTGCTACTCTTTTTGAAATGCGCTATCTTTCTAATCCAGCGGAGTTTTGCAATGGCTAAGTCATGAACATGGTGTTTAGACTTTGGTTGTTAAAGAATTTCGTTTAGATTGCTAGCAATCTAGTTGTAAGCATGGTGCTTAGAGCTAGGTGTAAACATTGCTTTTGTGCTGCTTGCACGCCTCTAAATTTCGTTGCTAACTTCGAAACCTTTTCTTCGCTTTGCTAGTATAGGTGCGACAAGATGTATTTGATATGTTTAGTCTATGTGATGCGCTTATTCCGCATCTGATCAATACATGATTTATTAGTGTAGCTGTCGCGGGTTATGCTATCAATGATCACATAGTGCAAGAAACATGTCATGCTCGCTTGTTATCTTAAATTCTTTGCTAGCATTGTTCTAACAACTTCATGCATCCACACTTATGCATAGACCTACACCCATTAGGTTTTTCTTTTCTACTAGAATAAGTTGTGCTACAAGTTGAGCTTTGAGGTTGTTGCTAGATGGACGATATTGTTTCTACTCCCGACCATAACCTCGGGAGTAGTAGGTGCCCTTAATTGTTTTGCAGGAATGAAAGGATTACTCTCATATGAAGGAGGTTGAAGGAAACAAAGTGACAACTGCCGCATGTACAAGAGGGAGCGTTGGGACAAGAGTGCCGACCGGCACCACCTTGCGCCGACTGGCACCACGTTGTGCCGATCGGCACAGGCCGCTGCTCCAGTTATCGACCTTCTCTCATGTACATCATCAAAATCTTAAGCATGGGGGAAGCGCTTGGCCTTCAGTTCTGAAAAAAATGCGGTAACATCTCTTTTCTCCTTCTCTTTTCCGACCTCATCTTCTACTCATCCTTGTGAACACTATCTGCTATCAACTTGGATTTTTGTTCTCTTTTCTCGTTTTGTTTGTGTCCATCACCATCTTTTGCTTGTGCTTTCACTCTAAATAATGCATAACTATGATGAGAAACTTTGCTAGAGATATGATGAAAGTTGCTATTGTTGTTGGAACTTGTTTGATTCGTTGCATATAATTGTCCCCCGCTAAATTTGAACTTACACTGAAAATAATCACCAATTCTATTACTCTATTTGCTTAAGTGGAGGGCGACGGATGATATGATAGAGACCCCATATGATTGTGCTGTTCATTTGAACCATGCTTTGTCTTGAATAAGAAAACTCCAACATAGCTAGTGTCCTTAATAATTTTTGGAAAACTATAATGTCTTAAAGTCTCTAATCCTTGCAAATATTGCTCTCTTGCATTGATCATACCTACCAAAGCCAAATATGCTACACCTATATGATAAACCTGTAGATTGAAACATGTAATTTGGTGAGTCGGTTCAAGTTTGTGTTCTTTTGGTATGAGACTTAGAAGCTGGCCATTCCGTTTGCGTAACTATCACTTGTTTTCTAGCCTTATTCATATTCAGCATTGCCTATTCTACTCTGGAATGTGTGCATACTTCGCTGAATATTCCCACCTGTAAACCTATATTTCTTTTGGTGTTGTCCAATCCTTGTCCGCAACCTATGATATGAGTTTCTCGTCGAGCCATTACACTATTTCTATGGTTTTAAGCACAAATTATCAAGATATCTTGCTCAAGACGAAGATTTTCATCACCAAACACCTCTGAAGACTTTCTGGAGCGCAAAGGATCAATTCAAGGAGAAAACGGAGAAAAGTCGGGTCCGTGCCGACCGGCACAAACTCGTGCCGACCGGCACAAAGTCCAAAATCAGCGAAAAGCCTCCTGTTATCTCCAGAAATCAAGTATATGTGTTTCAGACGGTCAAGGAGAAGAAATAAAAGGGTTAACTAGTGCTTTTTCTTTTTCCACTTCCTATATGCTCGAGACGAGCATCGTTTAAGCATGGGGGAGTTGGATCGTCATCTACATTTTGAAGCACTAGTTAATGGACTTCAAAGATTGTTGATGGAAGATCAAGATTGTTTATAGTGTTATATCAAGTTGCATGAGTGGACTTCATAGAAGATTGTGCATAAAACCATCATATTCAAGTAAGTGCATTGGCTGAAACTCTATCCTTCCAACCATGTGCAATCCGATTTTGAGAACTTCATTTGTGTCTCGAGATCATTCTTTGCCATTTGCACATGTCCACCTTTCTAAAGCTTGTGTTTTCCTCTCTTCCATCATGTTTTTCTAATGGCCTTTTTGACAAGTCTATGTAAAACCAAGTAGAACTATCTCTTGATTTGACAATATTCTGAGTTACATTGTTTTGCTAGTTACTTTCCTACCAAGCTACACATAAAGCCTTCCACTAAATATTTGTAGAAAGGATCACTTCTAGTGTTTGGCTTGTGAGATTTGGAGATGGATGTTGCCTTGATTCTTTGCTAAGAGAGTGTTTTGTTTGGATATATGAGACTGAATTTTTGAAAACTTCAAGATATTAAGGCCGAGTAATCTGCTTTGAGAGTTGAAGCTACTTTATTTGATCATTGTGGTCGGTTCTAAGTCATAATCTGTCCCCCACTAGTATCTTTGAGTAGTAGAATTGGTGCAACTTAAACTCTTGTGCTATACTCTTAAAGTGGGTTGGATATGCATGTGCTTTGATGAATGCAAGTGAAGATAATATGACTGCAACGCTGATCTGTCCTTGAGAGGGTAAAGTGATTTATTTACTCGAGGACGAGCAAAGGTTTAAGCATGGGGGAGCTGTTGGCGCTTTCTAAGTACCCATTTTATGTGCCAATAGCAGCCATATTCCTCCACATTCTCACCATATTCTTGTCATAATTGTGCATTATTACCCCTAACCTTGACGAATTCCACTTGTAGTGTTGTTTAAGTGCTATGTTGCAGAATTAGGTGAAATGACACTATAAAGGCTCAAGTATGAGAAGTATCGACATGAAGCCTGACTCGCCATGCAAGGAGGGCTTCCCACTAGCCTATGACGCATCCAAGGCACCTCTGGACGTCCATGGAACCCAACATGCAAGCCCAAGGTCGTGGCCCATTGCCTAAGAATTTCTAGAAGGTTTATTCGGAAGGAAAGATCAATTCGCGCAGTCCAGAAACAACACGGCATTGCCACATGGTTTCCGAGTTCAAGACGTGCTCTATTGGGAATCCAATATAAAGGAAAGTTGTAGTTCTCATCGAGAGCTTTCCGGAACATATATGGATTATCCCGTTTGGACTCTGGAGCTAGGAGATATGTGCCCCGCAAGGAGACCTGCGCAGAGAAGTCCGAATCGGGACAGATATTTTGGCATCACATATTTGGGAACCAAGACGGCCGAATCTGGAGATCCAATGAATACCAAAGTTGTAGATCTTTTCGAGGCTACGAGATAGAGTCCGAGTTTGCCTCATTTTGACACCGGACGGTGGAGATATGATTCATGGAAGTCAGAGCTGCGAAAAAGGAAAATCGAGTCTGAACTGGAAACGAGTCGTGCCGATCGGCACACCTTTGGTGCCGACCGGCACCGACCTAGATTTGCTTACTTTCGCCTCCAAATGCCTCCCCACTATATATGTAACCCATGGGACGACCAAACAACGCGGAGTTGGACGTCGGAAGACCTAGGGATACGCCTCACACACCCAAGAAGCCCTCCGGAGTTGAGAGCCACCTCATAGACAATGTAATAGGCTAGTTAGCTTGCCGGCATAGCTGTTGACGGCTCTTAGACCCAATATTTACCCGTCAACTAGCTGCGCTTTTTATAATGAAACAATCACCAAAAGTAGACTTAGGTCTTTAAACTAATGATTTCCACAAGTCTTGGTGAATTTGTGAGTGCAGCTGCAATTCATATGAAAACGGGGAAAAGGAAGCATAAAAGGCCCAAGTTGAAAACACCAATTTTCCCCGGAATAAAGAATTCCTCTCTTGAAGCCCAAAATCCAAATATACTGGCTTCAACTCCACCCACAGCAGGTGGACCAGAGGACAAGACAGAGCAGAGAAGCAGCACGAGGAAGACCAGGCCCAGAGGGGCCCACCAGGGGTCGGCCGACCCCAAACCCTAGGTCGGCCGACCTGTGGTGGAGGCCCCCCTGGCCCACCTTGTTACGTCGGTTCGCTACCGCCTTCCAGAGGTCGGTTCCACCTGCAATCAATGCCACCGACCTAAGGAACCGCCTCAAGTTGCCGACCTTCTTGGGCTATAAATAAAGGGGTACCCCCCCTCCTCCAAAACACATCACAAGACACAAGTCATTCCACTCCCATCCAGGCCAAGGGCCTCTTGTACAGTAGTAGAATAGAGGAGAGGGCAAGGGTCAAGAGAGGGATAGCTTTCCTTTTAGTTATTTCCTTATCTTGTACCCTTGGAGGATATTTATCTTATTAATAGTTCATCGTTCGTTCTTCGTTCGTTCGTCGTTCGTTCATCGTTCTTCATTCGTTCTTAGTTCGTTCGTCGTTCGTTCATCGTTCGTCGTTCGTTCTTAGTTCGTTCATCGTTCGTCGTTCGTTCGTCGTTCGTTCATAGAACGAACCTTGTTCTTATTCGTAAGATTAGTATTCGTGGTGTTATTGATCTAGCGAGCTTTACATACTAGTCGTTATTCTTGTTATACTTGTTTACGGGATCATCGCTCCGCGAGGGGTGCTCTAGCCTTCCAGATTGGTACCAGGACCGGGGTTAGAGTAGTAATCGACGGCATAGACGTGGTGTCTAGGCTAGAGGTTACCTTTGTTTGCAGCGTGCCCCACGGTTTGTAGAGGTAGGCGGCAGGTGGTGACAGCCCTGTCCGTCCCTTGTAATCCTCCACGTTGGGGTTCGTCGTAGAGCTACAGGCTGGCGTGACTTGGCAGACCAGGTCTATACCAGTGCCCGAAGTAAACGAGTAGAACTAGAGTGCGATCGTCCTGCGGGACAGCTAGATCTTTATTCATCCTCTCAATCCTATACTACTGCCATTCTTGTGTGTCCTTGGGTAAAACTAACCTTGCTGCAGATTATCACCGTTCCTTGGGAAAACAAATACGATACCTTGGAATACTCCCAGGTGAAGTGCTACAACGGTATTCCGTGCGCTTGCGGATTTATTCGTGGTGTAAGAAATACCAACAAGCATTTCTGGCGCCGTTGCCGGGGAACGGTTGCTAATTCTGTAGCGGACCAGGTTTGCCCTCGTAACTTATCGTTACATTTCCCGTTCAATTAAATTAGAAAAGAAAAAAAAAATATACACACATGGAGTCATCACCTACAATCCAATCTTTTTCCACTCCACGGGGCGAGCTCTTAGAGCCACCATGTTCATCTCAACTTGTTGTTTCAACAAGCTATGAGCTCGGCCCCAGTTTTATTTCTTTGATCAAAGGACTTTCTTTCTCTGGTTTTAAAAATGAAAATCCTTTTGAACACTTGCGAGAGTTTGAGCAATTGTATGCATGCCGATTGATCAATGGCATGACACATGAAACCTTAAAGTGGAAATTATTTTCCTTCTCTCTCAATGGGAAGGCGAAGCAATGGTACACTTACACCGCTAAGAGAGTGAACGGTGATTGGAAAGAATTGCGAGACAAATTTTGTCTAGCATTTTTTCCCGTATCTCGTATCACTGCTCTACGCGCGAAAATATTTAACTTTCGCCAAGAGGAGGAAGAAACCCTTAGTGCGGCATGAATACGGTTCTGTTCATTAACAGATTCCGGTCCAGAGTTATTGCTCCCAGAACCCGTTCTTTTGCAACATTTTTATTCAGGGTTGAGCAAGGACACCGCACTTTATCTTGACACGGCTGCCGGTGGTTCTTTTTCTCATAAGAGCATAGCGGAAGCAAAAGATTTGCTAGAAAGAATTGTTGAAAATACACCTTTTTTCGCTGAAATACCCGAGGAGCCAGAGTCAAAAGATGAGGAACTCATTGTGGAAACACAAAAGGTGTCTACCTTGGTAGACCCAACATCCGAGTCCTCATCCGATTCCCGAACAATGACAGAGGATGATGAACCTCTAGAGTTCCCATTTGAGTTTGAGGAAGAAATTTTTGAAGATTTTGGAAACACCTCAAATTATTTGTTTCAAAAGAGACCGCCTGTTCCTTTGCCACCTCCCGAACCGATTGAAAAAGAATATTTTGTGGAGACTGTTCGGGAGCTTACTTCAATCATGAGCTATGAATGGTTGAGGGAGAATGAGCTATCCATGGATATCATTCGGCTCTGCCCTCCCTCAACCAACATATGCTGCTCCATCAAAGGAACCAAGGTGAATGCACTCTACAACCCTCTTGTTGGTGCCAATATCCTCTCCGACACATACGCGTTGTCAATCTTTGGCAACCGACCATGGACATCAACAAACAAACTCCTCAAGCACACATCAGGCCATATTCTTGAGAGTTTGGGAATTGTCAGAGATGTAACTCTCTATCATGAAGACCTTGAGGTTATCCTGGATTTCTACGTCTTCGAAGTCCCAAACTTCGACATAATGATCGGACATCCCATAGAAAAATTCCTCATTGATGCCCCATCATTTGGAAACCTCAATTTCACCCTCGGAAAAGAGTCATTCTCCATACCAATCACCACATCACGAAACACTCTTTCCGATGAACCACTTGAGGAATATCAAGAGGAGGAGGTCATGGCCATTTTTCCTCACATGGACCCCGAGTTAGCCTTGGAAGAAGATGCACAAGACTTTATCTTAGAAGAAGCCGACTCGGAGGACACCTTTGAGCTACCACAAACCGCACCACCGCCACGACCTCCCATTGATCTCAAAGCGCTACCTCCCGGTTTGCGCTATGCTTTCTTGCACGGAGATCCGCAAGCCCCCGTCATCATAAGTGACAAGCTTTCGGAAAAGAAACCACCAAACTCATAGACGTGCTTGAAAAACATCGCTCCGTTCTTGGCTACTCACTTGAAGACCTAAAAGGGATCTGCCCTGCTCTCTGCACCCATCGCATTCCCACGGATCCTGAAAGTACACCTTCAAGGGAACCTCAAAGGAGGCTAAACAATGCGATGAGAGAAGTTGTGAAGAAAGAGGTCTTGAAGCTATTACACGCCAGGATCATCTATCTTGTTCCTCACAGTGATTGGGTGAGCCCCGTACAAGTGGTACCCAAGAAAGGAGGTATGACGGTTGTTCATAATGATAAAAATGAACTTATTCCTCAACGAACCGTCACGGGGTGGCGAATGTGCATTGATTACCGAAAACTTAACAAGGCCACAAAGAAAGATCATTTTTCACTGCCCTTCATCGATGAGATGTTGGAACGGTTGGCAAATCATTCTTTCTTTTGTTTCCTTGATGGGTATTCGGGATATCATCAAATTCCCATCCACCCCGACGATCAAAGTAAGACCACTTTCACATGCCCGTATGGAACTTATGCTTATCGTCGCATGTCTTTTGGTTTGTGTAATGCACCTGCCTCGTTCCAACGTTGCATGATGTCTATTTTCTCTGATATGATCGAAGAAATTATGGAAGTTTTTATGGACGATTTTTCTGTTTATGGAAAAACCTTCGATCATTGCTTAGAAAATCTAGACAAGGTCTTACAGAGATGCCGTGAGAAGGACCTGGTACTTAATTGGGAAAAGTGCCACTTCATGGTCCGAGAGGGCATAGTTCTTGGACACCTTGTGTCCGAGAGAGGCATAGAGGTGGACAAAGCAAAAATAGAAGTTATAGAAAAGCTTCCGCCTCCTGTGAATATCAAGGGTGTTCGTAGTTTTCTGGGTCATGCTGGTTTTTATCGTCGCTTCATAAAAGATTTCTCTCAAATTGCACGACCCCTTACGAACTTGCTGGCTAAGGATGCACCCTTTGATTTCAATGATGGCTGCATGCATGCCTTTGCTACTCTTAAGAATGCACTCGTCTCTGCTCCAATCATTCAACCCCCTGATTGGACGCTTCCTTTTGAAATAATGTGTGATGCTAGTGATTATGCTGTGGGGGCAGTTCTTGGTCAAATGAAAGACAAAAAGCATCATGCAATTTCTTATGCTAGCAAAACTTTGACTGGAGCTCAATTGAATTGTACTACCACTGAGAAAGAGCTCCTTGCCGTTGTTTTTGCTTTTGACAAGTTTAGATCTTACTTAGCTGGAGCAAAAGTTATCGTCTACACTGATCATGCTGCTTTGAGATATCTGCTTGCTAAGAAAGATGCTAAACCTCGTCTCATAAGATGGATCCTTCTGCTCCAAGAGTTTGATCTTGAAATTAAAGATAAGAAAGGAGTAGAAAATTCTGTAGCAGATCATTTGTCGCGTATGCAGTTCACTAACTTGCAGGAGTTACCCATAAATGACTTCCTACGCGACGACATGCTGCTAAAAGTGACGGATTCGCACCCTTGGTACGCCGACATTGTAAACTTCATCGCCACAGGATACGTACCACCAGGGGCGGATAGAAGAAGATTGACTTATGAAAGTCGCCGTCACTTATGGAATGAACCATACCTCTATCGTGTCTGCGCCGATGGACTGCTTAGGCAATGTGTGCCCACTCCTGAGAGCACGCAAATCATTGAAAAATGCCATGCAGCCCTATACGGTGGACACTATGGTGCCTTCCGTACCCAAGCAAAGATCTGGCAAAGTGGATTCTTCTGGCCAACCATGTATGAAGATACAAAAGAATTCATTAGAAGATGCCCACAATGCCAGAGATTTGGAGGCATCACAGCACGAGATGCAATGCCCCTCACATACAACTTTCAAGTCGAACTCTTCGATGTATGGGGCATTGACTTCATGGGACCATTCGTGAAGTCCCAAGATTGTGAGTACATATTGGTGGCGGTGGATTACGTATCCAATTGGGTAGAAGCTATGCCATGCCGAGCTGCCGACTCCAAACACGCTCGCCGGATGTTCCACGAGACTATCTTTCCAAGGTTTGGAACTCCGAGAATGGTGATAAGCGACGGAGGGTCTCACTTCATTGATAAGACCTTCCGTAGCTTTCTAAGAGAGCTTGGAGCAAAGCACAACATTGCCACTCCATACCATCCCCAAACAAATGGGCAGGCCGAAACATCCAACAAACAGATCAAGCGGATCCTGCAGAAAACAGTCTTAGAAATGGGGAAGGGATGGAAGAACAAGCTACCCGATGCACTATGGGCATATAGAACAGCCTACAAGACACCCATAGGCATGTCACCATACCAACTCGTCTATGGAAAAACATGCCATTTGCCAGTCGAGTTGGAACATAAAGCATATTGGGCAACGAGAACTTGGAACCTGGATATGAAAGGAGCTGGGTGGAGAAGAAAAATGGAGATAGCTGAGTTGGAAGAATGGAGAGACAAAGCATATCACAACTCAGCCATCTACAAGGAGCGTACAAAGCGCTGGCATGACCGGCGAATAAAGATAAAAGAATTCAAAGTTGGAGACAAGGTGTTGCTCTTCAATTCAAGGGTAAAGCTCTTCGGGCATGGAAAATTGAGAAGTAAATGGGACGGACCATACACCATCATCGACACGTCGACTCATGGAGCAATCACACTCCAAGACGACGGAGGTAATATATTCAAGGTAAATGGTCAGCGTCTTAAGATTTATCTTGAACCCGAAGCGAATAAGGAATTCGATGTCATGCACTTAATTGATTTAAATATCTTTTCGTGACCTCTGCATCAAAATATCTTCTATACCCTGTATATCCCGAAGATACCTTTCCCAACAAAGCTCCACGAAAAATAGAAAGGCCAGAGCCTGCAAAGGCAGGTCGGCCGACCTGGCTACCGGGGTCGGCCGACCCCCTCTGGCCACCTCTGCCTTCCATCCTTTGCTCATTCTGCCATCCAATATTTCCTTGTCTCGTCCAGCTATGCTTTGGAAATAAATCCTTCATTCCTTCGTCGGAAGAGGGGAAACCACTATAAAGCCAACTTATTGCACCCCCTCTCCATTCATCCCTTTCAAGCTCCACTCCTTGAACCAAAACCTTCATCCTTGCCATCATGACCAAGATCCCAGGTGCCCCTCATCTCTACTACAGCACGGGGGGCAGCTCTGCAAAAGAAGGCCCCCCTCATGGGGCGATCAGCAAGGGGAATCCCTTTGTCGGCCTCAACAACGCAGAACTCACAAGAGAGCTGGAGAAACTCCTTGACAAGGCCGATGCAATAGAGAAAACCTTGGCTCAAGTGAGGAGGGATGAGGTTCAGATCGACCAAGACATGAAATACATCGATGAGATCATGGCTGGAAACGGAATAGTCCTTCCGAAATAAAAATTCATCGCTAAGCGCATTATGTTTTTGTTTCCAATCGATTAGGTTTATATTGTAATGCGCCTATCAGTTCAGTTTATAATTCAATCAATGATAGTGCTCCCCGGACTTGCATACCGGTAGAGCAATATTTGTGTTTCCATATTTTTGTCGTTTTTGAAGGAAACAGGCAAAAAGGCAAGTGTGGGGGGAAAAACATCGCCATATCTGGAACAATCACAACCAAATCATCCAGAATCATATGAGGCAACTCAGGAACGTTCGCCACGAGAAAACACAGCACCAGTGGTGTCCAGGCCAGGTCGGCCGACCCCACCAGGAGGGTCGGGCGACCCCTGGTGATCCCCACCAGGCTCCAGCCTCCTCCTGCCTCCTGAGTTTGCACCACACTTCCACTTTTTGCCTGCTACACCGTCAAGTTCATTCTGATCTGAAAATTAAATAAAACTTGACGCACTAATCTTTTGGGAAAATGATAATTGATTTATCTTTTGCCTACAACTCTACCTCTCACATTCATGGACTTGCACACTTGTTATTTCTCGCTTCATCACTGAATGCTTGTGAACACCTTATCATTAGGAACCCATGTTTTTCCTAGATAATTGGCATGTGAGATATGGTTTGTCGAAATGATCTTTGCTTAAACCTTCAAGTCCTTGGGAATTTATCTTTATGAAAATCAAAAAATTCCATAGTATGATGCTCCTCACTTGATTTATATTTTCCTACCAAGGCCAAGAACTCTACATGAATACTTTGATAGCCTATAAGCTGCTAGTTGTTGATTTGAGCTTTGTCAAATTCTTGGACCCTAGTGAGAAGCTTGTCATACTCTTTTGATCAAGATCACGTACACTCCACCTCACATGCTACACTTCTACACTGGAAGTTGAGCAACATTCCATCATCCATCCACCAAATAAATACTCCAAAAAATCTCTGTTACCTTTCTCTCTCAAAAATATCATTGGAGACATGGCTATGCAAAAAGAAAAAGAATAATCCCTGCTCATACAAAAGTAGAGCATGATGAAAAAAATGATGATGGGAAAAATAAAGAAAAAGAAAGAAAAGTATGATAGCCATGTCCTCCTCAAAAGTTCAAAAAGAGAGAGAAGGTAACACCATAAAAAGGAGTACAAATACTTTTCCACTTCATACCACCACCACACATGCACATCTTGATCAGATTGTATGACTTGTTTTCTCCATTGGATCCAGTCTTTGACTTAGCAAAATAAGAGACACTAGTATGCTCCACTTTACCCTACCTTGAGCTCCACAAAAGCCTAATCAAACACAAGGAGGGAAGAGGCTAAATCATGGCCCTTGAGAGGAAAATACATAAACACCATGAGCGACTTGAGAGAGTCATTTGAGGAGCATGAAACTATATTTTTATTTCTGAAAATTATGCAAAAATCCCAAGGTACTTGACAGGGAAGGCGAGGTGATTTGAGACATGACCGTTCCACTTATCAATCATCCAAGGAATGCATGTTAGACACCTCAAAGTTCACAGGTATGAAGTGTGGCTTGCAATAACTTGTGTGCAGGCTCTCATTTATGAGGATGAGTATCTCCCGCCTTATGCTCGCAACTTTACTCGAGGACGAGCAAAGAGCTAAGTGTGGGGGAGTTGTTGACGGCTCTTAGACCCAATATTTACCCGTCAACTAGCTGCGCTTTTTATAATGAAACAATCACCAAAAGTAGACTTAGGTCTTTAAACTAATGATTTTCACAAGTCTTAGTGAATTTGTGAGTGCAGCTGCAATTCATAGGAAAACGGGGAAAAGGAAGCATAAAAGGCCCAAGTTGAAAACACCAATTTTCCCCGGAATAAAGAATTCCTCTCTTGAAGCCCAAAATCCAAATATCCTGGCTTCAACTCCACCCACAACAGGTGGATCAGAGGACAAGACAGCCCAGAGAAGCAGCACGAGGAAGACCAGGCCCAGAGGGGCCCACCAGGGGTCGGCCGACCCCAAACCCTAGGTCGGCCGACCTGTGGTGGAGGCCCCCCTGGCCCACCTTGTTACGTCGGTTCGCTACCACCTTCCAGA
Organism: Eragrostis nindensis; assembly: GCA_012490785.1. Taxonomy (NCBI): domain Eukaryota; kingdom Viridiplantae; phylum Streptophyta; class Magnoliopsida; order Poales; family Poaceae; genus Eragrostis; species Eragrostis nindensis. Next base: position 76,395 of record JAAXCT010001389.1, read on the forward strand.
GGTCGGTTCCACCTGCAATCAATGCCACCGACCTAAGGAACCGCCTCAAGTTGCCGACCTTCTTGGGCTATAAATAAAGGGGTACCCCCCCTCCTCCAAAACACATCACAAGACACAAGTCATTCCACTCCCATCCAGGCCAAGGGCCTCTTGTACAGTAGTAGTAGTAGAATAGAGGAGAGGGCAAGGATCAAGAGAGGGATAGCTTTCCTTTTAGTTATTTCCTTATCTTGTACCCTTGGAGGATATTTATCTTATTAATAGTTCATCGTTCGTTCTTCGTTCGTTCGTCGTTTGTTCATCGTTCTTCGTTCGTTCTTAGTTCGTTCGTCGTTCGTTCATCGTTCGTCGTTCGTTCTTAGTTCGTTCATCGTTCGTCGTTCGTTCGTCGTTCGTTCATAGAACGAACCTTGTTCTTATTCGTAAGATTAGTATTCGTGGTGTTATTGATCTAGCGAGCTTTACATACTAGTCGTTATTCTTGTTATACTTGTTTACGGGATCATCGCTCCGCGAGGGGTGCTCTAGCCTTCCGGATTGGTACCAGGACCGGGGTTAGAGTAGTAATCGACGGCATAGACGTGGTGTCTAGGCTAGAGGTTACCTTTGTGTTGGTGCTTGACAGGACCACTTTTTACTCATCTTTTTACTATCATTTTAGTGCGTTTATTGATCATTTGAGCCATTTGGCACCTAACTTTAACCCCATTTCGAAGTATGTTGTGTTTTGATTGCTATGATGTAGAATCAGGAGAAAACATGACATAAAGGCTCAATTTCACGAAGCACCAACACGAAGCTTGGATTATTCATTCACTTTAGAGAGGGCACGACATTGCAACACAGTTTTGGAGTTCAAGACGATCCTGAATGAGAAAAGTTTGACTTACAAAGTTGTAGATCTCGTCGAGAGCTTTCCGGAACATATATGGATGACCCTATTTGGACTTCGGAGCTAGGAGATATGGGCCCCACAAGATGTGCTGCGCAGACAAGTCGCTGGTGCCGACCGGCACCGACTTGTGCCGACCGGCACCAGGCCCAAAACGGCCCAAAAAGGCCCAGGAAGGCTGGTTTCGCCCCTATAAAGAGAAGACCCTATTCTACACGCAAGGGGGTTCGGATTTCGGCACTTTTGGCGGCAGAATTAGGGTTAGACAACAGAGAGCTTCATCCCGAGCGAATTTCGCGGCGTTCCGGCGAAAAGTCGTCGCGCGCCGGTCGGCACGAATCCGCGCCGATCGGCACGACCGACTCCGGCGTCCGATTTGCCCCAAATTGTACCAGGAAGTAGGATAGGCCAATCTAAGGTAGTTCCCATGGCGAAACCTACTCATATCATGGGGTGATTCTCTGTTCTTCCCTCGGTTGATGGGGATCTTGCCATTTGCACTGTGATGGTTAATTGATTACTTTTGTTGCTCTATCTCGGTCTATTGCAATACTTGCTTGTTGTTTATCTCTGTGGTTTGGATGATGGTATTGTGATGGTGCTATTGCTAGATGATTGAATTATTAGCCGCCGCCGTGACAGGGTCGCAGCAAACAGCCTTTGTCTACTTTAGTAACAGCCAACAGAGCCTTTACTCAATTAATTTGATCTTTGCATGCAAGTGAACTAAGACCGTGGGAAGATTCTCTTAATCCTTGCTTAGCCGTTTTCTTTCTCTCTCTTATTTGTTCTGTTATCATTAATTCTTTGAATCTCCTTTCTTTCAAACAACCACTTCTGTTAGTAACAAACATTTAGCTAAATAAGCGTCCCACTTGTTCCACGGATTGATAAACCTTGGAATACTCTGAGGGAAAAGCTACAACTGATCTGTACGCTTGCAGTCTCAGAAGGTGCGTGCATCACGCGCCAACAGCTTTTCTGGCGCCGTTGCCGGGGAACAAGTCAGTTCGTTTGTTTAGTTTTATTTTTGCTACTAACTCTCTAATCCCTCACCTTTTTTTTTCTAGTGTTTTTGTTTTGTGTTTTCTTTGTCAATATGGATTTCACAGGTGTCATTGGGACATTGTGGAGCCACATCATGCCAAAGGCAAATCATCTCATTCCGCCAAAGTCAGATGTCAAAATTGAAGCGGAAGAATATAGTTTGGACCCAATGCTAATCAAGATGGTTGAGCAGAACCCGTTTTCAGGAGCTAAAGGAGAAAATCCATATCTTCATATCAAGAATCTTGAAGTGATCTGCTCCACATTCAAGTATAAAGGCATTCACGAAGATTGGAATCGATGGATCCTCTTTCCATTCTCACTCACGGGTAAAGCACAAGCATGGTATTCTCAAGTCAGATTTGAAGTGAAAGGTAATTGGGGAGACTTGTGTGCACAATTTTGCATGAAATTTTTTCCCTTACCTAGGATTCATGAGTTAAGAAGAGATATCATCAATTTTGCTCAGTTAGACAATGAAACTTTGGGCAAAGCTTGGGAAAGATTTAATGATTTGTTAACAACTGGCCCAGATTTAGGATTCACACATGCTACTATTATGCAAACATTCTATATGTCCTTGTGTAGAACTTCTGCAGATTATCTTAATTGTGCATCTGGAGGAAGTTTTATAGATCAAGGTGTATTAAAGGCTAAGGACGTGCTGTCAAAAATCATGCAAGCTGAAGCAATGAATGCACCATGGGATGAGGTAGAAGATAATGAAGAAGTGTTGCAGGTTGCCGATCGGCAGAGACCTTGCGCCGACCGGCACGTCAGTGGTGCCGATCGGCACGAGGAATCAGCAGAGGCTCTATTACCAGTTGAAGCAGAGCAGCTACCACCATCATCTGAATTGAAATTGCAAACTACTTCACCATTGATGATGCTTGAATCAAAGCCTCTTTCAGAGTTTGAGCCGCTTGATTGGATTCCTATTGGATTTGGACCATCATTCACCTCATCAAGGCCAGTGGTTGATCAACAAGAGGTATCTTTTCCAGCAGTTGAGACTAAATTTCCTAGCGATAGAACAATCAAGGAAGACGGGGAAATTGCTATCACTTCCGAGGAATTTGAGAGATTGTTTTCTGAAGACAAGGAACATTTTGAACCATCTCATGTCGAAGAAGCCAAGCAAATCATGGAAGCAACAACTAAGGGGTCACCTTTCGATGAACTTGCAAGGATTTTCTCTATTGGTGCAAATCATGAAGAAGGGAAGCATCTACCGAGCCCACACATACCTTGCATGATTGAAGGTCATTCTTTCTCTAGTGCCTTATGCGATATGGGAGCCGAGGTAAGTGTTATGCCACATAAGATCTTTAAAGAGCTTTTTCCTGTTAATTCTATTTTAGCGCCTACGGATATCAAATTGTTTATGGCGGATGGAAAGATGAAGAAACCCATAGGCGTGTTAGAAAACCAAGATGTAGTTATTGTGGGAAACATAATACCAACTGATTTCTATGTCCTTGATACGTATCATGATGATGTTGAAGACATAATTCTAGGACGTCCCTTTCTTAAATCTATACATGCTGTTCTTGATGCTGGAAAAGGGAAGATAACCATTGAGTTGGGAGGAAATCGCTTTACATTTGATTTTGTGACAATATTTAAGAACCCTGTTGAGCCGCCTCTTGATAACGAAGAGGTGGAGTATGCTTCTTTTGTAAACTCTCTCAGGGATCCTCTCCAACGTGTTCTTGAAGAAAGTCTCACTGATGAACAAGAAGATGAAGCTATTGAAGAGGCGATTGATGCTTTTGAAGTCTCTCCTGAATTGAAGAAAGAACCTATTCGTGAACCAATTGATCCTACAATTGAGAAGCTTGCGCCTGAAGTTGAGTTGAAGCCATTGCCAAAAGGATTGCGATATGAGTATCTCGGTGAGAACAAGACTTACCCAGTAATTGTTAGTGATGAACTTAGCGAAGAGGAGACATCTCGTTTATTGAAGCTATTGAGAAAATACAAGAAGGTCATTGGGTACACTATTGATGATCTGAAAGGAATTAGCCCAGCCTTTTGCACTCATCGCATACGCATGGAAGATCAATGCAAGCCAGTAGCAGATCATCAAAGGAGATTAAACAATGCAATGAGAGCTGTGGTGAAGAAGGAGGTACTTCGCTTACTTAATGCTGGCATTATCTATCCTGTTTCTGATAGTGAGTGGGTTAGTCCAGTTCATTGTGTTCCAAAGAAAGGAGGGCTTACTGTGGAAAAGAATGAGAACAATGAGCTAATTCCCCAGAGAACAGTCACAGGATGGCGTATGTGTGTTGATTACAGAAAATTGAACAAGGATACGAAGAAAGATCATTTTCCTCTGCCATTCATTGATGAGATGTTGGAAAGGTTAGCAAAGCACAAGTACTTTTGTTTCCTAGATGGATATTCTGGATTCTTTCAAATTCCAATACACCATGAAGATCAGCCCAAGACGACATTCACATGCCCCTATGGTACGTATGCTTACCGAAGAATGCCGTTTGGTTTGTGCAATGCTCCTGCTACTTTTCAACGTTGCATGTTGGCAATTTTCTCTGAATTTATTGAGGATATTATGGAGGTGTTTATGGATGATTTCTCTGTTCATGGGTCAAGTTTTGATGCATGCTTAGCAAATTTAGAGAAGGTTTTGCATAGATGTGATGAGGTTGATCTTGTTCTTAATTGGGAGAAGTGTCACTTTATGGTGAAGGAAGGCATTGTTCTTGGACACGTGATTTCTGAGAGAGGTATTGAAGTTGATAAAGCAAAGGTAGAAAGAGTGGAGAAGCTGCCGCCGCCTACTAATGTGAAGTCATTGAGGAGTTTTCTTGGTCATGCTGGGTTCTACAGAAGATTTATCAATGGCTTCTCTACAATCACAAAGCCATTGACATTGTTGCTGCAGAAGGATGCTAAATTTCATTTTGATGAAGATTGCTTACATGCCTTTCGCACTTTGAAGAGAAAACTTTGTTCGGCACCTATCATTCAACCTCCTGATTGGAATCTCCCGTTTGAAATTATGTGTGATGCTAGCGACTATGCAGTTGGAGCTGTTCTTGGCAACGAAAAGAAGGGAAGGTACATGCTATCTACTATGCTAGTAAAACACTTAATGATGCTCAAGTTAATTATGCAACAACTGAGAAAGAATTGCTAGCCATTGTGTTTGCTTTTGAGAAATTCAAGTCCTATATTGTGAATTCTAAAGTAATAGTCTACACTGATCATGCTGCTATCAAGTATTTACTCTCCAAGAAAGATTCTAAGCCACGTCTTATTCGTTGGGTACTAATGTTGCAAGAATTTGATTTAGAGATCAGAGATAGGAAGGGCACTGAAAATCTAGTGGCTGATCATTTGTCAAGGCTAGAAATTGGGAGAGAAAATGAAGATCATATTCCTATTGATGATTCATTGAGAGAGGAACAATTATGTAGAGTATATGGAATTGATGATTGGATGGTTGATATTGTGAGAGCAATCAAGAAGGAACCATTAGATCATCTTGATAAGCATCGACGAAGGAAGATTAAATCTCAGCTGAGGAGTTACTACTGGAATGATCCTTATTTATATAGATATTGCGAAGATGGAGTAGCAAGGCGGTGTGTTCCAAAGGCTGAGCAAGAGGAAATTTTGCAGAAATGTCATTCTTCTCCATATGGTGGACACTATGGACATTATCGCACTAAGGCTAAGGTATGGGCAAGTGGATTTTATTGGCCAAGTATGCATTTAGATGCTATAAAGTTTGTTCGAACTTGTCCTGAATGCCAACGATCTGGAAATTCTGTTAATAATCGCAATGCTATGCCTTTGAATTACAATCTGCAAATTGATATATTTGATGTTTGGGGGATTGATTTCATGGGTCCCTTTGTGAATTCTCATGGCTATGAGTATATCTTGGTTGCGGTTGATTATGTTTCTAAATGGGTGGAAGCAATACCTTGCAAACATGCTACAGCTGAAGATTCAATTAATTTATTTAGAAATGTGATATTTCCTCGTTTTGGGATGCCAAGAGTAGTCATAAGTGATGGAGGATCACACTTTATTGGAAAGAATTTTGTCAAGGTGTTGGAAAAGGCTGGTATTGAGCATAGAGTTGCGACTGCTTATCATCCTCAAACAAATGGGCAAGCTGAAACATCAAACAAGCAGATCAAGGAAATCCTTAAAAAGACTGTCACTCGAGGAGGAAAGGATTGGTACAACAAGTTGAATGATTCATTATGGGCATATCGCACAGCACATAAAACTCCAATAGGTATGACTCCATATCAGCTTGTTTATGGAAAAACTTGTCATTTGCCTGTAGAATTAGAACATAAATCATTTTGGGCGATCAAGGAGATGAATCTGAATTTAGATGCTGCTGGAATTAAAAGAAAAATTCAGATTAGTGAATTGGAGGAGATGCGCCTAAATTCATATGACAATGCTCTTATCTACAAAGAGAGAATGAAGAGATGGTATGACAAGCGATTGGAAAAGAAAGAATTCAATGAGGGAGACAAGGTCCTATTATTCAACTCAAGATACAAATTATTTGGCAAAGGTAAATTAAAAAGCAAATGGGATGGACCTTATATTGTTCACAAGGTGCTTGATTCTGGAGCAATAGTCATAATGGATTCCAAAGGAGATACATACACGGTGAATGGACAACGCCTCAAGGTATTCTTTGAACCCGACAAGCCTGAATTGAAGTCTATAGATATCTATACTTTGGCTTGATTATGGCTATGTCGAGCTTGCGACGTTAAATTAAGCTATGTGCTAGTTGAAGACTTTTATGCCAAGGGTATGGCATTATCAGGTAAATAACATTATTCCCCTTCTTTTTCATATAATGAGGACATTACATAATTTGAGTGTGGGGGAGGATGCTTTATTTTCTTGATTTGTATGATATTTGTGCTAGTTGTCTTTGATTTGTGTGGTTTTAGTGTGTTTTTGTCCTGTGCCGATCGGCACGGTGTTGTGCCGACCGGCACATATGTATCCGAGTTGTGATTTTGTTTTTAGTGTTTTGTGAGAACATGGCAAGATTTGTGCTTTAAGATTATCATATTGAAGAAGTTGAGTCATTGGTGTCTCTAATTCTTTGCTTGGAAGCATGCTTGTCCTTAGTTCTTCTTAACCCATGGTAGTAGTTATTTATTGAATGCTTGTTTTAAGGAGTTGTTTGCAAGTAAGAGCTACACCATTGATTTTTATTTTATTTTTATTTTGCTCAAACCTCCAGATTGAAAGTGGACAATCCCTTTGACAAAAGCTTAATTTACCTTCCTACCACATAGCCATACAACTAATCTTTGAGCTACACATAAACATTCTAATTGTCTGGTGAATCTTGTCAAGTTTGTATCCTTTTGAGATAAGAAGTTTCTCTGAAGCTGGTCATTCCCTTTGTGTAACTATCATTTGTTTGCTAGCCTCATCGTATTCAGCATATATCGCTGGTACTCCCTCCTGTAAACCCATAATTCTTTTGTTGGTGTTATCTATCCTTGTCCACAACCTATGATATGAGTTTCACTTCATGCCTTTGTACTATCCATATGGTTCTATGCACAAATAACCTGGAGATCTACATCAATGGAAAATCTTCTAAGGAGTAAAAAAAAAAGAGAAAGAAAGAAAGAAAAAGAGAGAAAGAAGAAAAGAAAAAAAAAAGAGACTCCTTGGAAGTAGCAAGTTATTGCAGAGATGTCTTGGAATATTATGAATCAAAGATTTGGAGGAGACAGAGCATCTTGGGCGAATTTATAGATTGTGCCGACCGGCACAACCTTGGTGCCGATCGGCACTGACATTTTGAGTGCCATTCAGCGTTCTGTTCTTCACAGGAATTAAGTAAAGAATTCTGAGCATTTCTGTGAGAGATATACGATGATGGAAGCAATGAATATATTTGTGCATAAGCCTTATTCTACAAGTAAGTGTATTTCTTAGGCTGAAACTCTATCTTTCCAACCATGTGCAATCCGACCATCTTTTGCCATTTGCACATGTCCACCTATCTAAAGTGTGTGTTCCTCTCTAGTTTATCGTTATTCTCTAATGACCTTTTGATGAGAGCTTCTGAATTCTCTATTGGATTATTATTTGACTTGATAATACCTGGGCATTAGTTTGGCTATCCTACCAAGATCCACATAAAGCTTTACATTAGATGTAGGTTGGTGAGGACTTGAAACAATTGAGTGATTTGAGAGCAAGTTTTTTGTCAAAGATGGATAGTTTGTAATCCTTGATATATCTGGAGAGTTTATTTCTTTGTTCTTAATCAAAACTTTGGTGTTGTGCTCTAAAAACAAATGTCTTCTTAACGTGGGTTTTCAATATTTGACTTTTACTTGTGGAGGAGACAAAGAAGAGTTTAGGATGAGAAGCAGCTGAGTATTTGAAAGTTTGATGCTATGACTTGATTGATTTGATTTCTTACTCGAGGACGAGCAAGATCTGAGTGTGGGGGTGTTGTTGGTGCTTGACAGGACCACTTTTTACTCATCTTTTTACTATCATTTTAGTGCGTTTATTGATCATTTGAGCCATTTGGCACCTAACTTTAACCCCATTTCGAAGTATGTTGTGTTTTGATTGCTATGATGTAGAATCAGGAGAAAACATGACATAAAGGCTCAATTTCACGAAGCACCAACACGAAGCTTGGATTATTCATTCACTTTAGAGATGGCACTACATTGCAACACAGTTTTGGAGTTCAAGACGATCCTGAATGAGAAAAGTTTGACTTACAAAGTTGTAGATCTCGTCGAGAGCTTTCCGGAACATATATGGATGACCCTATTTGGACTTCGGAGCTAGGAGATATGGCCCCACAAGATGTGCTGCGCAGACAAGTCGCTGGTGCCGACCGGCACCGACTTATGCCGACCGGCACCAGTCCCAAAACGGCCCAAAAAGGCCCAGGAAGGCTGGTTTCGCCCCTATAAAGAGAAGACCCTATTCTACACGCAAGGGGGTTCGGATTTCGGCACTTTTGGCGGCAGAATTAGGGTTAGACAACAGAGAGCTTCATCCCGAGCGAATTTCGCGGCGCTCCGGCGAAAAGTCGTCGCGCGCCGGTCGGCACGAATCCGCGCCGATCGGCACGACCGACTCCGGCGTCCGATTTGCCCCAAATTGTACCAGGAAGTAGGATAGGCCAATCTAAGGTAGTTCCCATGGCGAAACCTACTCATATCATGGGGTGATTCTCTGTTCTTCCCTCGGTTGATGGGGATCTTGCCATTTGCACTGTGATGGTTAATTGATTACTTTTGTTGCTCTATCTCGGTCTATTGCAATACTTGCTTGTTGTTTATCTCTGTGGTTTGGATGATGGTATTGTGATGGTGCTATTGCTAGATGATTGAATTATTAGCCGCCGCCGTGACAGGGTCGCAGCAAACAGCCTTTGTCTACTTTAGTAACAGCCAACAGAGCCTTTACTCAATTAATTTGATCTTTGCATGCAAGTGAACTAAGACCGTGGGAAGATTCTCTTAATCCTTGCTTAGCCGTTTTCTTTCTCTCTCTTATTTGTTCTGTTATCATTAGTTCTTTGAATCTCCTTTCTTTCAAACAACCACTTCTGTTAGTAACAAACATTTAGCTAAATAAGCGTCCCACTTGTTCCACGGATTGATAAACCTTGGAATACTCTGAGGGAAAAGCTACAACTGATCTGTACGCTTGCAGTCTCAGAAGGTGCGTGCATCACGCGCCAACACTTTGTTTGCAGCGTGCCCCACGGTTTGTAGAGGTAGGCGGCAGGTGGTGACAGCCCTGTCCGTCCCTTGTAATCCTCCACATTCGGGTTCGTCGTAGAGCTACAGGCTGGCGTGACTTGGCAGACTAGGTCTATACCAGTGCCCGAAGTAAACGAGTAGAACTAGAGTGCGATCGTCCTGCGGGACAGCTAGATCTTTATTCATCCTCTCAATCCTATACTACTGCCATTCTTGTGTGTCCTTGGGTAAAACTAACCTTGCTGCAGATTATCACCGTTCCTTGGGGAAAACAAATACGATACCTTGGAATACTCCCGGATGAAGTGCTACAACGGTATTCCGTGCGCTTGCGGATTTATTCGTGGTGTAAGAAATACCAACAATAGCCTCCATGCGCGGTTGGCTATGCCGGAGTTCTTGAGCCTCCCTTGATGTTCGTCAAGGTATGTAATTAATGGTGAGCATTGTGTCATTGTGAGAATTCTTGGTCTTTAATCGGATTACTTTGGTCTATGCGATTGTGCATGTTCTTAATTCTATATACTTAATAAGAATAGATTCGTGGCGAAGGTTTGTTCTTATGGATCTATCGCATAGTGCAAGAAACCGGTGGGGAGCTATTAGTTACCTTGTCGTGACAGGATCGGGGCGAACGAAACCATTACGTCTTGTAGAATACCGGAGTAGTTTGCGTAAGCTAAGACCTTGCTTTGACGTGATTTTACCTTATGGCTGGAACTACTAGATTATACAGGTTAAACTCTTGGAATGGATCTTGGTGAATATCTGTTTATCTGTTTACCACTCACGGTGCCGATCGGCACGGCCTCCGTGCCGACCGGCACAACACCTATCTTCTTCACAACTCGCGTGTGTGCAATAGTCCTTCATGCTAGGATTGTTCTGTTAGACGAAATAGTAACCTTAATCTTGTTCTCTTGCTGATCTCTGTGGATTCGATATTAAACCTTGGAATACTCTAAGGGAAAGTGCTACAATGTACACCGTCCACTTGCGGTATACAAATGGGTGCGTATAAATAACCAACAGAAGGCATGTCAACTGCTGCTGCCCTGAGGGCCTGGTCCCACTCACGATCTCCTGTCCTCGGCTTCTTCTTCTTGGGCTGCTCAACAACCTTGCCCTTTCCCATGTCTCAATCCCCTCTGCCTCTGCCTCTGCCTCTGCCACCACCTCCTGCCATCTCTGCTGACTGGGCTACAGACAAGATAGGGCGAGTGAGCTTGGCTCACCAACCCGTCCACTGACAAGCTGACTGCCAAAGATAGGATCAAGGGCTTGGCCCTAAATCCGTCCACTGTCTCTGCACTGCTGTCAACTGCCCGAATGTCCACTGACCACTGCCACTGCACGATAGGAATAAGACAGGGTATATGAGTATAGAATAACCTACTATCATCTATAAGCAAGAATCGTAGGTAAGCGCGTAAATCTAGATGAAGTCCTAGCGCAGAGGTGAAGGACACAATGCCGGCAAATATGCAATGGGAAACTACTGCATTGTCGATTATCCGTGGGGATCAACTAGTGTCATATACATGATAGCAACATAGCAATATAACACTAATCGAGGAAATGTACTAAGTGTCGAGCTAGTGTAAAGGTATGTAATAGGAAATCGACACAAAGTGAACGACTACCAACATGTCATAGGCATAATGAAGTGCAATACTCGAACACTATGACAATGGTAGGCAAAAGACCGAAAATGCATTGAAATTGATCGAAATTCGCCACAAATGCAATAAAGGTTTGATTTTTGGATTGATTTTCTAGGGACTTTGAAGGCATGAACGGCTCAAACCCTAGATGAATCATGGAATTGGACCGGCTACTGTGCAATTCATGAATCCCAGAGGCTCACCGGAGCTCGACTGATAGACGGCGATCGTCGGTGATGGTGGCGGTCCGGTGAGGCGCCGTGGAGAGGGAGCTATCCGCACGCGTGAGGGGGATGGGCAGCAGCTCGGTGATGCGCGCAGATGAGGGAGTCCCTGTGGTGCTCGTCGTCGAGGTAGTTGTCCTCGGCTCCGGCACGGCGGTGGCGCGCGGCGAGGTGAAGCGTCGGCGGCTCGGCGTGGAGGTGCAGCGCGGCACGGCGCAGCTGCTAGGGTTCGCGAGCGAGGGCGCGGTGGAGGAGCAGGCGGCGGCGCGTGGCAGCGGCTGGTGGCGCACGTCGGCGGCGAGCTCGACGGTGGCTGATGGCGTACGGCGCGCGCGGGAAGGTGGGAGCGGCGCGGCGGGAGCACGAACGGCGGCGTGTGATGGTGAAGAAGCACAGTAACGCGGAGGATTCCCGTTAGGATAGGTTTAGTTTGAATCGTCGGTCCAGATCAACCCAGTCAGGAATCAACGGATGAGATTGAAAATGATCTCGCGATGAACTTGACCAGACCGTATGGTACGGTCCTAGAGATCGTACTGTACGGTCTCCTCTTTACCCCTGACAGTCTCTATAGAGACCGTATGGTACGGTCCTCAGGACCGTATGGTTCGGTCTCCATTCTGCCTCAGGGTTTAAAGGATCTCGTGCAAAAGCACACCGTATGGTACGGTCCCTATGACCGTATGGTACGGTCTGTACCAGAAAAGCTGATTTTCATGGAATTTCCTTCTAAGTCCAAGTTTCTCACACAAAAACCAAATAAACACCAAACATGGACTAGAAGGGAAACTCTCAAACACTCCTTTGAAAATAAACCAATATAGGTTGCACATAGGCTTATAGTAATTTTTCAATCGGCAAATAAGAAGCCTCCAATAAGAGCCAAAAGAGATAAAACCAAAGGAGGGTATGTATAAGCCCTTTGCCTATGTTCCGTGCAAGTAGATTTAACCTTGAGGATCATTTAGCAAGACTCAATGGGCATGAAGCGTAATTCTTTTCTTTTATCACACTTCTATGAGATGTGAGATCATATTGCGAATGAAGCACTTCCTCATAGTGTGACCACTCCTTTGTGATTTCCTACATGCAATGCATGAGACAAGCATATCATACAAATGCAAGAGGAATTTAAACATGCCATGTGGTATGCAAGCAAAGTTAAGACAACGCATAAAGGAAACCTACTCAAGGTCAAGTTTGAGCCTCTCTCAAGCTTACTCACTATGAGCCAAACCTTGCCTTGAGTCCTTCGGTCCACCAACTCAAGCATCCCCCATGCTCATAGCTATCTTGAGAAGTTAGACCTTGAACTAATTTTTTGTTCTTTTCTTTTTAGTTATTAACATATGCATGGATGCAAACATACTAGTTCACAAAGGAGCACCTAACTACCATGCAAGCAATGCAAGAGAGAAAAACTACTATTATACAAGTTACCTCCTTGAAGAGTAGATATGTCGATGAAGCACTCATTGCTTCTGGTGGACCTTCATGAGTTATCGTCGCGGCACACGGTCCACCACCATCACCCTTCTAGGTCTTGTTCTTGGAGCCCACTCGCACTTGGTTGGCCTCTCAAGGTCAACAATGCACTTGGGCACCCAAATCCTTCTCGTCTTCCTCCACTTGTCCGGTGATCCAAGAGCTTTTGCCTTCACTTTGCCCCGCTTGTCCCTAAAGAGCTTGTAGTGTGTATTCTCATAGAACAAGTTAGCGTTAGGCAAAACTTTGGAACTTCTCACCTTGGGACAATTCTTGCTAGTGTGCCCATCACGGCAACACTTCTCACAATAGTAGTCGTCCGCCATGAGAGGGACTACCCAAGGTGGAATGTCATCGTCCTTGCCGATGAGGTTGATGGCGGCAGGGTAGGAGCTAAGTCCCTTGTGCTCGGAGTTGTTCACAAGGTTGCGACCAAGTATCTCCTTATGAATGGTCCTTCCCCTTGTGAGCCTCTCAAAGCCATCCATCACCGAAGCTCTCTCCTCCTTGAATTGATGATATTCCTTCAAGATTTTCTCATCAAGAGAGATGGTCTCAAGAGAGGGAGTTAGTCCATCACAAGTAATATATGAAGAATCGGAAATAGATGAACTAGAAGAAGAAGTGTTACTCTTTTCGAGGTTGGATTGATGTTCTTCCTCAAGAACCTTGAACTTGTCGTTGAGCCGAATGTGATCGACCTTGAGCTTGTCATAGCTCTCATCCAAGGTTATGAGAGAAGTAGAAAGGTGCTTGAGCTCATCCTCTAGTAACTTGGACTTCTCCTTGAGCTTCATGTGGTCCTCTTCAAGCTTGTCATAGTCCACATCTAGAGCCTTGTGTGAGATGGATAAGTCCCTAAGTTCATCTTCAAGTTGACGAACTCGGAAAGCGGCCACTTCATGTTCCTTCTTCAACCGAGCAATGGTCTTGTCCTTTTTCTTAAGCATCTTGCCGGTTAGGAGAATGCTATCCAAGAGTTCCTCATAGGTGGGCTTATCCTCCTCATCAAACTCTTCCTCGGACTCACTCTTCGCATCCTCATCACTACTATCATCTTTGGCCATCAAGCATATAGGAGGTGGAGGTAGAGTATCGGAGATGTTTGTGAGAGCTATCCGGCCATTTTCTTGCCCTTGGAGGATGAGTCATCACTATCTTCTTCATCACTATCATCATCCGTGACCCACTCTCCAACAAAGAGACCCTTGTGAGATGATCTTCTCTTGTCTTTGCTCTAGAGCTTTCCTTCTTGACAAACCTCTTCCTTGTCTTGTACTTGCTTCTAGGGTCTTCTTCTTCATCATCGCTTGACTCTTGAGTCTTCTTCTTGCCCTTCATGATTGGCTTTGTGCATTCCTTGGCAAAGCGACCCTTCTCCCCACAATTGTAGCACTCGGCATCTTTCTTGTTGATGAACCTTCTCTTGAAAAAGTTGCTTTTCTTCATGAGGAGTGCTAGGTCATTTGGATGGATTTGCAACAAGTCTTCATCATCTTCCTCAACTTCTTCATCACTTGAATCTTGAGTCATCACCTTCTTCATCTTCTTCTTGCTTGACCCCTCGGATGCAAAAGCAAGATTCTTGGAGGGCTTCTCATCAAGCTTCTTGTCAAGGTTGTAGCTCTCGAAGGCGGTGATCTTCCCAAGTAGCTTGTGAGCTCTTGAATGTCGGTGTTGAAGAGACATGTGATGAGTGCTCCATATTTCTCCCTTGGGAGAATCCTCATGATCTTCCGCACAAGGTCACCATCATCAATCTTTTCCTTCACACCAAGAGAGTTAATATCCTCTACAAGCACATTCAAGCGAGAGTAAGTGTCATTGATTAGCTCATTTGAAGACATGGTAAAGGCATCATATTTGTCCTTAAGGACATAGTATCTTTCCTCTTTGACATCCGAGGAACCCTCATGAACTTGTTGGATTTGAGTCCACACTTCATGAGCGGTACCCGCGGACTTGACTCGAGCAAAGACCTCTTTAGTGATTGCTTCAAACAAGGCATTTTTAGCTTTAGCATTTGCCTTTGCGAGATTCACATCAAGAGTACCAATGGGAGTTCTTAGAGATACATCGGAATTCGTCACCTCCCATGCGATAGGATCGAGAGCCTCGAGGTAAGCTTGCATGCGTGCTTTCCAATAGGCATAATCGGTCCCATCGAACGGGGACGGTCCATTTCCTCCCGGCATCCTTACTCAAGGAGGTTAAGCCCTATTTGAGCAACGAGGCTCTGATACCACTTGAAATGATCAAGGGCACCGAGAGGGGGGTGAATTGGTGTCTTAATAATTTCTCCCAAACGTACTTAAGGCGTGAAGCTAACAAGACTAGATATGGTGTGATGACAAGAAGCAAGCAAGGCGCGCACGCAATCTAGTCTAGCAACAAGCAACACCCTAACAAGCAATTCTACTAGCATGAAAGTAAATGCAGAAGCGTAAATGCTAGTAAGTAAAGGAGATAGAGATATCAATGCTCATAATTTTTCCCGTGGTCTCGGAAGGATAGCGCCTTCCCCTACTCCATGTTGGGTCACTCCCGTCGGAGTCTCGACCCCGTCTCTCCGCTCGAAGGCGATCCCTCCTAGAGCACACTTCACCCTCCGAGTGAAGTCGCGGGCACGTCCCGCCGGGCTCTCTCCCGGGTACTCCTCCAGAGGTAAGGCTCCGCACTTGATGCGTGCGAAAGGACGCTCCATTAGTGATGCTTCTTTCGCACGGGAAGCTCCAAGACCGTGTACAAACTTGTGTCGGCTTCCACAATCCCCTTGGATAGCTCAACACCGACACCTAACCGGTCTAGGCCTTGCCGTAGACCAAGAGTAACAAACCGAAGTGACTCTCTCAAGCTCACACTAGCCTAGAGATCAAGTGGATACAATTGCTACTCTCTCAAGCACTAGGATCACTCCAACTCCTTCACAAGTGCTTCTCTCCCTTACTCTTGGCTTCCTCTGAGTTTCCTGCACTCCAACAATGGCCAAGAGACCCCTCAAGAGGCGAGCAACCAACTATTTATAGGCTACCAACCCAAACTAGCCGTTACTCAAAAGTGCCCAGGAAACATAGAGACCGTACCATGGACCGTACCGTCCTGTCCCTTTCTGACCGTACCGTCCGGTCTCTATTTCCTGGCGCTTCTCCATTTTCTTCTTCTCTGTCTGAACTTCTCCAATGAAGACCGTACCATACGGTCCCTAGGACCGTACCGTCCGATCAATAGTCCGGTCTTCATTCTCTTCACTTTCAGAAACTTCAGCTTCTCTGTCTGGAAATCCTCTGATGACCGTACCATACGGTCCCTTGACTGTACCGTCCGGTCAATACTACGGTCTTCATATTCTCAGCATCCCGAAACTTCACTTCTCTGTCTGGATCTTCAATGAAGACCGTACCATACGGTCCCTAGGATCGTACAATCCGGTCTCTACTGCAAAAGCTGAAAACTTGATCCACTCTTGATCCTTACTTCCAACTTCTCCATTCTTGGTTCTTCTTCTTCTCTTCAGCCACCCTAGCCCTCAAGAGACTCACAATGCATCCATATGATCTCTAACCTAGTGTGCTCTAAGAGAACCAATTCGATCCCTCTTGATAGTCCGGTTTTTCCTATGGACTCAAGCTAACATCTACACCAAGCCAATGTTGACGGTCCTTAGAGCAAGATTTTTACCGTCATTTATCTGCATAAAAGAATTAAAATGAACACCAAACATAGTGGTAGGGGTTTATTACTAACCAATTCCACAAGTGTTGGTGAATTTATGCATGCAGGTGATTTAAGACCCAAATGGAGAGGGAACTCAACCCAAAAGGGCAGATTGTACACCCCGACAAATCAAGGCCATTCCCGGGGACTTTTGGACCCCCAAACAGTGCCAAACCAACTCAACAAATGGCAAACACCTAGGTACCCAATAGCAGGCCCATCTGGAAACAAAATCAAGTGGAGAAGGTACCAGAAAAGGCCCAAGACCAAAGGGGCCAAGGGGAGGTCGGCCGACCTGCTACAGTAGGTCGGCCGACCTGCTACAGTGGCCTTTCTGGCCCATTTTTCTGTGGCGGTTCCCCACCGACGTACCAAGGTCGGTTCTGCCTGCAATCAATGCCACCGACCTAAGGAACCGCCTCAATTCCACCGCCTTTGGAGGCTATAAATAAAGGGGTACCCCCCTCCCCTCAAAACACACAAGAAGGAGAGCCTCATTCCACTCCCAAGGGCCTAGGGTCCTTTGTATACTAGTAGAGTAGGGAGAGAGTTGGGTAGAGGAGAAGGGTAGTCCTCCCTTTGTGAGGACTTAGCCCCAATCTTGTATCTTTGAGGATACTTTTTTATAATACATTGTTCGTCGTTCGTTCATCGTTCGTTCGTCGTTCGTTCATCGTTCGTCGTTGTTCATCGTTCGTTCGTCGTTCATCGTTCGTTCATCTTCATCAAAGTAAGTATTCTCGATCTCCTATTGGATATAGGCTAGCCTTGGTTAAGCGTTCCTTGTTTGGTTGTGGATCCTTGGCTTGCTTATGATTTGAGTACTTCTTATCTAGATTAAGTTCGTCCTTCACTTGCTTACGGATCATTGCTCTGTTCTAGAGTGCCTTACCTTTGAACCAAGTTAAGGTAGTAATCAATAACTTAGACGTGGTGTCTAGGTTAGAGGTTACCTTTGTTTGCTGCGTGCTCCACGGTTTGTTGAGGTAGGCGGTAGGTGGTGACAGCCCTATCCGTCCTTCGTAATCCTCCACGTTCGGGTACGTAGTAGGCCCCTTGGCCGGAGTGACTTGGCAGACCAGGTCTAAGCCGGCGCCCAAAGTAAGCAATTAGAGGAGGGATCTACCATAGGTCTGGCAGTGAGGACTTGATTGCCTTGTTGTCACACGACCTCAGGACTGGCATAGGGACTTGATAGCCCTAGTGTCACGTGTCCTAGTGGTAGAGGGTTGCCGGTAGGTGGTGACAGCCCTGCTGTGTTTAAACCTCTCTTTTTCTAGAAAGAACCTCATCCATAGGAATCCTCTCTACCCATTTCTACCATCCTTCTTCGTGTCCTTGGATGAGCTAGACTAGAAGATAATCCCACTCCGTTCCTTTGGGAAAATATAAATAACGATACCCTTGAATACTCACGGGTGAAGTGCTACAACGGTATTCTCCGTACGCTTGCGGATTTATTCGTGACGTAAGAAATACCAACAAGCATTTCTGGCGCCGTTGCCGGGGAACGGTTGTTGCTTTTATCTTCGAACCTTGTTGGTCCTCGTATTGTATCCTTTGTTCAAAAAAAAAAAATCTTTCTTTTGTTTTTCTTTCCATCATCAAGCTTCCACCATCTATCCTTCGTATCCTATCCCCATCACTACCTATCCGACTAAAAGAAAATACCAAAAACATTCATCATGGAGCCAGAACCTACACTCGAATCATTTTCTGCTCCAAGGCGAGAGTTCTTTGAGCCACCATCATCTTCAAAACCTATTTCCTCATCTGGCTATCAAATCCACCCCGCCTTTATAACCATGGTACGGGAACGACCCTTCTCTGGACTTGACCATGAAAATCCGTATCACCACCTGCGAGAGTTCGAGCACTTGTGTTCATGCGTCATGATCCAAGGCATGTCACAAGAAACCGTAAAATGGAAGTTGTTTCCTTTCTCCCTTCAAGAGAGAGCGAAACAATGGTACATATTGGCTGTCGGAAGCACGTTCGGTGATTGGGAAAAGCTTCGAGATAAATTTTGCTTAGCCTTCTTTCCCTTATCCCGCGTCGTTGCTCTCCGTATGGAAGTTCTCGACTTTCGTCAGAACGAGAAGGAGTCTATAGGTGCGGCCTGGGCTAGGTTTTTCCTGCTAACTCTTTCTGGCCCAAACTTGTCTATTCCCGACCCCATGTTATTGCAACACTTCTATAAGGGTCTAGACAAGGAATCCGCCCTATATCTTGACATCACCGCTGGAGGATCTTTCGCGTCCAAAACCCCGACAGAAGGAAGAGAGATCTTACACCGTATCACAGAAAATACTTCCTTCACCAATAATCTTCACGAACCCCTCCAAGAACACGTCGTGTCAAGCATTGAGGAACCCTCAACATCCGAACCCATCACTTCTTCTACCACATCCCAAGATTCGCATGTTGAGCCCTCCCCCGTACCAAGAACAATGATAGAGGAAGAAGAAATTCAACCTCTTGAGTTCCCATTTGAATTCAAGGATGATCTCTTTGAAGATTATGGAAACACCTCGAATTATTCCTATCAAAGGAAACCACCAGCACCTAAGTCTCCTCCTGATCCACTCGAAAATAAATTCCTTAAAGAAACTGTTCGGGAGTTGACCACCATCATGAGCGATGAATGGTTGAGAGAGGTGGAGCTTTCTCCTGAAGTAATTCGGATTAGCCAACCTTCCTCAATCATTCAATGCAACATAAGAGGAGCAACGGTCGATGTTCACTACAACCCCACTGTTGGTGCAAATCTAATCGCTGACTCCTTTGCGTTAGCCATTCTTGGCGATGAACCTTTGATGCCAACAACCAAATCCTTCAAAAGCCCGTCTGGACATCTTTCAGAAGGATATGGGGTTTTGCAAAATGTGACCATTGGTCACAACAATATCGAGGCCGTCTTAGATTTCCATGTCTTTGAAGTCTATGACTTTGATATTCTTATCGGGCATCCCATAGAAAAGTTGTTCGTTGATGCGCCGACACTAGGAACCCTTGATATCAAGCTTGGGAGAGACTCTTTTTCCATCCCAATCTCTCGATCGAGAAACACTTTGACAGATAGTCTCCCTGAGGACGAGCCCATTGAGGAAGTGATGGCTATCTTTCCTCTCGAGTCTCCTGAATCACTCCTAGACGAATACGCTCAATATTTTATCCAAGAGGAGGCAGATTTAGAAGAACCTCTTGAGCTTCCTAAGGTCGAAACACCATCACAACCTCCAATTGAGCTCAAGCCCTTACCTCCTGGCCTACGCTATGCTTTTCTTCATGGCGATAAAGAAGCTCCTGTCATCATAAGTGACAAGCTCTCTGAAGACGAAACTGCTAGACTCATGGCCATTCTAGAAAAGCATAGATCTGTCCTGGGCTACTCTCTTCAAGATCTCAAAGGGATTAGCCCCGCGCTTTGCACACATCGCATCCCTATCGATCCTGAAAGTACACCTTCTAGGGAGCCTCAAAGGAGGCTAAATAATGCGATGAGAGAGGTCGTCAAGAAAGAGGTCTTGAAACTCCTTCATGCCGGAATAATTTATCCTGTTCCGCATAGTGAGTGGGTTAGCCCCGTCCAGGTAGTGCCAAAGAAGGGAGGAATGACGGTCGTTAAAAATGATAAAAATGAGTTGATCCCACAACGAACCGTCACGGGATGGAGAATGTGCATTGATTACAGAAAACTCAACAAGGCAACAAAGAAAGATCATTTTCCACTGCCCTTCATTGATGAAATGTTAGAGCGGTTGGCAAAGAACTCTTTCTTTTGTTTTCTTGATGGATATTCTGGTTATCATCAAATCCCCATCCATCCCGAGGATCAAAGCAAGACCACCTTCACATGCCCTTATGGAACCTACGCCTATCGAAGAATGTCTTTTGGGTTGTGTAATGCACCCGCCTCGTTCCAACGGTGCATGATGTCTATTTTTTCTGACATGATCGAGGAAATCATGGAGGTCTTCATGGATGATTTCTCTGTCTATGGGAAAACCTTTGATCATTGTCTTGAAAATCTAGACAAGGTCTTGCAGCGATGCCAAGAGAAGGATCTGGTACTTAATTGGGAAAAGTGCCACTTCATGGTCCGAGAGGGGATAGTTCTTGGACACCTTGTGTCCGAAAGGGGGGTAGAGGTGGACAAGGCTAAAATCGATGTCATAAAACAGCTTCCACCTCCAACCAACGTGAAAGGGATCCGCAGTTTCTTGGGCCATGCGGGGTTCTATCGCCGTTTCATAAAAGACTTCTCTCAAATTGCTAGACCCCTCACGAGCCTTTTAGCTAAGGACACCCCTTTTGTGTTTGATGATGAGTGCTTGAAGTCTTTCAACATCCTCAAGAACGCGCTCATATCAGCCCCAATCATACAACCCCCTGATTGGACGTTACCCTTTGAGATAATGTGTGATGCTAGTGATTATGCTGTTGGGGCGGTTCTTGGTCAAACCAAAGATAGGAAGCATCATGCAATTTCTTACGCAAGCAAAACCTTGACAGGAGCTCAATTAAACTATGCAACTACTGAAAAAGAGCTCCTTGCTGTTGTTTTCGCTATCGACAAGTTTAGATCTTACTTAGTGGGAGCAAAGGTTATCATTTACACTGATCATGCTGCTCTAAAATACTTGCTCACTAAGAAAGATGCTAAACCCCGTCTGTTACGATGGATTCTTCTACTTCAAGAGTTTGATATTGAAATAAGAGATAAGAAAGGAGTAGAAAATTCTGTAGCAGATCATTTGTCTCGTATGCAAGTCACTAACATGCAGGAACTCCCAATCAACGACTTCCTACGAGACGACATGTTGCTAAAAGTGACAGACACAAACCCCTGGTATGCAGACATTGTGAACTTCATTGTGACAGGTTATGTCCCACCAGGGGAAAACAAAAAAAGGTTGATCTATGAGAGTCGACGTCACCATTGGGATGACCCATACCTCTATAGAGTTTGTGCTGATGGCCAATTAAGAAGATGTGTGCCGACAGCTGAGGGCACCGAAATTATCGAAAAATGCCACGCCGCACCATATGGGGGACATTATGGTGCATTCCGAACACAGACAAAGATTTGGCAAAGTGGTTTCTTCTGGCCAACTATGTATGAAGACTGCAAGGAATTTGTTAGAAGATGCAAGAGTTGCCAGAAAGTTGGAGGCATCACAGCTCGCGACGCAATGCCCCTAACATACAATCTTCAAGTGGAACTGTTTGATGTATGGGGCATTGACTTCATGGGACCCTTCCCAAAGTCCCAAGGCTGCGAGTATATATTGGTGGCAGTCGACTATGTGTCCAAGTGGGTGGAAGCAATGCCATGCACAGCCGCTGATTCCAAGCATGCCCGCAAGATGTTCCACGAGGTCATCTTTCCTCGTTTTGGAACACCAAGAATGGTGATAAGTGACGGAGGGTCTCATTTCAAAGATAAGACCTTCCGAAGCTTTCTCAGGGAGCTTGGAGCACAACACAACATTGCAACTCCATACCACCCCCAAACAAGTGGACAAGCAGAAACATCCAACAAACAGATCAAGAATATTCTGCAGAAAACTGTCAATGAAATGGGGAAGGCGTGGAAGTCAAAGCTACCCGATGCACTATGGGCATATAGAACGGCATACAAAACACCCATTGGCATGTCACCCTACCAACTCGTGTACGGGAAAACATGTCATCTACCCGTTGAGTTGGAACATAGGGCACATTGGGCCATTCGCAAATACGTCATGGACTTCCAAAAAGCTGGGAAGCATCGAAAACAACAAATATCCGAGCTGGAGGAAGCAAGGGATAAAGCATACCATAGTGCCAAGATCTACAAAGAAAGAACCAAAAGATGGCACGACAAGAGAATAAAAGTAAAGGAATTCAAGGCAGGGGACAAGGTGCTACTCTTTAATTCTAGGGTCAAGTTGTTCGGGCATGGAAAACTTCGGAGTAAATGGGAAGGGCCATTCACCATCGTCGATGTTGCAACACATGGAGCAGTCACACTTCAAGATGATGGAGGTAACCTTTTTAAAGTAAATGGTCAACGCTTAAAAGTTTTCCTAGAGCCTGATAAAAACCTAGATGAGGAAGTAGACGTGATCGATTTAGTTGATTTCAATAACCCACCGTAGCTTCCTACCTTGTTTCCCCCTTTAAAAAAAAAATGTTAGGCGTACTTATTTCCCTTTTTGCAAACATCTTTTGCACCTTTAGTTATTTTTGCTTTATTCAATAAATTTAGGCTCGCCGGTCTTTAACCCCGGTAGAGCCCTTTTTGTGTTTCCACACTCTTTTGTTTGTTTTGAATAAATAAGCCAGGTACAAGAACAAGTGTGGGGGAGACCTCCTGTCCTTCATCAAGCACACATTTGAGATCTCCCACCAACACGATGCACAACATCGCACCAATCAACACGCAAATGAGTGGAGCCATCGGGACTAGAAGACAAAGATCAATCACATGACCCCTCTTGGTCTCCACTTCATCTAAGGCGACGGTTTGCGCATCCTATACCCTACTCTCCAATTCTTGAGTTAGAATAAATTTCTTGCATCAATCACCAAAATTTAACTCAATGATAAGAACAAATCTTTTTATCCCTCAACATACATGCTTCTGTTTGGTTGGCCTGCATACTCTTTATTCCTCGCTTCGCACACTTGTTTCTTGTGAACACCAATATCATAGGAACCCATGTTTATCTAAGTTGTTGGCGAGTGTGATATGGTTGGATGATAGGAATCTTGCTTCTTCTGTATAGAGTACTTGGGAATTTATTTGCAAAATTGAAAATCCATAGCTTTGCACTCCTCAATGATCGATCTTATATTCCTACCAGAGCCAAAAAAATGATCACATTGAAAACCCCTACAAAATGCTGCTTGTTATTGCTTTGAGCTTTGTCAAATTGTGTGACCCTTGTGAGATGCTTGTCATATTTTCTTGATCAAGAATCACGTACACACACCACCTTCACCCATCCACCAAAAATAAATACTCCATCACTTGTTGTTGATGTCTCTCTCTAAAATATCCTTGCAAAAGAGACATGGCTATCAAGAACAAAAAGAAAGGTTGAAAAAAAAAAGAGAGAGAAGAAAAAAAAAAAAAAAAAGAGTGCCTACATGCATGAGAAGCATGAATAAAAGAAATACATGCTCTAGCATGCTGAGTGTGAAAAAAAAAAAAAGAAATGGTGATAGCCATGCTCTCAAATGAAAATCAATCGAGAGAGAGACATCATCGCACATCAAGGGGTATCCATCTCATTCCATTCACCATCATATACACATATCCACACACATGCACATTCTTGATCAGATTGTATGACTTGTTTTCTCTTTGGATCCGCTCTTTGACTTAGCAATATAAGTGATGCAAGTATGCTCCTTTCCATCCCTACCAAGCTCCACAAAAAGCCATTTGTAGATGTAGGATGAAAAGAGGCAACTCAAATGCCTTGGTGAGGAATCATACACATTGAGCGATCTGAGAGTTATCATTTGAGGAGTACAAGCTATGTTTTATTGTGAAAATCTATCAAAAACCCAAGTTACTCAACAGAGGGGCAATGATGACTTGAATCAAGACCGTTCCATTCCTCAACCGCCCAAGATGACGGGTAGACACATCAAAGTTCACAGGTACAGGTATGGCTTGGAATAACTTGTATGCTAGCATCATACCAAAGGAAGTTTTGTTCCACCTTAGTCCTTCAACTTTACTCGAGGACGAGCAAAGGCTAAGTGTGGGGGAGTTGTTGACGGTCCTTAGAGCAAGATTTTTACCGTCATTTATCTGCATAAAAGAATTAAAATGAACACCAAACATAGTGGTAGGGGTTTATTACTAACCAATTCCACAAGTGTTGGTGAATTTATGCATGCAGGTGATTTAAGACCCAAATGGAGAGGGAACTCAACCCAAAAGGGCAGATTGTACACCCCGACAAATCAAGGCCATTCCCGGGGACTTTTGGACCCCCAAACAGTGCCAAACCAACTCAACAAATGGCAAACACCTAGGTACCCAATAGCAGGCCCATCTGGAAACAAAATCAAGTGGAGAAGGTACCAGAAAAGGCCCAAGACCAAAGGGGCCAAGGGGAGGTCGGCCGACCTGCTACAGTAGGTCGGCCGACCTGCTACAGTGGCCTTTCTGGCCCATTTTTCTGTGGCGGTTCCCCACCGACGTACCAAGGTCGGTTCTGCCTGCAATCAATGCCACCGACCTAAGGAACCGCCTCAATTCCACCGCCTTTGGAGGCTATAAATAAAGGGGTACCCCCCTCCCCTCAAAACACACAAGAAGGAGAGCCTCATTCCACTCCCAAGGGCCTAGGGTCCTTTGTATACTAGTAGAGTAGGGAGAGAGTTGGGTAGAGGAGAAGGGTAGTCCTCCCTTTGTGAGGACTTAGCCCCAATCTTGTATCTTTGAGGATACTTTTTTATAATACATTGTTCGTCGTTCGTTCATCGTTCGTTCGTCGTTCGTTCATCGTTCGTCGTTCGTTCATCGTTCGTTCGTCGTTCATCGTTCGTTCATCTTCATCAAAGTAAGTATTCTCGATCTCCTATTGGATATAGGCTAGCCTTGGTTAAGCGTTCCTTGTTTGGTTGTGGATCCTTGGCTTGCTTATGATTTGAGTACTTCTTATCTAGATTAAGTTCGTCCTTCACTTGCTTACGGGATCATTGCTCTGTTCTAGAGTGCCTTACCTTTGAACCAAGTTAAGGTAGTAATCAATAACTTAGACGTGGTGTCTAGGTTAGAGGTTACCTTTGTTTGCTGCGTGCTCCACGGTTTGTTGAGGTAGGCGGTAGGTGGTGACAGCCCTATCCGTCCTTCGTAATCCTCCACGTTCGGGTACGTAGTAGGCCCCTTGGCCGGAGTGACTTGGCAGACCAGGTCTAAGCCGGCGCCCAAAGTAAGCAATTAGAGGAGGGATCTACCATAGGTCTGGCAGTGAGGACTTGATTGCCTTGTTGTCACACGACCTCAGGACTGGCATAGGGACTTGATAGCCCTAGTGTCACGTGTCCTAGTGGTAGAGGGTTGCCGGTAGGTGGTGACAGCCCTGCTGTGTTTAAACCTCTCTTTTTCTAGAAAGAACCTCATCCATAGGAATCCTCTCTACCCATTTCTACCATCCTTCTTCGTGTCCTTGGATGAGCTAGACTAGAAGATAATCCCACTCCGTTCCTTTGGGAAAAATATAAATAACGATACCCTTGAATACTCACGGGTGAATTGCTACAACGGTATTCTCCGTACGCTTGCGGATTTATTCGTGACGTAAGAAATACCAACAGCCAACACTTGCTTGGATCTATCATGTCCTTAGCCTTGATCCATCTTCAACCTTGACTCCATCAAGTTCTCGATCCGAATTGTCGAAGCAACCAATCACCAAGTCGTCGAGATAGGGTTTGTGAGACGACGCTTTATTGACATGACTATTTGAATATCCTACATGGAAATGTTAATCACATCAATATGGTCACCCAATCACCAAAACATTCATACCTTTGGGGTTTCCGAACTCCAATGGTCATGAAGCTTACAGCCGGTCGTCCTCGCAAGTCTCCGACGACACCAGTGGGGAATGCGGGACTGAAGCGGAAGCATGAAGGTACTTGTTTTCCTTGTTTCGTAGGCACAAGCGCAACACTAGATACTCGTTTAGGTTGTCTCTGATTGTTTGTGGGATGCGGTGACTGCCGGTCGTCTTTGTTTTTTTACTATGTTCGGTTGGTCTATTCACGTGCCTTGCAATGCTGAGTTCATAAGTATGTAGCTTGGGTCCGTTTTGTTGAGCTACAGATCCAGAAAAATTTACGGATCTGGAGCGGGGAATGGGTTCAAAATCTGTGGTTGCCTGATCGTCACTTTGATGTTGTTTTTGACTTAAAACATAGGTTAAATTACTTCATTGTTATAACATATTTTTTAAGCTACATTCGAACTGGATCTGTGCCAAATGGGCCTTTTTCCGACCTATCGAGGAGGCATGCAGCCTGGCAGTTCCATTACATTAACTGCATCTGTACCTTTCTCATTCGAATGTTGGAACCGTGATGATTATGCATCTGAATGTATTCATCAAAGTGCAGTGCAACCCGAAATAATCTGTATTAACTTCAGTATTATTTAAAGCTTTTTGCACACATAAGTACAGCTACATACTTTTATGATTACATTTATTTGACTTCGTTTCTATATGCATGTGAAAGGAACAACAATCGAAGGGGACCTACTAGCGGGAGACCTGTTGGAGAAGTGGTCAAGCCCGTTCCATAAGGTATCACAACGTCAAATTTCCTCAATTTTATATTTTATGAACACTGTTAATTTGATTTGGCTTCTTTCTATGTAAAGAATACTCTATCAGATAACCTCATCTCACCATAATGCGCCATGTGCAGGAAAAGCGTGTGACAATATAGCAGAAGAGTGAGGAGGTCGAATACACAGGGTCTCAGTGCTACATCTCTGTGGCAAGAAGCTAAAGGAACGTTGCCCCAAATAACCAATCATGAAAGCTTCATTTCGTTTATCGTCGCAAGCTTACCGTTTACCTTTTTTGTCCGCGTCTTTTTAGAAGAAAGAGATGCATCGGGCTCCGGAGGTGATCGGATCTGACATTTTTGAGGATAGCTAGGAACCTTTTGTAAGTCCTTGTCCCATTTTACCTCTTCTTGCACATTGGCTATACTTCAGGCAATCTCAGTACATCATGGAAATCTGAGTTGACTCTCTTTATTTGCCAGGATGATGTCGATAACGAAGCTGGTCCTCAAGCTATGCGATCGGGTATAGTTGTTAAGTTGTTGGCATCAAGTCACCCTCCAAGGAGCACTCCGACCGTTTACAAGAGCTTCAGGCTGAAGTTCTGACACCTAAAGAAGGTCACAAAGCACTTCGACGACTGATGGATAAGCAGCAGCAAGAGTTGGCAACGTTGAAGGAGGCACAAGAAACAGATGGAGCAATGAAATCTCAGCTCGATGAGATTGAATTTTTGAAGAAGCAAGCTGAAGCTGACAATGCCCGTCTGGAGGAACAGCTGAAGCTCCATCACTTGCCGCGTTCGGGACAAACTGTATACTGAAATTTTAAGTATGCTATCCTTACCCTTTGGTCGAGCGACGGATGTAGTTTTGTTTTTTTGTTGTTGTTTGTGATTATACCTTGCGGCACATGTTTATGAACCATCAACAAGAAGCTTGTATATGTATTGTCATTCTGTTCTGTCATCTGTGTAACTTCCATTCCAATTTGAATGAGTGTTGGGATCGTAATTGGACAAAAAAATGGGCCTGCAAAATGGGAACCCGGCCCGGCTACTATATGACTGGAAACAAAATACGTCTATGGGCTATAAACAAAACGGCTCAATAATACGCTGGGCTTCTTCTGGGCTCTATTTGGGTGGAGCAAAAATCTGTAACGAAATGCGCACTGACATGTGGGACCGGACCTGTCAGCCCAAAAAGAAACAGTAACCGAATGGCCCACCACGTCGTGGGTCCCAACATCATTAATGGGCTTGCAAGTGGGCCACCAATTTCGGAAGCCCAGCTGAAATTGGGCCGAATCTCGATTTATGACGAAAGTGGGCGATGCCATGTCAGCTGCCACGTCGGATAGCCATCCGACGTGGCCAGTGGCTATGTTCGGCTCAGTTTATGACGAATGAAGAACCGTCACCATCCAATGGTCTGCCTCTAAAAAAGTTCATAAATCATGACTAACCATGCTCGACTGCTGTCGAATGCGCTATAAGGTCATAAGTCGCGATTTATGACAAAATTTTTGTCACTAGCTGTAGTCGGTGACGCATTAATAATGTCATTAATCAGCAGATCTGTTCTAGTGTGCCATTGTGGTCTCGATGATTGTTGTGGTATCACAGACTGCTGAGGCTACTGATCATGGAGCAGCTATTGGAACTACAGATCTCCCTCGGGATGTCGTTGTTCCTCCTAAGCCCCCAGCTGGAAAAGCTGGAAAGCTATCTCGGAAGCGTTTCAGATCCACAGCATCATCCAAGTCATCTACTTTCTGTTCTGATGTCCCCAAGGTAGCTCCTCATCGAGTTGCAATGCCCCAAACTGGCCATCAGGTACCTATTGAAATTGTATTCAGAACTCGCTTTCAGGGGTTTACCAAAATCTCTCATGTCGTTCTTCCTAGGGGCAGTCTTCTGCAGGTCAAATGCCCAAGAAGAGACGCTTGAAACCGAAGACCTCTTCCCAGTAAGGCACCTTCTGTATATCATGTTATCACCTTTTTTCCAAATATAGATCTCAAACTTTCATGTCTTCTTCTACAAGTCTCCATCCATTCCTGCTGAACAACAGCTTGCTGTCATGAGTTCCACCCAAGAGGTGGAAGCCACACAAACTGTCGGGCCAACCCCGTCCGCTTCCACTCTTCAGGTGGCGGCTGTCAGGGAGCCCACTGTCTTCAGCAAGATTTTTAAGGAAGCCAAAGAAGCTGAAGAATGGCACATGGAAATGTGCAGAAGAATGTCCAAGAAAATAAGGCTGCAGGATGAGGAGATGGCAACTCTTCGAAAGCGAGTATCTGATGCGGAACAGGCCCAGGCCTCATCTGAGAAGGATAGGAAGATACAGGAGCTTGAAGAAGCTCTTGCTGCTATGAATAAAACTCATGATGAGGTTAAGGCTGCTAATGCCAAGAGACACTTGAAGACTTGAAGGCAGATCATAAAGATCATATAAAGGACCTGCGCGAAGCTAAGGATTCTTGAAACCAGTGTGTAGGGTATGTCTTCATGTCATCTATTGTTTCCCTTTAATCTTGCATTTGTAATTCCAGTTGCCATATTCCCTCTTTATCTAGAGTTGAGCCGCAAGAATGAGGCCCAGAGCATGGAGATAATGATGAAGAGCCAGGTGATTAATGCCTGGGACAAAGAGGTGAAGAGCTGAGAGAAGAGGCCAAGCTTCTAATAGCAGAAAAGACTAAGCTCTCCAACCAGCTATCCAATAGCCTCGTCAACTGGTGTGCCTATGCCATGGCTGCTTTGAAGAATCATCATCCTGATCTGGACGTGAAGATAATTGAGAGTGTGACTTCAACTTTTCTGAAAATGATCGTGACAAGATGGTTGATGATCTAAATGTCAAGGGCCCTGTATATAAGAATCAATATTTTGCACACATATACATATAAATATAAATTTCTATTGCAAGTAAAATGAATTGTGTATAAGCATCTGATCATTCCTTTTTTCACTCCGCTTTTCACTACCATAAGCATACTTTCTGCACGATGATGACATGGTCTTCCTGAAAATGTCAACAAAAAAATGGATCAAATCAATTAAGTGATAGCATTTTTGAAACTTAGTGCATATTAATTAGCATACATTGATATACATACCTCCAGCGCAGTCTGGCGAAGCGAAGAAAGGCTTGCTTTTGCTTGGACCGGAGATCATGGTGCAGCACCAAGCAGCGCGGCCAAGATTCACGCGGTGATTCTCCGTCTTCGCCGATCAGCGTTGCGCCGTTGCGGCGACTCGCCCTGGTCGTGTGTCGTTGTGTGCGGCGCAAAAAATTTTGATGCCAGACACCTCTTCAACTATTCCGTATCGGGATAGAAGGGAGGAGACATGCTGCAGGCAACAACCACCGTAGATGCTTGATGGGCCTGCTGGATTGCTGATGGTAATTAGCCTATTTCAGCTGAAGTGTTTACAATTTTCCTGAACTGCAGATGGGATACGTATACATAGCCGGGGTGGGGCCCCTCGATTTGGGGGCCCTGGGCGGCTCCCCCGCTGGCCGTCCCCTAGGGCCAGCCCTGTCTTCAGCTGACAAGTTCATTACAGACTTAGGTTTAGGTCCACTCCCTTCTTCTGATTATGTGCTTCCACTTCGA
This sequence comes from Eragrostis nindensis, assembly GCA_012490785.1. Classification (NCBI taxonomy): domain Eukaryota; kingdom Viridiplantae; phylum Streptophyta; class Magnoliopsida; order Poales; family Poaceae; genus Eragrostis; species Eragrostis nindensis. Next base: position 107,114 of record JAAXCT010001389.1, read on the forward strand.
GTCATCTATTACCACCACATCATTGGTAGCCCAGGATTGGCTAAATTCATGGTTATTCTGAAGTATACCTATTTAATTCTTAAGATGCTAGCTCCCAAAGGAGTCCTTACTCTTCGGACTGATATCAAGAAGTCTGATGCTTGTGAAACCGAAAGCCTGGAGATTGCCGAGTTACAAGAGGCAGCACACAGGGGGAAGATGCTTGAGCTCGAGGTGGCGGCTGCAGAGGAAGATAACTTTGCTCCCCTCAAGAAGTCATCCAAAACAAGAGTCCTGCCCATAGACCAAGAACCCAAGACGATGGTGCTTGACCCGAACGAGCCAACTAAGATAACCAACATTGGGACCGGCCTTAACAGCAAATAGGCACTCATGCTCGTCAAATTCCTGCGGGAAAATAGGGACATCCTTGCCTGAAAACTTTCTGATATGTCGTGTACTCCCAGGGATGTTGCCGAGCACGCTCTACATGTGGATCCGAAAGCCAAGTCGATCAAGCAACGTCTCTGTCACTTTACCCCGGATCGACGGGAGGCCATTAGGGCTGATGTTACCAAGTAATTATTAGCAGTTAGGTTCATTAAGAAGGTGTTACACCCCAACTGGTTAGATAATCTTGTTCTTGTAAGAAAGAAAAATGGAGAATCGTGTAGGTGCGTCGACTACACAGATGTTAATAGGTTTTGTCCAAAAAAGACCCATTGGTGTTACTTAGGATAGATCAAGTTGTAGACTCAACCGGTTGGTTGCCAATTATTAAGTTTCCTTGATTGTTACTCCGGCCACCATCAGATCCAACTCTGAGAGTCCTTTATTACCCCCTTCGATTCTTATTGTTATCTAACAATGGATTTTGGCCCAAGAACGCTGCAGCTATGTATCAATATTGCATCCATAAGTGTCTGCAAGAACACCTTGACAAGCGGAAGGTGGAGGCGTACATCGATGATGACGTCCTTAAGACCAAGAACAAGGAAGACCTTACTGAAGACATAAGAGCTATGTTTGATTGTATGAGCTAGTACAACATGAAGGTCAACCCCGACAAGTGTGTGTTTGGAGGACCATCTGGCAAGCTTCTCGGGTACATCCTCACTTTCCGAGGCATCGGGGCAAACCCTAACAAGGTCAACACAATCCTCAAGATGTGGATCCCTGAGTTCCAGAAAGATGTCCAAAAGCTCTCGGGATGCATGACAGCCCTCAGCTGTTTCATCTCATGACTCGACGAAAGAGGCTTGCGGTTCTAATTTAAACTCCTCAAGAAGCAAGATAAGTTCATCTCAAACGAAGAGGGCGCAAAAACTTTTGTCGAACTCAAAGAGTTCCTAAGTTCACCACCAACCTTGGTTCCGCTGGAACCAGGAGAACCTTTACTTTTATACGTCGCTACAACTACTAATGTGATTAGCACGACTATGGTAGTTGAACTCCAGGAGCTAGGTCAGGTTTGGAAGGTCCAACAACTAGTCTACTTTGTCAGTGAAGAAGTCCTGTCTGACTCAAAGGTCAGGTACACTCACATCTAGAAGATCATCTATGGCTTGTTGAAGGCCTCCCGAAAGTGGATCCATTACTTCCAAGGTCACCCGATTTGTCATGGTTATGTCTCATGGCATCAAGGAAGTTCTTCATAACAGATAGTCCACCAGCAAAATAGCAAAGTGGGCAATTGAGTTGAGTACCTATGATACCACCTTTCTTGTACAAACGACTATCAAAGGAAAAGGTCTCACCGACTTTGTTGCCAAGTACACAGAGACACAGGTTCCACCACGACCAAAAACCATTGAAGAGTGGACCATGTTCTTTGATGGCTCCTTGCAACTTTCAGGTGCAAGAGGTGGCATTCTCCCTCGTCTCTCCTCGAGGCAACAATTTGAGTTATGTGTCATAATTAATTTCACTTCCCAACTTCCAACAATGCTACCGAGTATGAAGCATGCTACGGCATGCACATTGCAGCCACCATATTGGAATCAGGCATCTCGTCATGCGAGGAGACTCCCTTCTTGTCATCAACCAACTCAAGAAGGAGTGGTCATGTATCCACGAAGATATGATCGCCTACGTACAGGCTATCAGAAACTCGAAGAGAAATTTGATGGTTCGGAATATTTTCATATCCACCGAGACTTCAACACAAAAGCTCACTGCTTAGCCAATATGTGGGCTCCGATCGAGAGCTAGTACCCACTGGCGTGTTTGTTGAAGTTCTCAAAACTCTGTTTAACAAGAAGGAACAAGAGCCAGAAGCTGAAGAGGATGACGGGAGATTGCCATATCTCAATTACCTCATCCATGGCAAGCATCCTAAGGAAAAAGAAGAGTCAGAATCCATTTCCGAAAGAGCAATTCATACAAAGTGATTGATGGCGAGCTACACCATAAAAGCACACTCGACGTCTTCATGAAGTGCATTCCTAAGAAGGAAGGGCGACCGACTTATGTACACATATTCGACACAAATACAACTGATATGTGTTGATGGTCATTAAACCATGAAATGACCTTCAACATACTGGTAAATAAATAGTTGTTCACAAAGATTCGATGCATGTTAGTTTAATTTAACATAGTTACACGAGTTTTGATGACTTTTGGATGCAGGAGTGGATAATGGAGGAAAGTGGGCCCAAAGGCCGGCTGGCCCCATCTGGTTGCCAAAGGCCTCAATCTTCCTCCAGTGGGCTGGAAACAGGCCCAAAATGCAAAAAACCAAAGCCCACTCCAGCGGATTTCCACTGCCTTACCTGAAGGTGGGCTGTTGGGCCAAAACTTGGCACTCACTCAAGTTCTGTCGCCCCCACGGAATAGTCGACCTTGACACCAGGAGCAAATCTGGAGCGTCCACAGGCAAGGCGGTGGCGAACCGTCACAATGGGCGGCCGACCGGCCTGCCTTGGCGGCCCCGCCACTCAACCTCCAGGTACAAATACCCCCCATGTCCTAAGGAGGCTATAAATACCTCTGGTCGGCTCAGAAATCAATTCGCACCACATTACATCCAAGTGATCATTACTCATTAAGTGTAGAAGTAGAGTTATTTTGGGAGTTACGGTAGAGTAGAGTAGAGTAGAGTGAGAGCTCTCTTGGGGTTCCGGAAGTCTTCTCGGAGTTCTGGTATAGTTCTTGTATCTTTACTCTTGTAGAGTTATTCTTTATTTAATTAATTGTTTATTTGTTTTAGTATTTCTTTTCTATTCAAGTTTATATATTTAGTTAATTAAGCTAGTATGCTTGCAAGTCTTGTTGTGGGATTCGTGATTGTATCTAAAGAGTACGAGAGGTGTCTCTGTCGGAGATGGCGTCCGCGCTTGGTGAAATCTGTGCTCTATTCTTAGATAGGGCTGCTTCATTGATCAGGAGTAGTTCCTCTAGGTGGGTTGTAAGCGTGGCGCTTAGAGCTTGGCCTATGCACGTTTGGCACCCAACCCCACGGAGGATGGTAGCCGCGAGTGTATGTGACAGCTACACCGGTCTCTGTAATCCTTTTTTTTCTCGAAAACGCAGGAGAGCTGCGCTTCATTATATTAAGAAGAAATTTGGGACAAGAACCCATACAACACACACACACGCCACCCTTTCTAAGATTACATTCGCACCTGTTTTAAAGGACAAACGACCACACGCTACACTCCATACTACAGGCCTGCACCCATAGTCGACGATGACAGAGAGGTCAGGCCTCGTGCCCCAGCCATCTCCCAAATGCGTCTTTCATCGTGTGCCGCCATGATTGCCCGAGGTAAGCTTGGAGACAGCCCTTCGAACACGCACCCATTGCGGTGTGTCCAAATGGTCCAAGCTCCAAGCGCGACCAAAGAGTTGAAACCATGCCTCTGCTGCTCCGGAACGGCTTGCCACGCCGTTTCCCACCAAACGTCAAATGCCATGTCTGTTTTTTTTTTGAACCTAAATGCCATGTCTGTTGGTTGAGGTGATACTGCCTGTAGGCCAAAGAAGGATAGTGCCGTAAACCAAAATTGCCGGGAGAAGGGGCAGGCTACTAGGAGATGGTTGATCGTCTCATGTTCTTGATCACATAGGACGCACTTCTCCGGATGATCCAGGCCTCGGCGCGCTAACATGTCCGCAGTCCAGCACCTGTCATGCGCCACGAGCCACAAGAAAAACTTGCATTTTCCAGGTGCCCAAGTCTGCCAGGTGCGTTCCCACGGTCCAAACTGAGTTGATCCCAAGAACAAGTGAGAGTAGGCAGATTTGGCTGAGTCTCCAATAATGGCCCGACGAACAGAGTCTCCAATAATGTCTATCTTCAGCTTCAGGTTGCAGCGCAAAACTGCAAATGACATCCCAAAGAGCGAAGAACTCATTCAGCTCGCCAACAGTGGAGGCCCCTCTTGCATCCCGCAGCCATAGGTGCTAATTAAGCGCTTCTGCTACAGTTCTTTTCTTGGTGTTCGTCTTAGCGACTACCGCGTAAAGTTGAGGAGCAACATCAACTATGCGCTGCCCGTGTAACCAGCGGTCTTCCCAGCGGTCTCTGTAATCCACCACATCCGGATTGGATAGGCAGGGTTTGACATAGCAGGGAGTTTCCCAAGGTGAACTAGCAGTATCGGTTCATTAGCCTTGGCATCGCTTTGCCCCGAAATAACTTGACTTGTTTGTATGTGAACTTAGCTAAAGTAAATACACTTGTAGAATTGGATACTAGGATAGTAAATATAGGATAAAATACATAGAAAACCTTTTTATCTCTATCTCGTTGCTCTCCCCATTTAATTTCTCTTTTACTTTTTATTTTGGATTGTTTGATGTGTGCCACCTTTATCAACATGTACCTTACCCCCATCTTAAGTACATATGTTATTTATTCAATAAGTACAATACTTTGTTACTATTTCATCTTCCTATCGCTCTACTTCCCTGCGGAAATATAAATACGATAACCCTGGAATATTCTAAGGTGAAATGCTACAATGGAGTTCCGTGTGCTTGCGGAATTAATGAAAATTAACAACACACATAAGAACCACCAACAATCTGTCACGATCAATAACTCCGATTTGTAAGAACACGACATCTTACCATCCACCATCGCCATTCATATCTCCAATGGGGAAAACTGAAACCCAACCGTGGCCATGAAGAACCAAACACTCACTAGCCCACAACCATAGCCATGAAGAACCACGACGAGAAAAAGGAGGGGCCGGAGTACCTTATTTTTCATCAATGATGGCACCTTCAACTCGCGACCACCGCCAAGACGCATCCTCCTCTAGAGCTCCATGCCAATGAACTTGAAGACGCCGCTGCCGCCACCCTCTTCGACCAAACCACTGGAGAAACCTTAAACTCTAACAACAGTTGTGGCCGCCGCCAAGAGCAATCACCGCGGAAAGACCTACCTATCTAAACTATGAGGAAACAAAGCGGACATCGGGATGTTGGGCCTCCCTCCTCCGCCAACGGCAAGGCCATCAAAGACGAGGGACCGGCATTGCCTTCTTCTGAGTCACCACTGCTCGTGCGGCATGCATTTCGTTCATTCCCCGTGGCATTTCATTAAGAAGAAGACCTTATCATGCAGGCCAAGAAAACCCCCGAACCCCCCTCGCCACCTTTACACATGGAGCCGTACATCGTGTGAGTGTGATTCTTCTCTTAACATGTGGTTTGGAACTTGGGGAGAGGCGATGGGATTTTTTAACCCAGAACCGTAAATTTGTCCCCATCGGAGATCGAACTTGGGGACCTGGAAGGTGCCACTTGAGAGTCTCAACTCTGTCTCAAGTTACCCTAAACTCAAGGATGGTAAGACCTCGCCCTGTGAAGCTTTGCGCTTCTGTGGCTTCAACTGCAAGCAGTCTGTAGCGCCCTTGTTTCCAGTTAGTCACTTCCACTGTTGCATTAGCACCCAGTTTATACCGACAAATCAAGCACTGATAAATAAAAGGGTGAAAGAAAGGTAAAACACAATAAACGTAAAGTAGTTGTATTGTAGGGTGCACGCCTGATACAGGTAGCCACAACGTTTCTCAATTGGTAATGTGATAAAAACACAAATGGTTTTTGACACAATAAATTAAATAGGGGAGAACTAAAGCTTACTATAAGACAGATAATCTCGAAAGCCACACGTGCAACCCATCCATGAGTTTTATGACTGGTGAGCAGAATCATGTCTGTCTCCACTCCAGCTTCACTGAACACCTTCAGGTTGAGGTCGTTATCTTCATCCTATGGCCTTTCACATTCTATCAACTGGCTGTTTGTGTTAAATTTCTGCAATAGCTAATCCTTTACGATATCCAATCACAATCCTACAACATTTGATACAGATTGTTCAGTGCATAAATTTGACATGGGCAAGACAATAACCAGTTTAGCACAAGTAGTTAATGTCTAAGTATTAAATAATCATAGTAAGGCCAGCATCCGTGGAGGCTTTCAAAGCACTAAATTCTATGCCACATTTGCATTTTTTGTGGACTTGACAATGTATTTAATTACGAGAGGAAAGAGAAGATCATATTTCATCTGATGTGAGAGGCATTTCATCCCCATGGAAACCAGATGGCTCGCTTACATAGAATTTAGTTTTTGGTAATAGTGCAATGAAAGGATGCATTGAGAAGCAATCACGTTCAAGAGAAGGATACTTTTAATTGTGTACCTATTTGATCCAGGCAAACAAGTTATTGCATTCACCCGTCCCAAGCGCCCGTCCAATATGCCTTCAAGCCTGAAAAGTTGTGACGCAAGTTGATGAACTGAATCACCAGAGGCAAGAAATATATTTAATGATCATTATAGTATATATCCATGGGGAAAGAAAACCAAGGGGCTGTTGTCACCACATTTTAGCCCGGGACCCATTGTCAGTGCCTATAGTGTACGCGCCGGGCTAAAAGAGATTCGTGTGCAAAGTGGTGGCCCACCGGAGATCATGAAGCCGAAGAAAACGTACGTGTGCACGTCTGGGTCCGGTTTTCTTTTTAGTTTCTTTTCCTTTTTCTGATTTAGAAAGAGTTGACCGAGTTGTAGTCAAGTAGGAGTCTGGCCTCGGGGATATAAATATGGACCCGCGAGTATTGTAAAAACTCTATTCAATCAATACAATCACTTTTCGGCGCATCGCCACAACCTTCTCGATGGGATTTTCATCGACATCGGTGCTCGTCGGGGCTCCGATCTAGACTTGGATTCCGTCAGGTAAGCGCATCAATCTCCATTATGTTGACTTGTCCATAATTAGAAATTGATGTGGCTGCTAGTTATCCGGTAACTTAGATCGATCTAGGGTTCAATATTACGCATCGATTACTTGGAATTGTTTAAGACCTAGTCCAGTTCTTTGTTACGGTTAGTCGACTTGTCCTAGCTGTAACCTTGTAGCCGATTGCTGATGTCGTTTTTCTGTTCGATTTGGTTATTCGAGTCACTGTTGAACAAGTTAAGATCGATTGAATCTATCTCTGCCGATTGTGTGGTACAGTTTGATCTAGTCCTGTGCTATATCGCCTAGTTTGACTTGTCCTAGGAGAAGCAATAAGCAGTTTGTCGATTTGATTAATCTTATTAGTTTAATAGTTCTTTCGGGTTTAGCCGATTGGTTACCACGTTCAAATCTATGCTTGCGTGTTATACTCTATGGTTCATGTCCAAGTGGAGGTTTGAATCTTGTCTATCGATGCCGATTTACTTTACTGTGGTACTTGCCAATAGTTACTTATCGATTACGTGCTATGTTGTCAGTTGCCGATTGCCGATTTTGATGCATGTATTGTTTGCTTTAGTTATCGTGCGAGTATTTACTGTTGCGAACATGCTGATTCGTTTCTAGCCGACAGCCGAGCAATTATAAAAATCTTTTATCATTTATTATTTACTCTCATCGGCTGCGGTTACGCATCGGCCTGTCCAGGGCCGATAGCCCAGGAATTTTATACGCGTTTATTGTCTTTGTCGATTTGCAGGGAAAATCGACTGACACGCTCCGGAATTCACCGCGTTCTAAGCTTGGTCTTGAACAGAGTCAAGCAAATCTCTCAGGTCGCGTGTGTGAAGCAGTAAAAGTGGTATTTTTACTGCCAACAGGGGGCAAAATGTCCTTTTCACAGCCATTTCAGGGGGGCGGGGGATGAAATAATTGAAATGGCAGGAACTGCATGGAACGAAAAGGTAACTTTGATTGGCAGAAGGGATTTTTTACTCTTTGCAACTATCTGTAAAATATAATTTTTAACACACAGAAAAATGGCTGAAGCTCAACTGTTATAAAGATGCAGATGAGTCCTTCGTAAAGAAAAAGATGCAGATGAGTGCATAACTTCATATAGCTATCCGGCCCCATGTCGCACCTGCAGCTACTCCTAGCTCACAATCTACTTAGGGCTTTGCACCATGGTATTCTTTACGACGAGCTAAACAATATGATGTTTTGCATATATTTTTGTAGAACAAAATTTGCTACTAAAAAAATCTACATAAGTTGTTTACCCACAAAAAACATAATTAGTTGTATAGAATTTTACTATCATTTAAATTGGTAGCAAATTTAGCTAAACAAAATATGATGTTATGGGCCCGATGGCGTTCAACGGTGATAAAGGGGTGACAGGCCACGACAAGGTTTGATTTGATTTTGTTTCTTTGATTTGATTTGTAGTTTTGCTCTTGGCTTGGTCTGGGTCGTGATAGGCCCAACAACAAGGTGATAGATAGAGAGCTTTGTGTACTGCAAGCTGTACAATTTTTCATATGGGAATTGTCACATTGAGGCTGTAGCTTTCTCTGATGGACTAATAATCTGAACCTATTGAGCCGATCAATCTTGATTCTCAAGAAGAGGAGGAAGACAATGGGGCTGAAATTGATGGGGCTGTAAATCGGGCTGCAGAGGAGGATGTTAGTGTGCAAATGATTGGCAAGAGAGCTAGTGTGCCGGCAACAGTTGGGGTTGATAAAGGAAAGAAAGCAAAGACAGGGACAACACTATGAATTCCAGTCACAAGAATTGCTGATTCGGCCACCGCTATTGCTCCTAAGAATGAAGCTAAAGTTTCTGTCAAAGATGTCATGCAACATGTGATTGAGTGCCGTGCAAGAATTGATATCAATGAGTATTACATAGCCACTGAATTGTTTGTTTCGAAGGGAAGAGAGATGTTCATGAAAATGCCACCAGGAGATATTAGGTTCAATTGGCTTAAGAGGAACTACATTGAGAAGTTCGAAGCCTAGATGCCTAGATTTATGTTTATTCTAGGAGATATTAGGTTCAATTAGCTTAAGAGGAACTACAACGAGAAGTTCGAAGCCTAGATTCCTAGATTTCCTTTTAGTGACTTCTTGTTTGTTATTTCTCTATGTTGCAAGACTTACCACTCTGCCATGTTGAATTAATTCAGTTTTAAATTTGTTGTCTTCTAATCCTTTGTATTATTCTGCCTAATATTTTGTAATATATTTGCACTTAAAAATAATTGTTGTGTCGGTTTTCTTAACCTCATACAAATGCCAAAAATATATCAAATTTGTATAACAACAAACAGATCAAGGGTATCACATTTGTTTCCTCACAAAACCTCTCGTTTCTGGATCTGGAGTTGGCCTGCTATACCCAAACACTCTCACAAAATACTCCAACTCCACACTGGAGCAGCACCACCATGGAGTTTCTAGAGTACGTGGTGCTGATGCACAAGTAGTTGGAGCTGTGACAAACAGGGCCTCGGTAGTCAATGTAGGAACAATACATCTGGTTTTTTTCGAGAAAGGAGCAATATATTTGGATGTGTGTCCTTAGTAGATTATGCTTTGTTTTTTCTGCTAGCAAGTAAAAGATTATTCTTGTTTGGATCAGTGATCAATTTGAAAATTTAGAACCAATGGAATTTACTACTTTTTCAGATATGGCTGCAGTTTCTTAGTTCAGATTGAAATTTCTACATGTATTATATAGTTGTAGTGTGAAGAATGAAGAATATGATGCCTATGTAATGCATTGCGAACTTTTTAGTCACATCTGTTTGATTTCTGTCCATATTTTCTACACGCATAGTTATCAGCAAGTTTACATGCATAATACAAGTTTGTTACAGTCCCAGTAATGGATTATCCCAGTAACTGAACCCACGTTAACGACCTACAAATGCCAGAACATCGGACTTGATTACCAGCGATAGATATTCATTCAGTGTTGTCAGTTAGACTACCTCTGTCCTTTTCCATTTAATGTCCTATATTCCATATGAGTCTTGAAAGCAACAATTTAAGAAATCCCTGAACATCATATAAATAAGAATGGAGGGACTTTCTGATACAAAGTTGGTAACACTTGTATGCCTCGATGTAGAACGAAATGGTGTTCCACTTGTAATGTGCATTTTCTTATTCATGTTGTGAACATTGCAAAGGAACTGAATTTTAACTTAAACTTTAATTATTACTGTGGTTTATGAGAGCTAAAAAATATTATGGGGTGTTTTCTTTTTTATTTTCTGGAAATGCGGTGAAAAAGAAGTTTCCGATGTAAAGAAAAGATCTTTCAAGTCACTTTCACAACTTTCTATAAGCAAGTTTCAAAAGCGCCGTCCAAGCTCTCTTCTGAGGTGTTCTAATGCCTCTTGGTGGCAATTGATTTTGTTTAACTAAAATGGACCCCAGTGTCATTTGTGTTGCAGAAGTTTGTGCAAGAAAATGTCTGGAGTATGAGTCATTTTTATGTAGATTTCCGTTCCCATTTTTGACATCCACTATTACATTGTGGATACTTCAAAAATTAAATGATATATTGACCAATAAACTTTGAAATTTAGGTTTCGTAAGTGTACCAAAGCTATCCAAATTAGCTTCATATTTCAATGTTCTTTGCACCATATTGGTTTGCTAAACAACCTTATCTGACGGTTGTGTCATGTCTATCCTTAATTAGCATGAACGGCAGTATAGGATAGTTAGGATCCACTGAGTTTGGTAGTGATCCGAGAGTTTGTTGTGATTATATGTTGTTGATCTTACTTGTACTCTACTGAACCATGTACTATATATACCCAGCAATACAAAGGAATTGTATGTGCGCCAAACTACTTGTTTAACTTGGTTTCACTTGGGCAGATTTAGGAGGGAGTAGGGATGTTAGCATACTATACTAGTTTCATCATTTTTCAGCCAGATATATTATATGAGAAGAAAACTATCAGGATATAACACGAAAATTTGTGTAAAAAGTGCCTCATATGCATGAAATTGATGGAGTTTTATTCAATACATTTACACATGCATGATAGCATGTATGTAAAAAGCTCCTCAAACACCTTTCACTAGAACTAGAAGTTTATGACAGTACGAGCTGTTAGTTATGAACTACGAATTGCAAGGTGCATCTGGTTACAAGGCTGAGGGTGCTTACCTGAATGTAAAGGAGTTCCAAATGCGGACTTTCCCTTCATACGAACCAGTAATTAATAGGGGAAGCTCGGGGTGAGCATAAACTGTTTTAACCGCATCTTCATTATTCCCTTCAAGTCGTTGAACACAAGTTCGGCTCTGCCAGTCCCAGATCTGAGTCAAGAAAAAAACAATATACACTACATAAATATTCCATTTTGATGATTGAGAGCTATTGTATTCTTTCACAACAGCGCTTTACCGTGGCTGAACCATTCTCGTCACCTATGATCATGTACAGCTGATTACCATGGGCAAAGTAATCCAAAGATATCGGGATATAGTTGTCCTCGCCATAGAGTGTGAGTTCGTCACAGACCGAAGAAGAAATATTCCAAATCTACAGTAAGTTAACGGACGTTAGTTAAAATGGACTTTGCCCAGGAAAATAAATTGTGGCAAAATAAAAACATTTACTGCACCTCTGGACACCCGGAAGCGGTAACAAAGTAATCTGGATGCATTGGGTTAATTTTGACTGGCCATCCATTCACCGCAAATGTCCTGACGCACTTCCAGTCCTTCTCCCAGTTCCACAGCTTAACCAGCCTATTAGTTGCTGAGAGCACACATGGCTCAGTTGGATGGATCTCCAAAGATTCGATGGAGTCATCAGCTTTGAAGGTTTTGACTTCACGAATTGGCTTATTGTCGTAACTGTACACTTTTATGAAACCATCCCAATCTCCGGTCACGAACCATTGCTTTCGAGCAATAAATACTGCTGCAGTGTAGCCGTCATCAGATGGAAAGAAATCGGACGAGTCTATTCTCTGGGAACAAATACAATGGGGCATATCATATTAATTAGACCGTCCACAAATGCAGGTAAAGAAAACAAAGAGTTCATGGGCTTGTTAATAAGGATAAAGAAAATTCTATATTGTGATGAAGTTTATTTAGTGGTGTTTACTTAAGGCCAAATAAAATTGCAACATTTCGATCGGGAAGTTGATTTAGTGATTTTTACAGCTGATTATGTTTGCACTAGAAGACAAAAAATGACTACAAGAGTTAGTGGCCTCAGGTTTAGCTACCTGTTACCAAATTGTTCCCAAGGAAGTTAACTGATGTATGAACGAGTACGTGACTGACCTATCATTACTGGAAAACGGAATATCCTATGTGCCAAAAATTGACAGGGAAATAGGAAAAACCGTCAGAAATAATTTTCCATGACGATGAATCCTCAAGCCATAACCGCCAGAGATACGATGATAAGGAAATGTTTTATCCTTGTCAGTTGGCCGTCAGAAATATTTCCCTGACGATTCTTTCTGTGCGCCCGCGCACAGGAAAATTCCGAGTTGTTTGGTTTGTAGTCCATTTCCTTGTGCTGATAAACCGATAGGAAAACTCAAAAACAACCGGCGGGGAAATAATGTAGGCGTCAGCAAAAATGGTGCGCTGCCCCAGGGATACACATGAAAAACTACAGGGAAATAATAAAGTAAGAAACTGACAGGAGAATCACACATCATATAAAACCTTTAGTTTTGCCCGTCACGCGCACTGTTCACTATTACTGTTTTACTGTTCCGCCGCCCATTTTCCGATTTGGTTCCCTTCGCTACCGTATCGCAGCCTTCTCGAAGCAACCAGCGACGTCGCAGCCGTTCGCGCGGGACCTTATCCTCTCCACCACGCGGCGCGTCTGCCCTCCCCAATCCAGCCCCGATTGTCCCATCGCCCTCTCCCCGCGCCGCCGCGGGCTCCCCAACCCGCCGTCTCGCCGCCTTCTTCCCTCAGCCGCGGAGCGGCCAGCGCCGCCGGCCTCCGGAACGGATTAATCCACCACTTGCTCTGCTTCTTCCCGAAGATTGGGCGCCGCACGCTTCCTCGCGCCGCCGCCGTCGTTCCGCCCCTCCGCGGGCGACCAGCAGGAGCAAGTCACCGTGCATCCCCGTGCTCGGCTGGCCGCATCCCTGCCTCCTCTCCTTGCTTCCCTCTCTCCACCTTCTCCTCTCAACTCTACCCTAACGCCACCAAATCGGGAGCCCTCATCTGCACGAAAGAGGTGGTGAGGCAGACGCTGGCCTCACTGCGCGCGAGAGGACGAGGCTTGAATGGAGTGATGCAAGCTCGGCTGGCCGGCAACTAGGTTGGGCTCATGCGTGCCTCTTCCTGTTTTTGTTTTACTTAGATTTTTTTTATCCTTTTCAGGTTCCTATTGTGCCTTCACTATGATGGTCATCTGCAGACCTCATCCTGCTGTTTTTCCTATGGATTTTGATTTATGGATTTAGGGTCTTTTTTTTTTTTGTTTCGGTTTGAGCTTCAGCGTTGGTGGCTGCTGGATTTTGGAATCCCATGGACGAGATGCTACGGTGCAGGCAAGGATTACGAGCTTCCTCTTCGCGTAATCCAACAGAAAGCATGTTGGCAAGGGAGAGCACCTGGGATGTTCCTTGCAACTGAAATTTTGTAGCTGCTCCCACACACCAACAGATCCTTGCTGCTGCGGCGGCTACCACCTCTTCAGCCGCAGGCCACCACCATCGTTCAGGCCAGGTATCATCTCCCTCTATATATATATTCCCCCAATCAAATTTTACCATGTCCATAGCCTAGGGATTGGGCCGGGAGGACTACTTCAATACCACAGAGTGTTATTGTTCTTTCCGATTGTTGTTGTTTAATCTTTCCAATCATTGTTGCAAATCAAACTATGTTAACTTTGACATTTAATCTTCATCCTTATTTTAGCATAATGGTTTTGATATTCTTATGTTAAATATAGATACAACCAGATGAATGATTAAGTGAATTTGTTGGTAGATCAGTTGATATCACTGAAGCCAGTGATTATCCACTTTTTTTTCATCTTAATAGCACATGCAAAAACCATCCAGTGCTGCAGTATTTTTTTTTAATATCAATATCATCATACATATTCTGTATCTGATTCCCAAAATTTTAGTTTTTCAACGAGCTGGGAGAGGAATGCTAGCTTCTGAAAGTATAGGCGTGGGGGATATCGCTCTTGAAATTCCAAGAGTCCCTTTCATATCACAGGAACTTCTCGATCAGTCCCAAGTGGTATGCTACTATGCTCTCTGTTGGTAATTCAGTTCACTTGATTCATTAACATCCAGAATTCCTTCAGCGACATATGGTTCTGCATAGCATGAATTCTCAAACCGTTTTTCAATTAAGTGTTTAATATGAATGCGTGTTGTGAATATGTCCCTTGATAAAGTGAAAGTAACATGTCCTTGCAATTGTTTATTCTTTCTATACTGCCAAACATTTCACAGTTTTATGGATGTCCAAATTTGGGCTGCGTTTGTAAAAAAAAAAAAATTCTATGCTTTACAGTTTGTTGCATTCAAAGACTTTACAAGTTGGGCGCTGCGGTTGTCGAGCACCGGGCGGAAACCTGAACCAACACTGACAGCTTCATCTGCAAGTTTCACAGGTGTGCTACTTCTCTTCCATCTTAGCCGTCCACTTTATCAGGTCACATGGTAGAAGCACTAACTTCATTTGTTCAATAAAACTGTGAAGGAACTGTTTCCTGTTATAGTGTTATACATCTTGGTATCAATAATAACTCTTTTTTGTGCTATTGCTGAAATGAATGGATCATGCAATATATTGAATGTAGACCTTATCTGATCTGTAGCTAAATGTATTATAGCTTCACAGAATGTACTTACCAGGTTTGCAGAGCTACACAATGTTAGGAACACAGGTTGTTCAGCCCATAATATTGGCGCCTTAAAAGTTTTACACCTTAATGCTAGCACATACAAGAATTCATTTCGCTTCATGTAGTAGAGTAAATGGATAAATAAAGCTGCCATGAAACATGCCATTCATAATTTCTTCTGATTCTTGATGCCAGATCTTTGATTATTTTTTTTAACACAATACAGAGTTAGCTTTTTGCAGTGATTTTCATATCTTTAATTGTCTCTTTCTTTTTTACAACACAGCATTGGCTATTGAGAACGAAACACAACTACTCATGTCATTTCAGAGATAAAAAACTTGGATTCTGGTATAAAAAATTTTTCCTTCGAGGAATGAAAAAAGTCCTGAGTAAGGCTTCAATATAGTATTGCTTGGATAAATCTACTTGCAAGCTGCATATACGGTGGAAGAAAATTACTGCAACCTGCGTTTGGAGGATCAAAACACTTTGTTCTGGAAGTAGCGGTTAAGGTACACATGACATGCTTATATCTGAATATCTCATGTTAATTTTGTTTTGTACACACAATTATACATAATGGTGTAAAATGCAGTGCATGTACTCCGTGAGTGCAATACTTCATATACATCTCCAGAAATTACTACCTTACACTAATTTTTAGTGTTACCTACTTCCTATTATAGTTAAACCTGTTTTGCTAACTGCTGATGGTTCACCATCTTTGTGAATTATTTCAGTGATAGCTCCAGATCTGTATGATGATCTCAAAGAACCATCACTTTTTACTGTTTGTGTTTGTTGCTATTCTGATAAGGTGTAGCATTGAGACATCCAGCTAGCTTCACATCAATGAATAAATAGATGAATCCAGTATGACGCAGCCACGTTTATATCTTCCAACTCTTAAATATTATATATTTGATTATTTGATTCTTTTGCATAATACAGTGTATTTTTGATAGAAAAAAAAAACTCAGCTACCTATTTTGATTAAGAGATCAAAGAGATACTTTTCCTAAAGAAAGAATTAAAACTAAAACATAAAAATTGTAGAGTGTTTGGATGCTGCTTATTCAGTAGAGCCGTAGACGGCGTCTATATTGCTGGCACATCATAAAATCCATCGTATTCAGTAGAGCCATAGACTCCGCTCCATGATCAAATGTTCAAAGTATACATGTTTTTCTTTCACGCATGGCATTCTTTTATATTGCAGAAATTTCATGCATGCCATTCTCTTATATTGCAGAAATGAGTGTCGACAAACTTATCAAAGGATGCCTGCCTTTAAAAACGTTCTCAGTTCAGGATGGCATGATCAACCACAATGAGTTTGTAATAATGTTGTTGAAGGGAAATAATATGTTACGCAAAAATGTCTTCTGATTTTTTTTTTTTTTGTGGCAAAAATGAATGTGCTTTGCTTGATTACTTCAAGATCGAGTCAATTGCTGGCAGCCTAAGTCACTTATTGTGTGAAACTAAAAACCATGATAGTGTGAAATTGGTAGTATAAACGCAATGTTGCCGTGTATCTGATGTCCTGGTGTTTAACCATAGGTTGAATGCTTGATGCTCAAATCAAACTAAAGTTTATTTAGGCCCTCAGATGCAATGATATTAGTATTCTTTGTAGCTCAATTTTGTAATCTTATTGCTGCACTGCATTGAGCATGGATATTGTGTTTGATTGTCCTGCCCGCAGCAACGCGCGGGGTCCTCAACTAGTTCTATTAGGTTCTGCCGACATTGGAATATTCATTTGCACCATTAGGAAAATTACCTTCAGATCACAATCAGCAAATTAATAATGAAATGTCTCATTTCAATCACAAATCATAGTTCACACATCAGATTTCTAAAGATTTTGTCCGTACCACATCCATGGATCAAGCAAGATTATACGTTGGCCATCAGGGGGTATTCCCGTTTTGAGCAGTGTATTAAAATAAGAAGTATAAGAAAACTCTGTTCAAGATGAATCAAGCAATACTTCAAAGTAGATTGTTTCAAGGCCAGTTTTTGCCAAGCAAACGAAAGATTGGTGAAGGCAGAGTGTGACGCATTGTCTGGACTCCCTCGATTTTAGTATGCCGAGGAAACTAAATTTATTTAAAATATTTGTGATGTTAAATTAAGTAGCAGTAGGGTCCAACTTAGTATGGCCAAATCCTATGCACAATGTCACTGTACAAATTGTGTTGAAATGCAGGATTCTTTTCCAAAACAGAAATCACCCACTACAACAAAACAGGTAGTACACGCTCCAGTTCATCAGTGCCGCCTAGCCCCCGATCGTTACAAAAACTGGCAATTATCCTTCCATCAAGGTAAAACCGGCACTAAATGTGACATTGTCGGTCAGTGGTTATGAGCCGGAACAAACGGAGAGAGTTGGAACAAAAGTTTTATTCCAGTTCATGTATGGTTCATAATCAATGGCGGCTAAAAAATTATATTGCACACCTCATGAGCGAGAGCCAGCCATGCACCAGTCCACCTGTTCATATTCTTCTCTCTCAAACCGGCCTTCCTTTTATACCTCCTGTTATGTGTCAGAATTGCATCCACGGTGGCGGTGGCGACCCAAAGGGCTTGGGAAGCCACCGCCTTGGATGGCGCGCCGGGAAGGGGCCGGCCCATGCTGCCGCCCCCTTGGGCGCGCCAGGAGGGGGGCTGGGCAGCCGCGGCCCCGAGTTTCATAAAAGTGGCTAGGGTAGATCGTGTCAGTTTTGGAAATAAATAGATAAACCTGGGAAAGTCGTTTAAATTAGGTAATTCCAGATAAAATCGAGATTAGATATATTTAGAGTAATTCTTAGAGAGCAAGTCGGTCTCCCCTAAAGAGGCATGTAACCAGGTTTCAATTACGAAAGAAAAGGAGTTTATCTCCCCAGCTCTCTACCTCCTTGTTGCCGCCGCCCCACCCCCCTAACTGAAGCCGCGCCGCCACCTCCCTCTCTGCCGCGCGCCGCCGCCTCCCCCTTCGTCGCGCCGCAGGGAAGCGCCCCCCCCCCCCCCCCCCCCCCCCCCCCCCCCCCCCCCCCCCGCACTGCCGCCAATCCCGTCGAACTTGAAGACGTACCAAAATACCTGGTATCCAGAGTCTTCATCGATCCTCGCAACCTCGACTCCATGGCCTCACCAAGCGCCAACGGTGTGGACAAACCCGCGGCGCCGGATCTTCTGACCTTCTAGACCTTGTTCAAGGCATTCCAGAAGAATCATGCTGAGCGATGGAACAAAGTCCTTGAGAAATTGTTGGCTGACATGTCTCAGGCAATGTTCGACATCACGGCGGAATTGAGGATGAAGGAGGCCAACTGCCACGAGGCGGCCATGTCGGCGGCAAGGATGGCCGTTGAGGCCGTCTATACCGCCAGGGTACCGCTGTCGACGACACGTTCGTCAATGACCTCGTCAACAACGCCTTCGATGACATCAAGCCCCCCGAACCGAAGCCATCTCTCTCTGTGAGATCGGCACCGGTTGCTCCTCCGCCTCCATGCTTTGATAGCTCGAGGGTTCCTAGCTACAACAAGCTGATGTTCCGGATGTACGACGGTAAAGAGGACCCTCTCCCTGGGTTCAACAGGCGTAAGCATTTTTTTGTTAGAAAGGCTATCCCGGATTATGAGCGCGTGTGGTACGCCTCGGTTCCACGTGACTGAAGGCAGCAACAGTGGTTCATGCGCCTCTACGAGGAGCACCGCATCATCGTATGGCGGGACTTCACTCATTTTGGTGAACGAGCGCTTTGGGCCGCCGACTCACGCCAATCCCCTTGGTGAGTTGGCGACTCTCCAACGCACCGACAAGGTGGACGACTACACTAAGCATTTCCTCGCCCTGATTGCTCATGCCGGCGATCTGCACGAGCTCCAGCAGGTCAACCTTTACACTGCGGGCTACAGGAACACCTGAAGACGGAGGTCGAGCTGAACAGGCCAGCCGACATGGAGGTGGCCTTGAGCTTGGCGAGTACGTACGAGGGCAAGGCGGTCATGATGGCAGAACATCCACCCCCCAGGCGCAGGCACCCAAGACGACGACTATGGCACGTTCGAAGCCGCACCCCACAGCAGTGGTGTCCCAGGTGCCGAGTACGACTACGGTGACTCCTTCCTCGATGAGACAGGAGCTGCGAGCGGGTCTACACCAGCAAAACCAATTTTCAAGCGCCTCGCCGCGAATGAGATGGTGGAACATTGTAACATCCCGCCTCCCCAAGGTTGGGCCTGCTTACACCTCGCAGCTCTTTAGGACCTCAAGACTTCCCTCAGAGACCAAGATAAGTCTTTCTGCGAACTTTGTCCTTACTCGTGTGCACCCGGGAAGAACTTCCTGGTCGGTCACCCAGCCCCAAATTGCTCCAAGCTAAGCACGCTTAACCTCGGAATTCTTTCGAGATGAGCTTCTGGAAAAGGAGTTGCAACTTGTTGGTATGAGTATTCTATCAATCCTATTAAGTCCTGGGCCAGGATGTCACATACTCACCCCCATAGAAGACCAACGTCCTCGTCGGTCAACCCCAAGCTAGGAAAGTCCCCTCTTGGCCACGTCCGTCTGTCCAGTGCCAGTGCATGTTCCATGCTGTGTGACCACTCTGGGCCCACACCAGCCATGCGCACCATGCCTGCGCAACTACGCCCACACATGCCTGTTAAACCTCGAGAGTCGGCTCTGATACCACTATAATGTCCCGCCTCCCTAAGGTCGGGCCCGCTTACACTTGGCAGCTCTTTAGGACCTCAAGACTTCCCTCACAGACCAACACAAGTTTTTTTCTGCGCACTTTATCCTTATTCGTGCGCACCCGGGAAGAACGTCCTGGTCGTTCACCCATCCCCAAATAACTCCAGGCTAAGCATGCTTAAGCTCGAAATTCTTTCGAGATGAGCTTCCAAAAAAGAAGTTGCAACTTGTTGGTATGAGTATTCTATCAATCCTATTAATCCCTGGGCCAAGATGTCACATAGAGGGAAGTCTTGATATCCTAGAGAGCTGCCAGGTATGCGGGCCTAGCCTCGGGGAGCCGGGACGATACAAACATCGCAGGCAAAACCTCTGCTTCAACTGCAACGCATGGAGACAAGTGCAAGCACTTGTTCTACATCGAGATGCTCGACGACCTGATCAAGATGGAGGAGGGTGACCTGCTGGCCATCATGGGCGTCGGTGGTCACGTGATGCAACGGCACAACGTCGTGAGAGGCACGACCCTCGTGTCCTCATCGACATGGTAGCCACGCACAACTTCCTCGACCTCTCCGTCGTCAACAGGATACTAGTACCGGTCCATTGCGTGGCTATGGGCGTGACCTTCGGGTCGGGCGCCCGAGCTGTGTGAGCTGCGGCGTGCTTTGCGGTGTGCCTCTTCTTCTGGAACCGGACACTCACCCTGTCGATGTCTACACCACGGATCTGCCAGAGTCCTACGACATGGGTTGGGAACACCATGGTCGAGACGCTTGGGTCGATCGTTTGGGATTTTAGCTCCCTTTCGTTGACCTTCTTCTAAGGCGGGAACCACCGCCTGATTGTGGGCGTTAACTCGCCACTGTACCAACCTTACCCCACCTTGTCCATGGACAAGTTGGAGGATGCGCCTTGGCTGGAACCACGCGAGCCAGCGCGTCATGGACCTTCTACACCGACGCCAGTACCTTCGGTCGCAGTCATGGGAGGACCGCGGCGTGTGGGCGACATCTTCGAGCTACTGACGGACGCTCTGACATCTTCCATGACGATGAGCTCTCAGATAGGGTGCATTCAGGCAGGCGAGGCTCCGCGTGTTCTGGTCGCATGAGAGGGCCTCATCTTCTTCGATGATCGTCTGTACCTGCCGATCTCTTCAGCTCTCCTACCTCGTCTCTTGGAGATGGCACTTGCACATGGTGAGGAGACTCTCCTACGGCAGGTGGTCGTTGGCATGTACATGCCAGGCGCAGTGAACACCGCACTATACTTCCCTTCATCAGTTCTGCGTCTTAGAGAGCTGCCACATGCTACCATCGGAGGAGTGTAGGTCAGGTTCGTGGACATCACAGGCTGCGAATTTCTTCAGGTGTGGCAAGTGTTATTTGCTGTCCCTCTAGGTTCTCCACCTCTATCGACGTCCAGTTCGGAGCACCACATCCTCTACGGCCATTCCATGGACTTGACGGGACCGAGGCCGATCATTCGCGACAGCTTTGTCGTGATGGCGGACGGCAAGCTGCTACCGACAGATGTATTGGTGCGCATGACACTTCCAGCACCCCCCTGCAGCCCGAGTTGTTCCACGTCAACATGGCGGTGCCAAGAAGTGTTCTTCTCGCACCGGGGACACCGGCGGGGGTGACACCCGCCCGACGTCACGCTACTACGGCATCTCCAGCTTTGTGGGCGCACTCGTCTACAACTTCTGTCTTCACTTGGACAGGACCTCGTGAAACCTCATCGATGACATGGTGCTCGGGAACGTCTTGGTGAGGTTGGCTCTTCGCCCAAACCCGTCGAGCCGCATGATCGAGCTCGGACCAAGCTGGATGGTGCCCTAGCATGAAGACGCGCTGGACTTTGAAGTGCGGGGAGGTGTTATGGGTCAGAATTGCGTCGACAAAAACGCGGCAGAGGAGGACAGCGAAGTGGCGGCGCCGGCCCAAAGGGCCCAGGCAACCGCTGTCTTGGACAGCGTGTCAGGATGGGGGCTGGCCCATGCTGGCACCCCCTTGGGCGCGCAAGGAGCGGGGGCTGGCCAGCCGCAGCCCCGAGTTTCTTAAAAGTGGCTAGGGTAGATCGTGTTGGTTTTGGAAATAAATGGATAAAACTGGGAAAGTTGTTTAAATTAGCTAATTCGAAATGGAGTCGGTCTCCCCTATAAATAAAGGGGCATGTAACTAGGTTTCAATTAAGAAAGAAAACTAGTTTATCTCACCTCTCTGCCTCCCTGCCGCCGCCGCCCCTCTCCCTAACCCTAGCCACGCCGCCATCTCCCTGTTGTTGCGCGCAGCCGGGAAGCCGACCAGCGTCTCAGCATCGCTGATCCTGCGGGAATTGATGACATACCATAACACCTCCTCACTAAGCATGCACTTCTCACTCTAACTTCTCGTGATTGGACATGTGCCCAATTGTTAAGGAGCACATGCCCTCCTCGTTGCAACAATGGTCGATGTGAACAAAATAACTCAACCTGGAGGGGCAAGCCACCCCCATGGCAATTAACAAGAAGACCTTCTCATGCAGGCTAGGAAAAGCTCTGAACCCCCCTCCCCACCCCGACACATGAAGCCGTTCACCCACAGAACATTTCATTAAGAAGATGACCTTCTCACACAGGCTGAGAAAACCCCCGAACCCCCCTCCCCACCCGACACAGGATGTGAGATTGGTTCAACTCTTCTATTATATTTTTGCTTTTAGTGATGGAGACGAGAGGGTTTTTTTAACCCAATCCGAAAATTCTCGCCCACTGGGATCGAAACCGGTACCTGGCAAGTGCTGCTCAGGATTCTTGACCACTCGGTACTCCTTTGGCGATGAGCACAAAATAACTAACCTACCTATCTACAATAGCCAGGTTAACCAAGGATTAATTGAACCTATATATCTTGAAGTGACACCATTAGCTAGATGAGTTGAATTACGGCTAGAGTAAGGTTAAACAAGAGCGATCACACTGAGGTTGCAATCATCTTGAAATGATTGGATATGACAATATGGTGGTTAAGCCCATGGTGGTGATTCAGACTGGTTGTGGTTATGTGGCTAGTGACGAAGAATGTGTGTTCCATAGATATTGACTGAAGAATGGTCATCTACACTGTGGTTGAAATATAACACTTATGCAACCATATGGACTCACTCAATGGAGACATGGATTGTAGTGATACAACACTGCACCCTGCTTCATCCTATGCGCAAGAACTGATTCATGAAGAGATCGGTACAAGCACTAAGGCATTGATTGTGGATATTTATGCAAATGCTAGGATACGAATGTGTCCTGAGCTTGGGGGTGACTTATTACACCACTGTACACCAACATATTATATTCCCTGATGATTGCAGGTTGGGTAGTATCCTATGGTTAAAGTTGTTCAACCTCTGTCAAATTCATATAAATCATTCAAAGTTGTGTTTACGATGTGAGACCAGTTTCAGAGCAAGCAGTACTTATACCTTTCAAAAACTGGTGGTTCATATATAAGAACATGACTGGTGGCTAACATCAATGGTTAATACTAATCTCGATGTTGGAATCAGTTGGAACTAAGCTTCAACATACACATATAGGAGACAAATAGTGAGGGTCCCCAGGGGTCCGATCCCCCACAAGTGACCTCTTGGATCCTTTATATAGGCAAGGGGGAGGGGGTTGTTCTCCCTCTTTACCCGTGGTGGGAGCAAATATTAGATATAGGTCCTTAGGCTGTATTCTATCTTGGGCTTCCCTATGAGTTTGCTAGGGACGATGGGACATCTTCCCCAACATTAGCCCCTCATCTGTGACCCCCTTATGGAACATTGGAAGGAACAGATACAACTATTGTCGGTTCCTAGCAAACTCTCCTGTATCAATGTACATCTTGTTAAAAACAAGTCTTCTTCTTGATGAAGGGTCTCTAAATTAGTCATTGTTGTAGCTACTCTTGTAGGCAAGGGTTCGGCCTTCGCATCTCGGAAGGTCGAAAGCGGAGACGGTGTGAGCCCCTCTGGAGGGATCATGCCGAAGTAGTTGAAGTTGAAGGTTCGGGCTTCGTACCTTGGAAGGCTGAAGGCTTTGACGTGTGAGACCCTCTTGCAGGCTCATGTCGAAATAGTCGATGTTGAAGGCTCGGGCTTCACATCTTGGAGGGTCGAAGGCTTTGATGGTGTGAGCCCCTCTTGCAGGCTCAGGTCAAAGTAGTCGAAGTTGAAGGTTCGGGCTTCGCATCTTGGAAGGCCGAAGGCTTTGACGGTGTGAGACCCTCTTGCAAGCTCATGTCGAAGTAGTCGATGTTGAAGGCTCGGGCTTCACATCTTGGAGGGTCGAAGGCTTTGACAGTGTGAGCCCCTCTGTCGGGCTCATGTCGAAGTAGTCGAAGTTGAAGGTTCGGGCTTCGCATCTTGGAAGGCTGAAGGCTTTGACAGAGCGAGTCCCTCTCGCGGGCTCATGTCGAAGTAGTCGAAGTTGAAGGTTCAGGCATCGCATCTTGGAAGGCCGAAGGCTTTGACGGTGTGAGCCCATCTTGCGGGCTCATGTCGAAGTAGTCGAAGTTGAAGGTTCAGGCTTAGCATCTTGGAAGGCCGAAGGCTTTGACAGTGTGAGCTCCTCTTGCAGGCTCATGTCGAAGTAGTCGATATTGAAGGCTCGGGCTTCACATCTTGGAGGGTCGAAGGCTTTGACGGAGCGAGCCCCTCCCGCAGGCTCATGTCGAAGTAGTCGAAGTTGAAGGTTCGGGCTTCGCATCTCGGAAGGCTGAAGGCTTTGACGGTGTGAGCCCATCTTGCGGGCTCATGTTGAAGTAGTCGAAGTTGATGGTTCGGGCTTCGCATCTTGGAAGGCCAAAGGCTTTGACGGTGTGAGCCCCTCTTGCAGGCTCATGTCAAAGTAGTCGAAGTTGAAGGTTCGGGCTTCGTATCTTGGAAGGCCGAAGGCTTTGATGGTGTGATCCCCGGCTCATGTCGAAGTAGTCGAAGTCGAAGTTTCGGGCTTCATATCTTGGAAGGCCGAAGGCTTTGATGGTGTGAGCTCCTCTTGTGGGCTCATATCGAAGTTGAAGGTGTTGTCGATCTTGACGACGAAGGGGTGGACAACCTTAGCTTGAATCAAAACGAAGGTGTACTTGTTGATGATCTTGGCGGCAAAGAGGTTAACGACTTTTTCTCGAGCCGAAGTTGAAGATCTACCTGATGACACCGAATGCGAGACAAAGAAAAATAACTCCTTTGAGTTATGTACGTTATGTCGATCGATTAGTTTGATTCCTGCGAGCTAGACTTAATGTACCACAAGGGGTTTCAACCCATGCCTTTGAGTCAATTGGTGAGTTGCCTTGCTTTAAGGTCAACGATACTTTGACTCCATGTTCCTGTAGGAACACTTGAAAGATATGCAATAATTTTTTTTTCTTGATAATATCCATTCTTGCAATAACACTTGATAGATAGATACTTTATGTGATCAAACTTAAATGCTTCACCATGTGAGTATATACTTCGTCAAGTATTAGCATGCTTCGATACACATGGGTCATGCATGATTCAACATGGATGCTTTTTCAATTTTTGAATAAACTTGAATAATTCAATGCTTGGTCATGCGTAATAATAGATGAATGCTTCATCGCTTATGGTATATGAAGGAACGAACTCTTTCTTATGAGAGTCGATACTTTGTCGTTTTATGATGCATGATAAAATGAACGCTTCATCATATTTTGCGTTCGATACTCGATTGAACGATGACACCTTCGATTTTAGGTGTGAGAGCCCTTGTTCTTCATATTTGCATTCGAAAGACATTTGAAGGATAAAACCTTTGATTTTAGGTGTGAGAGCCTTCGTTCTTGAACTTTTGGTAATCGTTTCTCTTTCTCCAGGCCTTGTATGGCTTGATTTCATTTTGAGGCGCCTCACCTTCTCTTGAGGTGTGCGGCTCTTCATCTTTAAGCTTTTTTAGCTTGACTTCGTTTCGAAGCGCCTCACCTACTCTTGAGGTGTGCGGCTCTTCGTCTCTAAACCTTTTTGGCTTGACATCGTTTCAAGGCGCCTCACCTACTCTTGAGGTGTGCGACTCATTCTCCTCTAAGCCTTTTTGGCTTGACTTCGTTTCGAGGCGCCTCACCTACTTTTGAGGTTTGCGGCTCTTTCTTCTCAAATCCTCTTTGGTTTGACTTTGTTTTGAGGCGCCTCACCTACTCTTGAGGTGTGCGGCTCTTTCTTCTCTAAGCCTTTTTGGCTTGACTTTTTTTCGAGGCGCCTCACCTACTCTTGATGTGTGCGGCTCTTTCTTCTCTAAGCCTTTTTGGCTTGACTTCTTTTATTTTACATCCTTGAGCTCTTCGCCCGAATCTTATACGAACTTTCATTCATTTGCTTAGTTGATGAGTAATGGTCTGGAGAAGTGAAGGTCCTTTATTACTCTCCTCGAATGCTCAAATTCAAAGTGTATATAGATACTCCAACAGAGAATCGTTTGATGCACCTATGCATTGCAAGTGCAAGTATGTTAGATGCTTTGTAGCATGAATGAATGATGCTCACTGTATTCATGGAATGATTTAATGCCTTGTGTATGAGTGAACGGCATGATCATGTGCATTTTGCATGTGAAAGACGTAGATACCTTGACATATGCGAAGGTAATTATGTTAAATGTACGCACTCAGTGTGAAGATAGTGGACTTTGGGCCATTGTTAGTGGGCTTTGCGTCACTGAAGTTTTGAGTTGGCTTCACAGATATTCAATTTTCTATCACGACGAGGAAGGATTCGTGACGAAGGAAGGCTTCTCGTCATTACGGTGAAGCTTCTCGGCATCACGGTGAGGAAGGCTTTCTGATGTCGCAGAGAAGGCTTCTCATCGTCGGGGAGAAGGCTTCTCAGTGTCTTGATGAAGGCTTTCTAATGTCGCGGAGAAGGCTTCTCACCGTCTTGGAGAAGGCTTCTTAGTGTCGCGACGAAGGCTTTCTGATGTCGGAGAAGGCTTCTCATCGTCGGGGAGAAGGCTTCACAGAGTCGCGACGAAGGATTTCTGATGTCGAAGAAGGCTTCTCATCGTCGTGGAGAAGGCTTCTCAGTGCCGCGACGAAGGCTTTCTGATGCCGGAGAAGGCTTCTCATCGTCGGGGAGAAGGCTTCACAGAGTCGCGACGAAGGCTTATCAATGTCGCGGCGAGGGCTTCACAGCGTCGCGGCGTGGGGCTTCTTAATGTCACGATGAAGGCTTCCACAGTGTCGCGACGAAGGATTTCTGATGTTGCTGAAAAGGCTTCTCGTCGACAGGGAGAAGGCTTCACAGTTTCGCGATGAAGGCTATGTCGCGGACAATGGTTCTCATCATCTTGGAGAGGCTTCTCAGTTTCGCGATGAAGGCTTTTTGATGTCGCGGAGAAGGCTTCTCATTGTCTTGGAGAGGCTTCTCAGTGTCGCGACGAAGGCTTCACAATATCGTGACGAAGGCTTTCTGATGTCGGAGAAGGCTTCTCATCGTCGTGGAGAAGGCTTCAACGTGTCGCGATGAAGGAATTCTGATGTCGGAGGAGGCTTCTCATCGTCGTGGAGAAGGCTTCTCAGTGCCGCGACGAAGGACTTTTATGTCGGAGAAGGCTTCTCATCGTCGTGAAGAAGGCTTCTCCGTGCCGCGACGAAGGCTTTCTGATGTCGGAGAAGGCTTCTCATCGTCGTGGAGAAGGCTTCTCAGTGTCGAAGAAGGGCTTATCAATGTCGTGGACCTATATGCATCAGATCAATGTTTATTATTATGTTTAAAATGAAGTTGATGTCAAGACGAAGGCTTCTCAATGTCGATACGAAGGCTTCTCAATGTTGCGAAGAAGGCTTCTCATCGTCGCGACCAAATGCGATGCCAGTGAGATAACTTCTTTGTACTTGATTGCGCGTGCTTCGTGGGTTCGTGCCACGGACGGCGCCAAATGTTGGAACTAAGCTTCAACATACACATATAGGAGACAAATAGTGAGGGTCCCCGGGGTCCGATCCCCCACAAGTGACCTCTTGGATCCTTTATATAGGCAAGGGGGAGGGGGTTGTTCTCCCTCTTTACCCTTGGTGGGAGCAAATATTACATATAGGTCGTTGGGTTGTATTCTATCTTGGGCTTCTCTATGAGTTTGCTAGGGACGATGGGACATCTTCCCAACAGAATCATGACTAATTCATTAGACGTGATTATGGAGGTGGTGCATATACTGCCGCTATAGGTGATGCTCATGCATCATCTTGATGTTGAAATCATAACTAATTACTTATCGTAGGTGTAATGTTATGGAAGTTAATGGCTTATTGCTCTCATTGTTATATATCTGCATAACCAATATTTGTAGATTATTTCATCTGCCACCTTTTGTGATCATGTAGCTTGCTATTATGAAAGTACACCCTTGATTAATTTGACATAAGCATATGAAGCCAGTGTCAAGGATTTATTATGCATGTTATAGGAGCTAACGAGTTCTATGGTGACAATAGCACTAGGGTGCTCCTATACTCAAGCAGTCAAGCTTAGTGAGTTTAGAAGATCTTTATGGTTTTTCCACCGTCAGATTTTGGTTTGTGAAACTATATTTTGGTTTTTAATATGCTTGTAAACCATTACTTGCAATAACTAAAATTGAGTCTATGTATGAAATACGTAGCTTGTCCTGCTATAATGTTACAATGCATGCAACTGTTCCTTCTTGATGGTTGCATCTAACAGGAGTTGCAGTCATGATAATGAACTAAACAAACTGCCAAAGAAATTGTGGTGCATGCAATAAGATTAAGCAAAATTCTGCCATCAAACCAAACAAGCAAACACGTGACATATCCCATGGTGCATGCTTTTTGCAAGGTTATATTTAAACCCAAGTTGGAGAGATGAATTGGGCAAGAGATGTTTCCAACCCATCCAAAATCAACCGTAATTTGCATCCAATTCTGCATGCACATAATTGTCTTATTTCTGTTCTTCCCAAATTCAAATGGGCACCATTCAACTGAACTTCGATTTTAAAAAAGCTTCAAATCAAGATTAAATATTAAAAAGTGGGACTTCAGTTTAATTTAACAGGGCCCTTTCAACAACCAAATTCTACTTACGTCACTGTTGTCACAAATATTGAGTAGAAGCAAGTGTGCACTAATTGCTAAGTAAGAAAGTGGTCACTTGCCTGTTTTTCTTCGTAATCCCACATGTAAACTTGTCCAGAACCATCTTCCCCTGTAATAATCCTGTATCATGGAAGTGAAAATTGTTGGAATTTTGGAACAGCACCTAATAAATGTAATACTGTTTCAAATTTTTGAATCACAGGATGGAATTCCTTGTTTCGTTTTAATTATGAAACCAAAGAAGACAGATCTAGTTGTACACACACACACACACACACACACACAAAAGGAACTCCTTTTACCATTTTTCTGTTGGATGAACATTTATGTTGTCTACTCCAGGATATTCCGGTATGATCTGGTCCAATGAACACAATTGAACGTTGATGAAAACACTAAGATACCTCTCAAAGCATTAGATTAATATCAAATCATAGAGAAACAGACTTAAAATATATTACCACCACTGAATGTCCTAGCTGTATGTCATCATCAGTTCACCATGCACATACAGACCCGGTGTGGTGGGAATTGACAAGAAAAATTATTAGAGACGATCAGCAATCAGGATCAGATATAAGTTATGTACTTCGCAAAAAAAAAAAAGATAAGTTCTGCAATCCCATGCACCCTTATGCCGTGGCTTCATGTGGGTGCTAATTATGGAATGACATTCGTAGTCTCAAAGTTCAACAGTAAAACAACTGAATTTAAAGATGCAAATAAAGGAGATTAATATATAATCTCCTTTATTTGCATCTTTAAATTTAGTTGTTTTACTGTTGAACTTTGAGACTACGAATGTCATTCCATAATTAGCCTCTGAAATTTAAGCTTCAATCTTGACCTCTAAGTGTCGTCCATAATATTACCACTGTCAGGTATGGTATGGAACAAAAATTTACACAAGGAGTGCTAGACAGTAATAGGTGAACTATCAAGGCAGCAAGAATCAGAATTGCCATTGATTATCAAGGAAAATTCCATCTGACTGTGATGTCCACCTAGCACATGGGCTGTGATGCAAGCCCCTGCCTGCCCCGATGTAATTAATCAGACTATGCAACTTGAAATTCAAATGGTGATCCAATTCACATACAAAATCAAGCACAGCACAGGACTGCAAAGATATATTACCACCACTGAATGTCCAATTCAAATGGTGATCCAATTCACATACCAACGAGCCAAAGCAATAGACCGCTAGCTCATCTCAGGTAAAAAGGTCAGCACATCCAAGTCATTATGGAGCATAAATAGGTTTTATCGAGAGTATACAGACACGATCAACTAAAACTTAGCACCACTAGTCACAACAACCTTCTTTTAGAGAGAGCAGCGTTCACACTGAAACGTATAGATGCGTTGCCTACCAGCTAATTTATCAACTTAAGACCTAGCAAGCACTGGTATTACAGCAGGCATGTGTAACACCTACACCGCTTAATTTAGCACACGAATTCGGTCCATCATGCTGGCCACGTACTCGCTCTATTCTTTTATATATGATGCCGATTAGATCAAAATTGGACTAACCAACCTCATGTAAAAACGAACAGAGCGAGCAGGTGTTAATACATGTACTAAAAATATTGATCTAACCAATAATGATCTCGTACGCCGAATACACATACAAAATAAATAATTCGGATGTACTATTTTCTATCACCTTTATGTCTTAGTTTCGGTAGCAATGTTGCTGGTTGTTTTTTCTATTGGATTCACTTGCTTCGAAATTGTGCATATGATCTTGCCTTACCCCACAATTTTTGGATTCGACACAGTGTTATTGCCCACAAGAAGGTTAACAACAGTACGCGCTTCATCAAGGGAACTCACCTCACGTACAGTAACACATGACAGTTTCACGTACTGCACTTCGCGGCCCTTGTTCATGGCTTCCATGAAGAAACGGTTGCTGGCCTCGACACTGTCTGGACACTGGTACCAGTCCCCAGCTATGGTGCTCTGGAGTTTAAGGATGAAACGTTTGCCGTATTGTGACGGCACCCGCATTGTGACCCAAAGAGTGTAAATGGACCTCGGAAGCACGAGGCCGTACAGGGGCCCAAGGAAGTGCGTCTCCTGATTGTTTGTAAGGATCCTGAAGGCCACGGCGTCGTCTGTGTTGTTAGTGAGGTGCAGTGAACGGGAGCACGTCACTTGTTTTTCCTTAAACTTGAGGCAAAGCTCCAATGGCTGGGCGCTGACGAGGGGCGTCTTTTTCTGGCAACAGCATACCTGCCATTAAGAAAAAAACAGAGGCAGTTAGCTGATGGCACAAATATCTGCGATAAGAATAAGGGAGAATTGGATCTGTGACACTGAAAGTTCCATATTTTAGAAATTTATTATCGAAAGAACTCCGTTAAGATTTATATCATCGAAAGATCAGTTTGTTTAGAATTTTATCATCCCGTCAAATTTTCTGTTAAGCTGACTTTTTTACCCCTGCTCATTGCTCACCAGCCCAGCAAGAGATGCGTAGGATGGGGATGAGCTACGTATACGGCACGGCAGTGAGGCCGGCGCTCCGCTGTCTGCCATGCTCCTGACGAACTACGGCAGCTAGCGATGCGCGGCAGTGAGGCATGGGATGCGCGGCAGCTGAGCTAGGCGGGGCGGACGCTTTCTCGCCGGATGCCAGCTCCGCACCACTCAGCTAGCTCCGCACGGCCGAGGAGTGCGACGCTGCACAGCCGCGGTTGGGGTACTCGGCACGGTGAGGCACGTCTGCGGGAGGGCGGCTCGGCAGGGGCAACGTCGAGATGCGAGCAGCAACGAGCAGCGCAGAAACGGGAGGGCGGCAGGGGCAGGGGCTGCGCCTTCGTCCGGCTAGGCGGCGGCAGTGGGAGGAGCATCAGGAGCGGCGGTCGGCCCGAGAAAGACGGGCGGGGGTGGCCAGCCAGGTAGCTCCAATCGGGGGAAGCAAGGCGGGTGATTGTGCCTCGCCGGGAAGATTCAATCGGGAGGACGAAGACAGGGACATATATGTCATTTTGTTATTGCGAATAGAGCTAAAAATGAATAAAATGATTCAAAAGATTCGCTGACATTGACGGAATGGTAAAATTCTAGACTAACTGATCTTTCGAAGATCTTAACGGAGTTCTTTTATTGGTAAATTTTTAAAATGTGGAACTTTCAGTATCACAGATCTAATTTTCCCCTAAGAATAAACATCTCCGATACTTTTTTTTTATACGAGGACGTGTGGAGGAGATGGCAGAAGTGGAATGGGCGAGTCATGGCCTGGCGGGCAATGCAAGCGGTGTGCTTGGCCGGTAGAGCGCACGGACAGGCGCAAACGATGGTCAAGATGGGATATTTAGATTAATAGCCCTCCTACGTCGACATTCAAGAAACACTCTTAGTAAATGGGGCATCCAAAGAATGCCACGAATTGCTTCTCTTCTCTCCTATTTTTAGCACTATCCCTTCTTTCTCACCTAAATGGACAATTTTTGCCCCTGAATCTTCTCAGCCATCCAGCAGACGCATCCATGGCCTGGCCGAGCGAGCAAGCCCGCGTCGTTCAGCGGCACTCGTCGCACGCGTCGACGCCGTCATCCTGCGTCGAAGCTCCTGGCCAAGACCACGCCGTCGCGCGTGCCCACGCCATCGCACCGCGCTAGCCCGCCCATGCCGCAGCACTTGTGCTCCTCGGCCGGCACCCTCGCGCTGCCCGGCCACCGCCACTCATCGGCGGGCCAGCCGCCAAGCCCGCCTCCCTCGCGCACCTAGCCCAGGACGCCCCCACCTCGCCGCCGCCTCCAAGCAGCCCCGCCTCGCCGGCGCGCCAGCCGCCAAGGCCGCCTCCCTCGCACGCCAAGGCTGCGCCACCGTCGCCGCCTCCGAGCAGCCCCACCTCGGCGTCCTCTGTCCTCTCCCGATCTTGATCAGAAGACTTGAGGAAGAAGAGGCAGGAGCAGAGTTCTCGGCCGCCGGACTTTAGGAAGAAGGGGTTGGAGGAGGATCTCTCCGAGACAGCCCAATTCAGATGGAGAAGAATGCGGAGGGCAAAACATTCCATTCCGGACTGATTCTGCGGAGAAAATAAAGAAAATAGAGGATAATGGCGAAGATTGGAGAGAAGTAGAGCAACTTGTGGCCTTTCTTGGATGTCCTGATTACTAAGGGTGTTTCTTGGATGTCTGCCTTTAGTAGTGCTATCAATCTAAATATCCCTGGTCGAGATGGAGCGCCAGGGGTAGCAGCCTGCTGGACTGTGTGCGAGGGCAGTGGCCTGCTCGTTGTGCACGACGCGGACGAGGGTGTTCGACGAAATGCCGTTTCGATCTGGACTGTTAGGAGGAAGAGATACAAAAAAAGGGGAAAGAGATAGAGATGACGTGTCGCCTGACATGTGCTGCCACAATGTGACATAGGGCAAAACCACTCGCCAAACGGGACAGGGACCTAAAGTAACCAGTTTTGTAATTAGAGGTGTAACCTGCAACTCCGGGTATAGTTGAGGGACGTAAATAGGATTTTCTCCATCTTTCATGTACTTAAGCATGCATAGTCATCCCAACAAGCCCATTAAGTGGTACCAGAAATTGGGCCAGGTCCATCTTTGATTCTAATAAATTTGATGTGGCAGAAGTTTTTGGAGTAAAGTTTCATTGTAATGGTGGTATTAGGAGTCAATTCTACAATACAGTCAAATTTGCAGATATAAACATACTTACTTGAGAAAAAATTTAATTAAGCAATGTTACGGTCAGAGATATAATTATATTGCTGTAATGAATTATATGCTGATACTAAATTGGCAAAATGAAATTTAATTCGTGCTTACCTCTCCAGTAAGCATTTGAATAATGTCACATAGATCTGGCCGCCTCGTCGAGTCAGGGTCCACGCATTCTAGCGCTAGGGCGATACATTGTTTCAGTTGTTCGGTATATATCTCGAGTGATTTCGGTTCTTCTTCAAACACGTTCCTCCATTTGGAAAGAACCTAAAGAAATGCAAAAGTGAGACAGAAATGTTGCTACACAAAAGCTAGATTAGTTGTCCCTTACATTTTCTGCGAAATGCTCCACAGTACTCTGGCGGCCACCGTTCTCACCGAATTGATGTAAATATGGTACAGTACTCATGGGATAATCCTTCCGACCTGTGATTATCTGGACTATTATAACACCCAAACTGAATACATCTGCCATGGGGGAGACTACGCCTTGCATTAAGTATTCTGGTGCCATGTATCCACTGCAAGAAAACTTGAAATCTTAGATACATATGCATTAATTGAGTTATGCAGGCAGTTTATGGGAAGTGGAAATTGTAATAGGAGTAGTTTACAGTGTTCCTGCAGGGCTTCCACTGATCATAGTTCGGGATTTCTCTGCACCCAAGAGCCTAGACAAACCGAAATCCGCAATTTTTGGCGTCATTGTATCGTCCATCAATATGTTTTCAGGTTTTAGATCCAGGTGAACGATGTGGCATTCCCCGTGTAGGTAATGCAGACCTCTGCAAATTCCCTTAATTATCTCATATCTCTTGCTCCAATCGGGGCCAGATGATTCACCTGTAGCAATAAATCAATAAACAGAAAGGAAAAAAAAAAACTTTTAGAGAATACACTTGTGGTACCGTCTGCAAAATACCCTGTGTGCGAAGATAGAAATGGAACATTCATCGTTTGGTGAGCTCTACCAGCTGTGTTGATTGGTTAGGCTTGTATAAACCTCAATATATCCGGATCAGCCACCGACAAAACATGTATTCCATGTGTGTCAGTGGTCTAAAATGTTTATCCGTCAGATGCCATGGCCATTGCTTCGATAATGAGTAAAAAAATCCAAATACCAATACTGCCCATGTATGAGCTGCCACTCTGCATGGTCATCAAGGTCTGGATTTGCATCAGATGGAGCGGGGCGGTGGTCGCGTGTGGTTGTTGTTTCGACAATGATTTGCATCGTCGTTGTGTCCATCAAGCACAATAATTGTACAGCGACGGTGATCTCGCCGCATCTACGGCCGCGCTGTGATCGGCCATGTTGGTTCTCGTGGATGACGCGACGACCCAGTCACCCAGGCGCGTGAGCATCGATGGGGCGTTGCGTGATGGCGATGGGAGGAGCAACGCCGCGGCAAGGTAGGAGCAGGGCGGGCCGGGGGCAAGAGCAGAGCGGTGCTAGGCAGGGGGATCGATGGGCGGGGCAGGAACACACTGCAGGGCATGGCAGGGGATCGATGGGCGGGGCAGGAACACACATCGGGAATGAGGGTTAGAATGGAGTTTTCATAATATCTATCATAGTTGAATTTGAGGGAAATGGCTCGCAAAGGAATAAAATATAATATCCATGGCATTCAGGGAATATTAATTTTATCGGTGGTAGATCTGGGGGATGAGGTTTATCCCAATAGCATAGGAGGAATTTTCCCAATTGTAAATTCACTGTTAATAATGATATAACAGGTGCATCTCCAGCGCAAAAAAAAAATAACAGGTGCATCTGTCTTATAGATCGATAACAGAACGAGTTACCTCTAGGTGCTACGGCCCTAGAACATGATGTGCTGAATAGAAATTTTTTTATATACAAGCAAGGCTTTTGTGGCATTTCATTGGCCTCTCAAAAGGATACTTCATGGATTGAAAATATCAACTTCCTATAAAAAAAAAACTAGCAACAGTTCCTCAAACTAGCTTAATATTGCGATTGGATCACAACAATCATAAACTGGGATTGGCCACAGCTTTGCTTCATATGAACTAAGAAACCTAAACTTCAGAAAAAGAAAATTGAAAAACCGAACTATGGCATATCAAGTCTCCTTTTGCACTATGTTTTGAAAACACGAACCATGTATGGTTCTGGTATTCTATTGAATATATGGTGAGTAGCTAAACGTTAATTGAGCATAAGAACTTCTAAATTACTACTAACTGAATGGAAAGATTAGGCTCTGCCTATCATCGCGAAAGCACAACTGTAAGTTAGTGGCATGTTTGTGAACTTGTGCCAGGGTATTTCTTCTAAAATAAGTGCAGTTCTCGTAAAAGCAGCACAACGATCACAAACTGACATGTCGTACCGCTCTGCTGCCCATGACACAGACAAATAAATGAAAAACTTAAAAAAGGAATGAAGCTGTGTATTCGGTAACCATACCAGAAACAAGCTTATCAAGGCTCTGGTTGGGTAGATACTCAAAGCAGAGCAACCTTGTTGGTTTTTGTGCCATAACATGATTCCCGCTCGGTAGCTTTATTGCTTCCCACGTTGACTCTGCGCAGTAACCCACAAGTTGAACAATATTCTGGTGCTTGATCCCCACAAGATTAGTGACCTCTTTCTGGAACTGGTCATCATCCACCAGATGCATCTCAAACAGCTTCTTAACGGCAATAATCTTCCCGCTCTGAAGGACTCCCTTCACATTTAGGCATGCATCTGGTCAACTACCTTTTTAAAAATAGTTGAAAAGATAATGTGAAAACGAACTAAGATCATACTTTGTAAACTACTCCATATCCACCCCTTCCAAGTTCCTGATCACTAGAAAAATTGCATGTTATGTCTTTCAAAAACTCAAATGGAAAAGGTATTGGTGATGCAGTTGGATCAAGCAGCTTCTTCTCCCATACATCATGGCTAGTACTGTCCATTCCTGATTCCACAAAATATTACTATTTATTAGGGACAGGTAAACAAGTATATATACTTACATGAGTTTCTCAAACTTGTATGCGTATCCACCATATAGGCTATAGTAAAATTAAAGAATATAGCAGCAGAGAAAGTGAACAAGCGTGAAACAATTCTCGCTCTAAATTATGAATGAGATAAGAAACTACTAACAGGAAATGTAACTGCACATTTTTCTTCTTTTCCAGTGCCTTCGCTTTTCTGGTGGCCTCTTTTATGTTGACAACAAGTTCAAGAAACTGACTCTCCTTGGAGTCAATTTAAAAAATAAAAAACAATATATATGTTTCTGAATCTAATGATTTGAGACACTAAATGAGAATTGTGTTTGAACAGACAGCAAAATCATTTTGAGCAGTCCAAGTCTCAACTCTCTAAACTGCACATCTAAACTGCATAGTTATTAATGATCTTTCATGGAGAAGAGAAGGCAACCTACTTGCTGTTATGATGGGAGAACCCACACTAGGTGATGGCTGAGAAAATTTCAACCCGTTTCACGCGCCTCCTCGCTGCAGTACAATTACAAGCAGGTGTCCAACTATATGAACGAGAGCCTGCATAATAAAGATGAAATGAGGGGAAATAAGATGCAGGCAAGATTTCATGGGAATAAGAGTTTAGCAGCCGGCTCTCCTGTTTCACAAGGAGATACAATTTCATGGAAACAATACAAGCAAGTATGAAACCACAGTTTAGATCTGTACCGATCCAATAGCAAGAGATATCAACATATACCTCGGACAGAAAACGAGCTTGAAATTCAAAAAATGAAGTGGCTTATGAGCTATTCGTTCCAACAACAGGGGAAGGTGCCTGAAGTTATACTGCAGATCTTGGCTTGGGGGAGCTTTGGAGTGGTTCCCTCTTTCTTTATATCGTGATGGTCAGCTATGATATCAGAACGATTTCATACTCATCATTATATATATTTCGTCATGTGAACCAGATCATTCAGAGATATTCTTTGGGGAAAAAAGGGCGCCCAATATTATTCCATCCACCCACATTGAAGAACATGCGATGTTGTCAGACCTATGACTTAAAATATAGCGCGTGTAAGGTATGCAAGTACTTGTATAATGTTATATTTATTTTACTTGATAAGTGTGTTACACAACAAGCATGGTAAACAAAGTTACCTTTTTGGAGATAACTGTATGAAAAGTAAGCTAATACCTTGTATAAAAAGGATTTCACAACCACTCATATATGTCTCGCTGCTTCTTGAAAACTCTAAAAATAAAACTATGCATTGCATGACGTATTTCAGTAAATAAATGTTTCTTACTTATGTGTCATCTTTAGAACACAACAATGAAACCTTGTATTAGGAGTAGCCTTAGATGTTTGCAAGATCGTAAAAGGAATCAAAGACAGCCAAAATCATTACAAAATAAATAGTCTTTCCCTAAAGCTTTCATCCAGGTTAAGGCTTCCCGTGACTAATATTGTTTAAGGATTAAGTCCAACTTTGGTCCTCAACTTTTGTCTCGATACGGTTTTGGTCCCTCATCTCCTAAACCGGTTAGATTTGGTCCCCCATCTCTTCGTACCATTCAACATCGGTCCTTAAATGGTTTTCATGGTGGTTTTGCACGCGTGGCCGTGCTGACTAGGATCCAACGTGTCGATTTAACGTGGCCTCTCTCTTACGTGCCCTCTAGTTGATCGATCTCTCTAATCACATCACAGATCAAACCACGTATCTCTCTGTATACATTGTATTTGCAGTGTAGCTGAATATCACCGGCCTGAAGACGCTAAAGCTCGAGCTCTGCATGCCGTCGCCCTTGCAGTCGCCATGCCATCAGTCTTGCAGTCACATATGCCGTCAGTGTTGCAGTCATCTACCCCATTGATCTCGTCATGGTGTTGCAATTTACAATCACTCATAAATGTCTGCACAGCAAAAAATAAAACAACAAAGATTTGTATTGACTCCTGTGTAGCAATTGCCAATTGGTCACCCATCGATACAAGAGAACATACCACTTCAGCTCCCAATTAACACTGCTGAATCCCTACGTACTTGAGCATGGCGTTTCCATTCTCTGCCGCCTTGCCACATGACAAGAACCGGATTTGGAAGCTAAAGCGCCCAGATCGAGTTGATGGCGTATTTGAAAGGTCTTCCTAGTTATATTGCGAATCTTTTGGGATGGCAGGTTGGGAGGGAACGAGATTGGGAGAAGTCGGCGACGATGAGGAGGCCACCAGCTGAGTGGGGAAATTTTGGTAGGAATTTGGGAGTTGAGACAGAGGTACAAGAGAGTGAGAGCGCGAGCGAGAGAGCAGGGGAGGAGAACCGGTCTGACTCATCACCACGTGCCACGTTGGATCCTTAGTCAGCATAGCCATACGGGTCAAACCACTATGGAAAATCACTTGAGGACTAATGTTGAATGGCATGAAGAAATGATGGACTAAGTCTAATCGGTTTAAGAGATGAGGGACCAAAATCAAACCGAGCCAAGAGTTAAGGGATTAAAGTTGGACTGAATCCTTTGTTTAATCTGCCGTTCCTAGTAAGTGAGCAGGCGGTGCTGCAATTATGCTGAGCCATGCATTTTTCTCAGGGTAGGGGCCAAACGGGCCCGAAGTCCACGTGATTGGGGCGCCGAATGCTGACGTTGACGTGACCAATATTTGAATCTGCCGTTCCCAGTAGGCGGTGCTGCAATTAATTAAGTCCACATGATTGGGGCGCCGTTGACGTGACTAATATTTGTTTAATATGCCGATCCAATCTGAGCAACTTGCCCGTGAGTTGCAAGGAGGCTAAACATCTCACGACTTAAAAAGGTTACACATATGATGCAACTGCGCATATTACGGGAAGAAGCGTGGCCGCCTGATCAACTGCACATATTAAGTCCACGTGATTCTGCGCAAGGTAAACGGCATCCTAGGTATTTTGTGCAGGCAACACTTCTCAGGCTAGGTCTACATTAAGAAAAGGTACGAGCCAGCGTGGATATGGAAGCACTACCGCC
Organism: Eragrostis nindensis; assembly: GCA_012490785.1. Classification (NCBI taxonomy): domain Eukaryota; kingdom Viridiplantae; phylum Streptophyta; class Magnoliopsida; order Poales; family Poaceae; genus Eragrostis; species Eragrostis nindensis. The sequence continues at coordinate 146,667 of JAAXCT010001389.1, forward strand.
ACGCCCTAGATCAGTTGGACCTATTAAACAGATGCTAGGAATCCAAGGCGGATCGGGTGGTGGAAAAGATGTGGGTAAGTCTTTCTAGCACTATACTGCTCAATTTTCATCGCATTCATTGTTTAATTATGTGACAACGACTGAATAGCTTGTGTTTACATGCAGGATTTCTACACGTGTGAGCCGGGGTTGGAGGATGAGACTAAGGTTGTGGCTCACAACAAATGCCGTAAGCTCGTGAAGGACATGCACTACGAGGCGCAAGTTCAGTGCGTCATCAACTACTGTGCCATTCACGAGCACCGATGCGTCACAAAAGAAGTGGCTAGGGATATGAAGCTGACGAAGGAGCAATATTTGCTGGTATATTTAGATTTATTCTTCGATTTAGTACATCGCTTAATTTGATTCTCTAACATCGCTGTCACTTGATCACGTGTAGGTGCCTGCGTGGTGGTGCCGTAATAATTCTCCGTGCTGGGAACGCATCGTCGACAAGTGGTTCACACAGGAGTGGGAGGAGATGCACAACGCTGGCCGAGAGCGGCGTGCGCTGATGCCAGGCCCATCACACCACCAGGGCAGCCTTAGCAACGAGGAGTACAGGGCTCGATGGGTATGGGGATTCATTTCTTCGTTATAACGCTCAATCGTGCATAAATTGTAATTAACTTGTTATTTTTTTGCAGTCCCAGACACATGAAGACGCTGAATGCTCCGAGTTCGTGGGGTGGGCTATGGCCCACAAGGGGAAGGCTTCCGAGACCACCTATGACCCCAACGACCCGCCCTCGGCATACAATACCCCACCGTCCACTCCTGCATCAGTGCGTACACAGAGGTGGGCAGGCAGGTCTATGGGTCGGAGTGGGATCCGAGCGCCCACCCTCTTGATGGCGAGCTGATCATGAGGGCGGGAGGAGGCAAGAAGCATGGCCGGTTGATCATAGGCGATGGCAGCGTAGACTCGGCCAGCTGTCCCACCCTCTCCCAGATTCGAGCGAGGGACCCAGCCAGTGCCCCGGCCATACGCCCATGACAGACCATTGCACAGCTGCGTGTGCAGCATCTCGAGGTTATTTCTGCTTCATTAATCAATTATTCAATAACTAATCACGTATTCGCCTTGCATTGTAACATTGGGATGAAAAATTGTATTGTAGGCCGAGCTGGCCGAAGAGAGAAGGCAGCGGCAGGAGGACATGGCCAACATGTATGCATATATTCAAACCATGCATGCTAGTTTGGCAGCAGGAGGACCACTACCACCACCTCCTCCTTTGTCACATCAGGCTCCAGTGACTCCTCAGGTGACCTACTTCATAACCTTGTTCATTCATTCAAATATTAGAGACTTAGAGAACCGGCAAACTTACAATCACTTAGAGACTTCGTTGAAATTGATTCTTACAATCACTTAGAGACTTAGATAACCTAGAAACTTACAATCACCTAGAAATTGATTCTTGTCTCGCTTGCAATCTTTTATATTTTCTGCAGAATCTATCAGCGGCATCGAATGCCTCAGTGAACATGTCACCGATTCTTGTGTCGTATTGATAATATATGTGATATATTGGTGATATATGTGATATATTGATGATTTATGTGATATATGTGATGTCCGAGGCTAAAAAATAATAAAAAAAGAACATGTATGGTCACTTTGCCATGTGCTAGGGAGAGGGCACACTGCGAAGTGACCATACTGGCAACCTGTATGGTTGCTTTGCCGTGTGTCAGACCTGGCACACGGCAAATGTTTGGTAAATTCGCCGTGCGCCAAAGAGACGGCACACGGCAAAATGACCATTAGTTTGCCGTGTGCGGGGCCAGAGGCACACGGCAAACTTTGCCACTTCGCCGTGCGCCATCGTGCCAACACACGGCGAACCTTGGCTTACGCCGTTTGCGCCGATACCCTCACGTCGTCACTGGCTGATAGTCGCCGTGTGCCGGCCTAGGCCCATGACAAACGGCTTTACCGTGTGCTCGACTTCCGGCACATGGCGAAACGGCCTTCGCCGTCGAGCCTGTTCACCGTCGAACCTTCGCCGTGGGCCGCCTACGGCGAAAATGTTCGCCGTATAGAATTGTGCTTTTACTGTGTGCTGTTGACCCACGGCGAACTTGCGGTTTCTCGTAGTGTAACAAACTCACGACATACTGTATTTCCTTTTCTCAGAAACAAAGGTAAAAGAGATACTGTACTATTTATCTGCAGAAATCTTTGCACTATGTGCATCGTTCCTGGCAGCATGCTTCCATGCAACACACGAGCACATGCATGTCGTCTAGCTCCATCCGAAGTTCCGAACCATCCCTACATCCACCAAGCCAGGCAAGCTTCCATGGGATCTGGTAAGAGTCAGCACACCGCTGCTAGAGTAGACGAGATTAAGGAGGTGTTCGGCAATTTAGGCCTAAAGGTCATTTCAAAACTAATCTTGCTATTTAGGTATTTTAAATAAGTTTAATTACAAAACTTTTTTACAGATGTGAGCTAATTTGCGAGACGAATCTAATGAGCCTAATTAATCTATGTTTCACTACAGTGGTGCTACAGTAACCATCGTCTAATCACGGCTTAATTACTCTCATTAGATTCGTCTCGCAAATTAGTACAAGATTCTGCAGTTAGTTTTTTAATTAGCCTTATTTAAAACGCCTAAATAACAATATTAGTTTTAATGTGACCTTTAGGCCTAGAGAAACGAACACTCCCTAGCTAGGGATGCCAGGGTCGCAGCAAGATCATATCAGAGGGCAACAGGTTTGATTGATGACGGCCTATACGTACGTAGCCACAGCCCAGCGCCGCTCAGCTCAGCCCCCGACGTTATGGCACGCCAGCAGCAGCAGCAGCTCCGGAGGGGACTTAAATGGGGAGGAGGTGGAGAGATTTGAGCTGAGCCCATTTAAGGTCACTCTACTTGCCACACTTAAATGCCCTCCCTCCCTCGCTGTGGCGTTGAGAACCCCTCTCCTCCCGCTTCCTCCTCATCTCCCCACCATGACCTCCTCTATAAGGCCTCGTTTGGAACGCAAGAATTTCACAGGAATTTTACAGAAATTTTACAGGAAACAGTTCAATTCCCGTAGGAATGGAGATGGATTCCTCCATTCTAAACGGGGCTTAAATCGGATAGTATCCCTGTGCAGCAGTAGCAGGGAAGTGTAGCAGTATATAAACTCATCACTCACTCTATTAGCAAGTGTGTCCAGGCAGACAGCAAGAGAAGAGAGCCTGTGAAGTTGCTTACGGTGAAGGAGATGGAAGTGCAGCTGGAGCTGTCGTTGGGGCCGATGTCGCTGGGCTTTGGCAAAGTGAAGAGCCCCAAGAGCTCGTCGTCGGACTCGGACGGCAGCAGTGGCAGCAGCGGGAAGAAGAGGAAGCACTTCGTTTGGGATGACGCCGTTTCCCACGCAAACGGCCTGGAGCTGCAGCTCGGCGATCCTCTGCCCCTCGACTGGGAGCAGTGCCTCGACCTACATGTGAGCATCTTTTAAATACACTTGAATTCTTCTTCTTTACTAATAGTACGAAAATATGTTGCATTCCAAGGCAGCAACTATGCAAGTTACAGAAACCGAGATGTTGCATGGCTGCACAATCATGTAGGAATAGTACTACCATTTTAATTAGAAAGCAGAGACACCTGCTATCTATGTGATGCCTACGTGACACGAAGCAGAGCAGGGCACCTCATAGGACCGGCTGAACGCATTTTACATTAGCACTCAAAATGGTTGCACTACCTCATGACATTTTTAAATGTTTCTGTTTGTGGCAGTCTGGGAGGATGTACTACCTGAACAGGAAGACAATGAAGAAGAGCTGGGAGAGGCCAAAATCCAAGGATGAGGAGGGCACCCTGAACCTGGAGCTCAACATCTCCACAACCCCGTCCAGCACTGACAGCAAGGCGAGCCCCTTCACCTTCGCAGACGACAGCAACGTAAGCTCCGGCGACCACATGGTGGCCGTGCCGTGCGTCAACTGCCACCTCCTTGTCATGCTCTGCAAGTCCTCCCCGGCGTGCCCAAACTGCAAGTTCGTGCAGCCCTCGGCGCCGGCAATGCCAAATACGCCTCCACGTAGGCTTGACACCGTCAAGCCTCCGGAGACCCTGAGTCTCCTGCACTAGATAGATGGCAGACTGGTGAATGTAGAAAGGGGAAACTGCAAGTAGAAAAAAAAAAAAACTGAGTTTCGGTGATGGATGTGCTAGATGGGGCTCGTGGATATAACTGTACTGGTGCTGCACATGCTACAATGCTTCTATGCAAGTGAGGCAATCAACTTGTTATTAAGAAAAAGTAATTTAAAAATCCTTTATCTTACCCATTCAACTAACTGATTGAGGATGGCGATGCTCCTCTGCACCACCGAAAAACTTGTCACTCAAAATCGATACGGTTGTCAAGGTGCATAACGACCAGATCCATGCATGGAGATTGGAAAGTGAAATGAACTGTAGTACATTCTATTCCTTTGTATGGATAGGATTAAATACTGATTCAAGTGAATTACTACTACTTCCAAAGAGACACATGCATGAAGGAACAGTATATAAAGAATGCTAGGTTGAGGGATGGTGCTACCTCCTGCTGGTGTCTTCCATCAGATTTGAGAGCAATGTGCGTCTCATTTTACGATGTCATCTTTGTCTCAGGCTCATCATCGATAGACTCTGTACCAAAAACAAAATATGGCTGAGTCAAGAAGCCTATGATGATATAACGATATACAGAGCAATGACACGTAACCGCGCCAAGGGACACGATGTGTCACCGCTCACAGTGAGGTCTGCAGTGACGGCTCACAATGAGGTCTGCAGTGATGGCCAGGTCTGCAGTGATGTCGGGTGGAGGCTGTTTCAAATGTGTCAAAATTTGATTGCCCAGAAATAGGCCATAATTTGGTAACAAAATGAAGTAGAGGCAACCAAACAACAGCAGTTTACTGAGATTCTGTTGCATAATTCAACCATAATTGGTGTGTGTGGATGTATAATCTTAAGAGGCACACAAGCCATCACACTCCTGATTGTCCAGGAAGCTTGGTGGGTTCCTGATTGCCCAGAAACCTTGATGCTTTCACTTGCTAGTCAATGAAAATTCATTTTAAGCGTACAGAGAGTGCTCTGTAGATTCTGGATCCTCCACAAGAAGAGAAGAATATCAATCGATGCATTCAATGATGAAAAACGGATTAGCTCAGGCCTAAGTAATTAATGCCTTTTAGAGGGCGTTAATTAGTTGATGGTGCATGTAATGGTCCAAGTCAAAAGAGCAGTTAGGATCGTATGGAACTGTCTTTTCAATATATAAAACTCTTAGTTGAGTACAAGTATAATTCTACATTATCAGTGTTAGCAAAACAACATATTATATAAAAAGTATGACCTGAATTACAGAAAAATACTATAAATTTTCCACTAGTGCATATTCTGCAGCAAAATGTAGTAACACCTAGTACGATTCTGAAAAAATGAAACAAGTTCTAGTACCAAAGATGGTTTTTTTTATGAAAGTTATTCAGCATTAGGAAGTCAATTACACTCGTTGCATCCTGAATTCAGTATGAGTCTAGTCGAATACAAGTACAGGACAAACGGCAACTATTCCTAATTTTGCATGTCTTAATCAAACATAACACGTTGATGCTCAAAACAGTTTGCTAGATGACAGTTTGTACTACTAACTTAGCCTTCGTAATAAAGAGTATTTATGATTACTAAATACTCCTTTGTGCTCGACTGTGTACTAGTACACATTCAATGGATCCAACAGTAACACAACTGCTAGTTCTGTGCATTAATGCTTTATAGACACTGGTTTCTCACTGAATTTCTAACTATACAATATGTAGATAGAACATTCTAAATTTTATATTGTTTTTCAATCTCAATGTATATAGAAGAAAGTGTTAGGAAAGTTTAGAGTTGCAGTTAAAGAGACCCAACAAAAAGGGCAGATTGAGCTATTTTATAGTACCTTTCAATCTCAATATATATAGAAGAAAGTTTTGGGAAAGTTAAATTTGCAGTTAAAGAGACGCAGCAAAAAGTTTAGATATACAATACAAGTAAAGGACATTAAGCTAAAGAAAACAACTGAGCAATGGTTTTGTTAAACATTAGATACGGAAAGCAGAACCAATAAACCACAAAAAAATGAAACAAGATGACGATGTTATCACTACCAAGAAAGTTCAATATCATACATTAATTTGAAATTACATGTAAACAAATGCATATATGTAAATAAGGAATCATAGCATATCTCTATTTTTAAAATACTGCAGAAATAATATATTTTGCATATGAGAGTTTATAATCCCAGCAATTGCATTGAGTATTATGTTTGCAAATAGATATTTTCTTTGTGACATCATGTGTAAGGAAAATAAGAACAAAGTGCTAACATGCTAGCAAATTTTGCACCTGAAAGCTTATTCCACATCAATGTAAAAGAGAAAACCTTTTGGAAGATCGTATTGCAATTGCAATATATCTCCTCTTTGCTTTGATTTGTCTGAGACTCAGTATTTTTGTTCCGTGCAAACCTGACTGAAAGCGCATTGCATGCGTCAGACGCAAGAGTCATAGATACACAAACAATAATGACAGGAGAATTACCTTTCACTTGTGGAAAAGCAGTTACACAACCTGTATATGATCATACAACTAGATGAGAATCTCCTTGTCATGGGATCTCAAATAATGGTAATAGAGTTCTACAACCAGCCACCAAACCAAAAAGAACCACACCATGAACAGTATGAATGCAATTACGCTTAGATGATTCCATCCTCCAAAAGGGCTCCTCCATGACAAAAGAATAAGAATATGTATGAACAGATCAGTCTACAAAACATCCTCCAAGAAAGATGTGAGCACAAAAAAAATCCATTTTTTAAATACTAATGATTCTAGCAGTCACAGTTTAACACAACCTGATTTCATAGATATTCTCTTTTGCTGAAATATTGCAAACAACATTGAGTACCAGTCTTACCTTGACAATTGGTCTTACCAATAAGAATTTCAAGCTCTATAATTGATTTCACTCACAACTATGTGCATCGTTATTTCTGGATCTTCTTGCCCAATAATTTTGACTCAAATTTTCAGCCAATAGTCAAATTTCTACCAAGCTTACTTAATACAGAAAAGTTTTTTTCATATAACAATGTAGAACTCATCTCAAGCTCTTTCTTCCAATGCCACGGGACAATCAGTCTACAAACCAAATGTGCAATGCTTGGACAAGTAGAAACAATATCTACCCAAAGGCTGATTCTAGGTTGAAGCTATCCAGGCATTGCTGCTAAACTGTACATTTCATTCCATTGCCAGACTAGTTATGTGGCTCATGGGAAAGGAATGGAGCATTCGTGAAACATTGCTATCACATTCAAAAATTTATCCTTCTGACTTGAAGTGCAAATAAATGATCTATGATATTTATTTTAGTGCTGAGAAACATAGACACAGAAATCTGGAACAGCATGTTCTATTTCACCAGAATTAAAATCACCTGCAAACTTAAAGAACACCCAAGAATCAATATAGCATTCTTGTTAACTGTTACTGCCTACCTTCCACACTGATCCCATCAAATTTTCTCCCTTTTACATAAATATGGTTCACCGGTACATAATTTCTAATGCACACACCATTAAGATTTAACTTGTTAGCTGCAGTCCATGTCGTGGTATATAACATTAAGTAATTGCCAATATCCACATTCGTATGCACACTGCATGAGCATTTCAATTTTCAACAACCTCCATCAGGGTATATACCCCTAAGAAATGCTATATGTCTCTTGGTGGAAGGCCATTTGTTCCAGAATACTGACCTTTTGACCAAATTTCAGTGCTGTAGCTGCCTTTTATATTTCAGTTGTAGGGACCTTCTGACAACCACTGGCACAAAGAGCCAAAACACTGTTCCTTTCTATCACTCGGAGAGATGCAGAGCAATCTTAAGCATCAACAACCAATAGCATAGAGTGTCGATCACCACATCACCCTCTGTCATCCTCAAAAACAGCTCAGCAATCCCCCAAACAGGAAAATGGCGTCTGCCGGATTCAATAAAAATACGATCTCACTCTAACAGCACAAATATGAACCCATAAACGCATTCATACGCCAATAACTGGTCATGCTGCATCTTTCAGCAATTTCGGTTCTAATTCCACTTAGCAGCATCCCTCATCTGCATCCGTTAAACTTGAAACAGGCCATATCACTTCGAAGCAAAACATCTGCATCCTTCCTCCCTGGGCTCCGACCGACCACCGGTCGGCTGCAATCCAAGAAATAAGCCAGGCCCCTCTCAAGCACTTCGTCGAACAATTGGCATGCTTGGGCTTGGGTAGTGACCGCTCGGTTTGTAGCGCGCGGCGGAGGGCTTGATTTGTGAGTGGTGACTGGTGAGCGATACTGTAACATCCCGGCCCCCTAGGCCATCGTTTTTAAGAAAACTAATCACTCATTAACATAAGCAACAATAATTAAATATAACATAGAGGAAATTTCCTGAATAAAATAATAACTCGATCCATTTTGGTGTTAATAAATATTTTGTTATGGTTTTAATTTGAGATGTTCTTATTCAAGGTTGAAATATTCGGAGTGGGTTTTCAAGTTGGAATTTCATATTTGAATGATTTCTGGGATTTTGAATTTATGCATGCATGTTAATTCATGTAGCGCGACAACTTCTTAGATTTTTCGTGGGAAATTGGTTTAGCCAAAAATTCCCCAAAATTCATCATAGGCCGGATTCACAGAGATTTAATATTTGTGAATTTTTCATAATTTTTGGAATTCGTTTGTTTCATCTAAAAATTTGTTGAAGTACCAGCTAGTTTGAAAAATACAAAGAATAATAACTTGTTAACTTGGGCTCGGCCCATTTAGGAAATAAAAGAAATAGAAAAGGAAAAGGAAATCTTACCTCGGTCCGGCCCAACCCGACATAGCCCAGTTCGGCCCAACTCGCGAACCGCCTGAAGCCGTGTCGTCTTCCTCCTCTCGCTCGTCAACGCTGCCGCACCGCTCGACCATCGTCGAGCTGCCACGCAACGCCCTGCCCTGCTGCTGCTGCTGCTGTGGAGGCGAGGAGGAGACGAACACGTGGACCGAGATCTTTTCCGCACCTTCTCGCGGACACTCGCCCTCTTCTCCTGTTCTCCTCCCTCTAGCTCTCATTGACCGCCGTGGCCCCAACAAGGGAACCGCCTTTGCTTCCTATAAAAGCCTCGGCTCAGCGTCTGATCCTCTTCTCCCTCCTCTCCTTATTCCCCAGAACCAATTCATGAAGGCCAAGAAGGTTCAGAATAGGCGAATTTGCAGAATTTCCCATTTCGGCCGCCGTCGCCATCGCCGGAAATTGAAGCTCTTCCGGTTAGCTATGCTCCGTATCTTCGTTCATACAGCACCTATGAGCTTCGCTTAACTCATTTTCCTTCTCTTTTCTCCAAGATTTTGGGACATAGGACCTCAGCGCCATCGTCGCCCCTGCTCCGCCGCCGCTGACCGATGATCCGCCGCCTCCGAACATCAGAAGCTCGACCGACAGCTTGGTGAGCCTCCCTACACCTCGTAGACTCGTAAAAGGCCACACGAACACGTCACCGTGCCCTCTTGCTCGCATCGCGAAGTCGTCGTGCCGCTGCGCACCTAGGTCGTCGCCGCGCCGCCGCTACAGGAGGTCTCCGGCGACGAGACGACCACCGGACGATTCCTCTTGAGCTCGCGCATCTCATGGGCTAGCATGTCGTCGACGTCCGGCCTTTGTTCGTCGCCGGCGAGCCATTTCCCCGCCGCCGGCTACTGTGCTCGAGTTACTTTGAACTGAATTAACCTCGAGCCGACACGTGGCGCGTTACGATTGGCCAGTTTTGGTTTAATCGTTTTTAACTCGAAATCAATAGGAAAATAATAGGGAAAAATTTGGTAAAAATGTTAGGATAATTCTTTATCATTTTTAGGACCCTCTAGCACTGTTCATCAGAAATTAATTATAGGAAAAAGGTGCTAGGAATTAGTAGTTGGTTTTGCCTTTGTTATTTAATTTACTAGGTGCACCTTTCCCTTTTATTTGTTAAAAGTTTCACTTGCACTTTCCTGCATAGATAAAACTTTATATCTCCCTGCAAAATACCAGACATGTGCATGAATATATCTAGGGCCTTTTCCTATACATTTGAACTATAAAATAAATATAGCTCATATATCATAGAACCTTGAATTGCATTAATTATATAAATAAAGTCTCATACAAATATATATATAAAACTACTAGATTGCTTCTTAACATATTTAAGGGCATTTCTCACCATTTTATTTATTACTAGATACATGTCTGACTTGATGCATACGTGCTTTTCATGAACATTGCATATTTTCTCTTACAAGAAATAATTTGGATATATACATAATAGTGATGCATGCAATTGCTATAAGTAAAATATACATGTAAGTCTCACCATACTCCTCATACCTAGTTACTAATATGTTAGTTGTTGTCTAAGATTTACTTTAAATATTAAACTAATTAACTCAAGTAAATGAACATATTATTTATGCATGTGCGTATAGGTTTATTGACATTCCAAGTTCACGGATATTTGTTGCGCATCATAGTCATACATGTAGTCTTACATAAGTAATTCAATAAAGAATGATGAAACAATAGTAATTATATGTAGTTGAAAATACGCATGTATAACATATATGTTTTCCATGCATATAGTATATACACGCTTTTCCATGCATTCTTGTTTTATTTAAGTACTAGGGCCACATATGCATATGGCACCATATTCATAATATCTAAATATGTAAAATAAATTCTTAGAACATGCCATATGTAAATAATTAAGTTTAAACGAAATATATCTTTAATTATGTCATATGTATGCATAAGGGCATATAAATACTTATAAAAGATAAGATATTAATACATAGGAATGTTCCTATATGCATTAGAAGTATATAACTTTATTTTACATGTAAATCATTTTAGGAATAATTGCTACGTAAATTTAATTTATTTATTTATGTTTGTTTGAACAATGCCATGTTTAATAGTAGAAATAATTATGGATTTAATATAATAGATATGCACGCAATCACCATCAATAAAATATATGTATCTCACCATGTTTCCTTTAGGAATTTAATAAATAAACATTTACCCATACCATCATGTTAACCTTGCCTTAATTAATTTAAACAACACACATGTATGCTTTCTTTTAAGAGAAAATAGGTCATAAATAATTTGTCTAGGTGAATATGGCCTATATAAGGCCAGGAAGTTATCTTATGACAAATGATCACGGAAAAGTAAATGGAACCACATAAACCTAGGTTGACCTCTTTTCTAGTTATTTACCGATAGAACTTGATAACGAGTAGTCCGCTCGTACAAACTCCGAATACATATTTATTTTCATGAAATGCATTCCATAATCATGCTCTTTGGTTTTTATTCGAAATATGGTATTTCTATTGTAGATTTTATTGGATCTTCAATCGATGACTTTATTTGGATCTTTCGGAGTTTGTCGATCGTGGAATGACGTGAGTGAATCGTCGGAAGATCAACACTTGAAGATCGTCATATAAACTATGTATATAAAGGTGCGAGGCAAGCACACCCCTTGATCATTTTGATCCTATGTTTGCAAATGCATTTAAGTGCTTAATTTATAGGATAAATCGTGCATAATTTATGTCACTAAAAATGCTCATTTGGGATATGATAGATACTACCTATTTAATTCTATCCATTTGTTGGACCGTATCATAATCCCTTGTAACCATAGGATGGGCTATCATAATGGTCATACGCTCTAAACTTCATAATATAATTAATTACTAATTAAGCTTGCTAAAATGAATAGCTATATTTTGTATAAATGTAAGTACATGTATAATCATTAAATTTACGGATTATATTGATGGGAATTATTGTTGATGATATATGATGATAATTTAGATGTTGACGGGTTTTAATGTGATAATGTTAAACTGGATTAATGATTGATTGATAATGATGATTTTGGAGACCCGTCGCATCGCATAAGGACCGGTACATTTGTATCTTGATTTAAGGAAACATCGTGCGACCATGGATGCTGGTATGGGACGGCCATGGCTAAGTAATTAGTTGAATGTTGCCTTGCCTTCTAGAAGTAGAGAATGTGCGGATAATTCCCGATTTTGATGGGGTTATTCGAAGGGGCTCCCATTACTATAACGTGTGGGATCAAAGTTTGCTGACACAATGAATTGTACCCTTTTAATTCCTGCCTAACTATCCATATTTGAAGGAGGGGAAAATTGTACCTCTGGGATGTTAGTTGGTAGGTCCGGAGGGATTTTTACAATTTAGGGAAGGCAAGGTTAACAAACGGCTAATGAAAACGTCATGCGTGATACCGATGTGCACACTTCGTGAGTGCATGGTGCTTGCAACACCACAGACGGTCACTCACTGTCCATGGGTACAGCGTACAAACTCTGCAGAGTCATAATCCATTCGAATGGCCGTGCTTGCGGTCTCAAGCTCCTTAAAGATTGGTCTTTGTTTAGAGAATGGTTGGGATTAAAATTGATCATGAGGATTATTGATATATGAATTGGTATAGATAATGATTTTGTAGGAACTTGACATGGAAGTCAAGTATGTCACTTAATTTATATGATAATTACTTGTACTTACCTTTATGCAATTTATATTCAAGCAATTTAATTTAGTAATTATTTCATTAATCAAGTTTAGATTGTCATTTGCTCATTTATGCAAATTTACCCGTATTATACCTTCCATTATTTGGCCTTGCATATAATTATAGTTTTGCTATTATTCACCCGCATTGCTTGCCTCCGATAACTTGGTTTCAGAGATGACGAGGATCTTGGTGAGGAACGATGCCGTTCTTTCTAGGAGTTCAACTTCCAGTCAATTGCCTGTGGGATGAACACGGGGCACACGCTGGAGATTTGAATTCCTTTATGTTACCGCTGTGTTTATTTCTTAAGGTATTTCGTCGGTCGTTGAGCCAATATTTTGTAAATTTCAAATGAACTTGATACTTAAATTTTGATATGGCTATGGTTTCACTGTGATTACCGTGTGTGCTTGTCATTGATCCTGGGGCAAGTACTGAAAACACGGAGTTTCGGGTGTTTTTATAACCCGGGACGTTACAGATACGCAGAAGCCGCCGCGGCAACTAGGCTAGGGGTCCGTGCTCCCCGGAGGGTATCAGGGAGACAGGGAACGATGCCTCTGTCTAGTTCAGAGTTGGAGAGGATGGCGGGCAGCGCGCGTCGAGTCCTTCCATGTTTTTCTATGACCGGGAACCGGGTATCCTTTGACGCGGGCCTAGCTTTCAGAGCGCTAACTTCGAAGGGAACGTATCTGGTGGAAACCAACCACTCCGTGCAAACTATAGAAACTTCAATCTGAGCCACACGATCTTGATCCAATGAGGCGTTCAGGGGAGGTGGGAGAGGTGATTTGCAAGCTCAAGGGAGGTGGAAGGGGTAATTTGTAAAGGCGCTTTTGCAAATCACCCCTTCCACCTTCCCTGACCGCCCCCTTGGATCAACATCGTGTGGCTCAGATTGAAGTTTCCATAGTTTGCACGAAGTGGTTGGTTTCCACCAGATACGTTCCCAACTTCGAACAGTGTCTATTGATATCTACTCCCTCCGTCCCTTTTTATAAAGGATTGGTGGGTTTTGCAGTTGTCCCAGAATGTAAGAGATCGAGGAGTCAAATGAGCCCCGCGTGGTGGAAATTTACCATCTCTCTCCGCCGCCCACCCACCCCGAGATCCCCCCGACTGGAGCCTTATCCTCTGGTGCCGCAACCCAAACGCCAGCGCGCTCCCCGCCCGTCGCCGCCTCGCCGAGATCTGGGCCCGCCGTCGCTTCTCACCGCCGGCTCGTGCAGGGGCGAGCATGCGCGGCGTCCAGGAGGCTCGTTGTCAGCCCAGGGCAGGGCCATGAAGCCCATGGCGAGAAGCCATGGATCTTGCGGCGGGCTGGCGGTCGTGGAGCTCGTCGTTACGCCGCCGCGACTCGCGCGCACCCACGTGCGGCGCCGCCGTAGGTCGGCTTCGACAACAGCCCCAGAGCAGCAGCAGTGCCGTCGCCTGCAACTCCAATCCACCATCGCTGTCGCTGCGAGCACACCTCGAATCCCGTCGCCACTAAACTCCTCATCGTGCCCTCCAAATCCGCCGCCATGGCCGTGAGCTCTAGCGGGGCGAGGCCGAGCTGCTTGCGACTGGGGCGAGCTCGCACGGGCCGAGTCCAGGCTGCCTGCGGCTGGGGCGAGCTTGCGCGGGGCCGAGGCCCGCTGCTTGCTGCTGGGGCGAGCTCGCGTGGGTTGCTGCAAGTGCGGCTTGCACGGCGTCCAGGAGGCCGGGGAGCAGGGCAGCCGGGACGAGCTCGTTCTGCCAGCGTCCGTGCCGAGGCCGGGGCGAGGGGAAGGAAGCCATGGATGGCGACGGGTCAGGCTGGCCGAGACGACGAGGTGGAGCGACGGCGTGCTTGGTGGTGGTTGGGCGAGGAGAGCAATAATGCAGGGGCACATTCGTCTTTTACTTTTTCTGCTAGTTTCCTTGGGAAGTCCCCCAATCCCTTACATAAAAGGATGGAGGGAGTCTGTTGTACACTTGTACTGTTCTGTCGATAAACATATTGTCTATTTAGTTTTTCTTAAATCAAACTTTTCTAAAAAATTTAATTTTCTTTTTTATAGAAAAATGAGACATGCACTTCCAAGAAACCTTGTTTTGCTTATATTTGTGGATAGAGAACTGTGGGCGTGGTACCAATTTCTAGATAATTTTCAAGAAACTTAATTTTCCTTCTTATAGAAAAATGAGACATGCACTTCATATTTGTAGCATGGAAGTGCATGTCTCATTTTTCTTAGAATGCATGCACATAACCTTGTTTCGTTATGTTTGACCATTCGTCTCATAACGGAAAAAAGTCAACGGCGTCAACAATTTAAAACTGGAGGGAGTATAAATTATATTATTAGATTCATCATGAAACCAATTATCATAATTTGTAGCTTTTCATATTTAAAATATTTTATTTTTATAGATATTGACAGTCAAAGTTGAGAGGGATTGAATTTGATCAAACCCAGAAATGCTTATATTGTGAGGCGGAGGGAGTAAAATTACTATTAGTCCTCTGGTAGGCTAAAAATTAGTCCCCTATTAAACCTCATAGGACTAAAATTAGTCAACTAACGATATAATTAATCAACAGCCCCTTAGACCACAAAGTGTGATTTATTTATTTATTTTGGCACGGTGCACGTATCAAATTCAGCAGTTACATGCACTGCACAACACCTCCTGCATATCCAAACTGTACCATCTCGCACCATGGCATATCGACGCTACTACTCCAGAATACATCCAGCAGCTACCACACTGAGGGGGCATTTGGAACGAAGGATTTTCACAGAATTTATGAAGGAATTCGTTCCTCTGGAAAGTAACTGCGAGTCTGCGAAAGTAACTGCACGGTTGTGTTTGGAATGAAGGAAAGAATGCTTCCTTTCCTCGGAAAGGAATCGCAGTCTGTGTATTTCACGGGAAACAAATCCTCCAGTCGAAACGGGAACGCTCGCTTTGCTCTCTCCCGTTCCTCTGCCCCTCCCGCCATGGCTGATGAAGCCTAGAGAACAACTGGGGCGAATCAATCGAAGATGAAGAACCAGCGGCCAAGAAGCACCTCTGCTCAAAGGAATCCGACTCCTCCTCCCCATCCCCATTCCCCTTTCCCTTTTCCTCTTCCATCAAAGTTGGATCTTGGTGGTCAATCCGGAGAGGAAGAAGAGATGGATTCTGAGACATGGATTTCTCATTCAGATTTTTTTTTTGAGTCTTTGTTACGTTGGATGCATTGGAATCTTGCAGTATACATTGTAGCCCAGATCCGCATCATGATGTGTTTCTGTTTTTAGTCCAGATTAGATGAGAAAATGAGTTACTAGTAAACAACTGTGCGACTCATTTACATAGAAGTGCAGCCATTTACTTAGTTCTTCACTTCCCTTTGTACAATTTCAGCAGGCAACCATGTACTTGTGTGAAAATTTTCTTTTATCAATACACTTGTTTTTATATTATTCTGAACCTGAAATTATATCTCTGAATTCTTCATTCCTCTGTTTTTCATTCCTGCAATCCAAACATCAAGAATTCTCTATTCCTCTGTTTTTTATTCCTGCGATTTTCGCACTTTCACCATTCCTGTATTTTGCTTATTCCTGTGTTTTTTCCTATTCCTGCGTTTTTCATTCCTACGTTCCAAACAGGCCTGGAATCTGGAGGATGTGCCTTGCGCGATTCCCACGCGCCCTGAGGGGCGTCTTCATATGCATGACGAACCCGATCTGTTGCGTCATATCTACATCGCCGGCCTTTCCCAGCGGTGCCCACTGGAACTACTGCATAAGCGCGTCGAGGAAGCACCGGACGTTCATCGTGGCCAGTCCTTCTCTCGGACAACGCCTAGTCCCCGCACCGAATGGCATCATCTTGATGTCCTTTGGCCCGGGAATCGGGCCCACGAACTCCCCCTCGCCACCGGCGAGGAACCGGTCCGGTGGGAACTCGCCGTGCTGTTCTCCGGCACGGTTTCCCCGACAAGCGCCGCGCCCTCCATGCCAACCTCAAGCCGCAAGGACTCCATCGGAGGGCGCAGCCGGAGGCTCTCGAGTATGACGGCACGCAAGTAGGGCAGGCTACAAGGCCGTGGACGGCCTCGCGCTGGAGCAGAGCGAGGAGGAGGCCGAGACGCAATGGGTGGAGGATGCCGGCGGTGAGGTTGCACCGGAGCGCGCGCCACAGCGGGCCGTGCGGCACGGTGCTGATGCTGTGGCTCAGCTTCGTGCGGGCGCCGGTGACGAATTCCACAGGGAACGGGGACACCGGGCGGTCAGAGAAGGCGTCGGCGTGCGTTCGACGAGCATGCGCCGCGCCATTGCGGGGTCCCTCACTTGGATGGTTGGCACGGCCGGAGGCACACGGGGATGCTCGGTGCGGCGCCGGGAATTAACGGCGGCTTGGAACAAGATGACAACGGCAACGCCGAGCGTGAGGAGCTGCAGCACTAGAGTAGTGTTTCCATCTTTTCTTTCGCTCTGTCTTACATGGATGAACATCAGGAACTCGTGATGGCAACAGTGCTTTTATTTGGAGAACAAGCTAAAGATCGAGCTAGCTATCAATTCCATGCATGCATGTCTGGGACCACTTTGTCGTGTTGCCATGGAGGCGTCCCCCCAGTAGCATTCCGCTCAGTAGTAATTCCTGGTGCCGCTGTTTGCAAGCATTGCTTTTGCAGAGCTCTCTCTAAAAGTGTGTGATACAATGTACTCGCCGAGTCTTCAAGTGTGGTATGCGTGTAGTAGTAAACCTTGGGTGTAAGTATTTTGTGGTGCATCGCAATCCATGCAAATAGAGCCACCTTTGGTTCTTTGTTTGCTCTCCAGATTCCGCAGTTTGGCAAGGCTGCGTGAGCTCCCACAAACTGTATTTTGTATGCTGAACCGGTTGAATAAATTCCATTTGCGGTCCATCGCCATGTTATTTGGTCGTTTTGCTCATGCTGTAATTCTACCTGCGGTATTGCTCTCCACAACGAGACATGTTCGTGAAGCTCGCAAGTGGTCGAGTTTCTTATGAGGCCTTTAATCCAATTATCGTTCTCGAGCTCCATGTAAACTGCCTTATTTTTTAATCTCTTTTCAAGTGATTGAGATTTTGCTGATCTCTCAATCACCTTTTTCAGTCATTGATTTTTTTTAAGAGAACAAGAGGCTTGCCCCTTACTGAATATATGTAAAATTTAAGGAAAGGTTCCACCAAGTACAAATTCATGAAAAAAATAACAAGAAAAAGTAGAAAACAAATTTATGGAAAGATTTTTTTCAGTCATTAGATTTTGATCCAACCACCCAAATTTTTCATTCACTTCTGCAAAAAAAAAAATGTTATTTGGAAAAATAAAATTGTTCCACCTAAGAACTAATGTTCCAACAGTACAATTTCATTATTCCATCAGTGCAGTTTCGTTGTTCCGGCACTATGTTTTCATTGTTTCAAAAATGTGACAGATATACGAAATCCAAGTCACCGAGAACTAGCAAATTTCTTTGAAATTTAGGACTTCTCCATTCAGCCATCTGTCTGTCCAAAATTCCGCCAACCAAGGTTTACAAAACTGCGGTAAACCCGGTCCGGTTTACCCGGTAGTCCGGTTTTTGAATTCAAAATTGAAAATTTGAAAAAAAAAATTGAAACAAAAATATGTAAAAACACTAGATGAAATTTTTAGCACTATGGTGGAACAAGAACAATCGTTTGATGGGTCAAAACAATCAAGCAAGATTTCTGGGTTGAAAAACGAAGGGAAAAAAAAGAAAAAACCTTTTTTTTGAACCAGCAAGCTTCTTTGATTTTTTTGACAAGCAAATTCGGATTTTCGTGTTGTTATTGCACCATCGCGCTGCAAATTGCATCTAGTTTTTTTACATATTTTTTTTATTTTTTTCAAATGTTCAAGTTTTTATGATTTTTAAAATAAAAACCGGCGAACCGAGGAAAAAGCGGACTGCATCGGTTTTCCTTTTTTTGCTCTGGTTTTCCGGAAATCTCGTTTGGTTTACCGACGAATCGGTCCGGTTTACCGGTCGGTTTGCAAATTTCATATTCAAATTTTCGGTTTTGAATTTTGTCCGGTTTTTGGACCAGTTTTTACGATTTTTGCGAAAACCAGAAAAACCGGTGGCCTCCGGTTTGACTGGCCAGAACGGGATTGTAATCCCTGCCGCCAACTTTCCGTTACTGATCTGAATTATGGTGGATGTAGAGAAGAGGTCCTTGTCCACTTCGTCACAAGGTAGTTGTAGGCCCATCCATGCATGGTTTATTTTCTTCTGTCCCAGCTCTGCCAGAGCCATCTTTGCCTCAAAGCCCGGCCAAAATTTTCTAAATCCATTAATCCTGGCCCCCCTAGCTCTTTCCGTAGTTTGACAGTTTTTCAGTTTACTAAGCAATGACCAGCAGATGTTCTTTCATTGTCTTCTCCCTTCCAAATATTTTGTTGTATTTTATTAATCTTGACCACGTATTTTCATTCGACGTCCCGGGGCGCCCGATTCGATCGATGAATTTGACGAGCTGATCTGCTTTGATCCAGGAGAAAGCCTAGTCAGCCACCTTTTCGGTGCAGGTCACGTGACCTACAGCTCGGCCTTCGCTTTTTGAGACTTCCTCTACCCACATCTCTATGTGCCCGCAGCACTTTCATATGGAGAAGATGGGCTTACCATGTTCCATCAATAGCACCTAACCTATGCCGATTTTGGCGGACTGTGCTCTACCCCGGTGAACTCATGTGGTTCCGACGTGCCCAGAGGCCAGAGGCGAATCCGTTCACGATCCGTAGGACCAACACCATTCGAAGGTTGATGGCCCGCCCCGCCTAGAATAGGAATCTTTGACTGATTCATTTCTAGTTGATCCATTTTGTAAGGTCGTTCAGAAGCAAAGGCCTACTACTCTCTTTACTACCCACTTTGGTAGCTGCATTACCATAACATGATGGATTGACTATAAGAGTAAGGACAGACTTGTCTAGCTCCACTCTCTGCTTTATTCATTTGCCTGCCTTTCCAGTTTACCACCCACTCTATCAATGAAGGGTTGAAATTATATTTTCCTTTTCTTGTGTGTAGAGGGAGGCCCAAATATTTGCACGGGAAAGGATTGGTATGGACTGGGAAGATGCATCGAATGTCGCCGAGGTCAAGATCACTGGCGTAGTCAGCCAATGAGCCAAGGGGGTGCTCATCTCCCTTTCTTCTTCCTCCAGCACTCCCTTCCTCTTTATCTTCTTGTTCTTCTCCCTTCTCCTCCCTTCATCTCCATAGCACCCCCCCCCGTGGTCCTGATAATATTGCATCTTATTGAGAAGATTTTTGTTTGAGCAAATTCCTTGTTTCCCCTCATTCTAGCAGCTCATCCCTTATCTGCCCCTGCCCAAACCAACTTGCAGCATATACCCAAAACTCAAGACTGCATCCCTTTTATGCCCTTTTACAGTTACTGCTGATACATTTTACCCTTAAGGTAAGAACATCTCCAAGAGAGCCCCCATAAACCTTCCTTAAATAAAAATATCGGGATTCAATCAAAAAAAAAAATCATATCCAACAGGACCCAAAACCACCCTCAGCTTTTCCATAGCCCCTAAACTCTCTTCATTTGTAGCTACAAATTGGAAAAGAATTAGGGCTCCCATCTCTGCTCTTTCCTATGGAATTAATGTTTTTGTGGCACAAAATGCTGATGTGGCCTAATCAAAAGTATTTTAATCCACTTTTAGAGGAGGACTGTTGGAGGAGGAGCGAAAAGTTGCCCCTCATAATTTTCTGTTTACTCCCAAAAATAAGTTTCTGGGGTTAATTTTATAGGAGTCTCTTGGAGATACCCTAAGATCCCTTATTTGGCCAAAACTGAACAAACCGAATAATAGTACCTATAGATTTAATTTTTTTAAAAGATTAATCAAGGCTCATCATATTCTGGAAAAAATGCAAGAACACACAACTTTATGACAGATGATAATAACCCATCCATGAGCAACCATAGATATATTGATTGAACATCCACAAATAAGTTACAAATACATAGAGACGTCCCAGCATCCATACACATGCATATAGCAGTTTGCATTACATACCATTCAGTAAATAGTTGTGGACCAAAAGAGAAACTGCCCAGTGATAACTGAGAAAATGCATTGATCAATGCACTATCAGATTCTATTCGAACACCTTGCCCACTAATTTTCTCCAAAAAAGAAAATATGAAGGTCTTGTTCTTTCTATGCTTAATTTTTGCCTCTAGGTTGCCAAAAAATCAGTCCAGTTTGTAGTAACTTTGTGTACTACAAATTTTAAATTCTCAGTGACATGATAATCCTCACATGGCAGCTCTACATATGCAGGAAGCTTAACCAATAATCTACAAGCTGAGGAAGGATCCATCCTACATACAAAATGAAGACCTCATCAAACGTTGTTGAAACAGATACGATCCCTAACCCTAGACAATACAAGAAATCGTCAAATCAAGGAAATTAAGAGACTGTTTAGCAGCGCTTCAGATTATGCAAAAAAAGCGCTTTTGTACTGGATTTTGAGGCAAACAGCTTCTATAGCTTATTCCGGGTTATCGATCAAAACAGCTAATCCAGTCAAGCCGTTTGGCAAATAGCTTATCCTGATTTTGCTGAAATAGATTATGCATGTCAAATGACCGTAGTGCCTCATAAGTTGAAGCTCCATTTCGTCCACACATTGCGTACAATATTGAAATCAAAATAATTACCGATAGAAAATAAATAGGTGACTATTAATATTAAATATAAAAGTTTGCAAATATAGTCAAGTGTGGTCTAGTTTTGAATCGCAAAAAAAAGTGTGGTCTAGTTTTGAAGATCTCGTCACAACGATTGCAACTGCGTAATTGGTGGGGAGAGAGGCTGAGTCGGAGAGATTTGTGGGGCCGACCTGTGCTGCAGAATCTGGGGAAAAGCTAGTTTTTCGTCTTGCGCTTTTGCGTTGGAAGAGAAAACGGATTCTTTCAGTCATTTTTGCTGAGAAGCTGTTTTTATTTGGACCATTTGGCAATTGTCATGCAGCAGAAGAAGAAGCAGAAGTCGTTGGATAATCGGTGCCAAAGAGGGCCTAATCTAACACCTTTGGAAGCCACTTCATTTGACGGGGACGGGAAGAGCCGAAATCAGAATGAGGCTTCGAGCTCCTTAGTCGCGCCAGGCGGAGGTGCACCACCACGCGTCGTCCCGGCCGGAGCCGCGGCAATAGGACATGCTGCTGCCCTAGGCGCCGCGCAAGGAGACACGAGAAGGAAGAAGACCACAATGGGTCGGGGCAGTCTGGGCATTTGGAAAATTGTAACGGTGTTTTCCAACTAACCCAACGGAAAATGCTCCGTTTGTTGACGTGGCAGACTAAAGAACACAAAGGGATCCATATCTGAGTTTCCCGTATAAGACTTGACTCCAACCCATCACCCAAAGGGATGACCTAAAGAAAAAGGAGTGAAAACACCACCCCAACGGATGACCTAAAGGAAAACCCATTTTTAGTCGACAACAACCTCTCACCCCACAAATGGAGCATCTTGTGCCGCGCTCGTGCAGCACCCCTCCTCCCCCGCGTGGCCAAGCGCCGGGCCATGGAGGCCGAGCAGCCATCGTGCAGGCGCCTCCTCCACTTCCATCCCCTCCTCCTCCCTCCCGCTGCTGCCGTGCTGCTCGACGCCTTGCTGGCCCGCAGCTGGCATGGCGATGCGGGAGGGGCAGTCGCGGCGGGCCTGCAGGGTCGCGGCGGAGCGGGCGCAGCGAGCCCGCGGGGTCACGGCGAGAGGAGGAGAGGAAGGATCCGGCAGCGACGGATCCGGCCGATCCTGCCGCAGAAGAAGGATCTGGCGGCGGCGGAGAGGGATTTGGGATTGGGGATCGGACTTCCCGTTTGAGATGAGCAATTTTTGGTGGCGCTCTTTCAGCCTCCTCAGGACCCTTTCATGCGTTTTGATGTTGGATTTGGGTCTGATGGGTTGGAGTCAGTCAAAAAGCATCTCCAGCAGAAAACCTAAACCGGATACCAATACCTAAAAGCTGTTAAAATGGTCAAAAAACTACTCCAGCAGACTACCTAAACGGATACTAAAACCTAATTTTTTTTGTTTCTACCTAAATTTCTCTCTCCTCAACTCATATTTGAGTTTCCAATCACTGGAAACCTAAAAACTCACCCCACGAGCGGGAAGGGCCAACCGCCCACGTCGGACATTTCCGCCGCCACTCGCGAGCCTCATCGCGGCCATCTCCGACCGCCGCCACCCACCGGAACCCACCGCCGGCCACCGGATGTGGCCGCCAAGTTCCCCAGCCCACAGGAGGCTCGCCAGGGCGCGGGGAGCGGCGGCTCGCTGGTGGAGGAGGAGAGCGGATGAAGCTGGGTGGCCGGTGGAGCTCGCCGTGGTAAAGAGGATAAGGCGCGAGAGAACTAGCCAGTTGGGGAGTCCGCCATGGACGCGGAGCTTGAGACCTGCAGGCGATTGGAGCTGAGCGGTGGTGGCGATTGGAGCTGAACGGTAGTGGCGTGCGTGATTGTGGATAAGGCTGGAAATTTTGCAAAAATACCCTTGCCAAAAGTTGTAATAATTCATAAAGTTGCTGTGTCTTGACATTTTTATGGAATATTCCCCGAAGTAAAAAGTATTTTTAGGAAGCTTTATAGGTATCCAGTTTTAGGTATTCTGCTAGAGAGGAGTACAAAATTTTTCCAAAAATCTTCTCTCTCCTAAACCTAAAACTTGTTTTAGGTTTTCGTTTTTTGGTTTTCTACTGGAGATGCTAGCTGCAAGTTGGGCGGGGGCAGATAAGAGATGAACTGACGAGGGGAAATAAGGAATTTGCTCTTTTTTGTTTCACTGCCTGGGACCCTACAGCTAGGGGTGGATAACGAGCCAGCTCGGCTCATTAAGGCTCAGCTCGTTAAAGCTCGTTCTGATAATGAGCTGGCTCGGCTCGGCTTATTAAGTTAACGAGCTAAAATGGAAGCTCGGCTCGTTTCATTTAGAAAGATCGAACTGGCTCGTTAGGCTCACGAGGCAAGTATGTCTACATTTTTATGACAAAAAATTAGGTGATTTTAACAATTTTTAAAATATTAGTATGTGCCAACAGCATAAAAAATCATAATATAACACAATATTGCAGAAAAAATATCAGCCTAAGTCAACAAAGGTGAAAATAAATACAAATAAAAAAGATGATCTAACATTGAATATGAATTTATATTTTGATTTATTTTTAATGATAAATTGAGCTTCACCTAACATAAAAACTACCATCTTATTAAAGAATTAAAATAATATTTTATATAATCGAATCTATTGAGCTAATCGAACTGAGTACAAAACATTCTCCATTCCCACGCGCGTATAAACTGTTGCAGAAGAAAAATAAAAAAAGGAAAAAGAAGAAAATAAAATGGGCAGTCCAGAAACCACGCGGAGCCGTGGGGCGCTTCGCTTCCCGTTCCCCGCAGCAGTTCAGTACCCACTCCCACATGTCGTCTTCGGCACCGCGGCGGCTCGCCGTGCTCCGGTCCCACCTCCGGCCGGACGAACCGGCGGCGCCCACCGAGGAACGCGACCTACGGCCAGCCGCGGCGGCCGTCTCGACGTCGACGTGCGCCGGCGGCGACAAGGGCCGGGGCGGCGACGGCTGCGTGTTCTGCCGGATCATACGCGGCGACGCGCCGGCGTATAAGGTGCGTGAGGGGCTCTCCTCACTTTCTCGATTCGCTTGAGATAGGGGAGGCTTTTGTGTATCGCGTGATTGTGCCGTTTTGAGCTGGAAGGTAAACCCATTAAGTGGATAGAATTTTTGCATAAGGATTGGTCGAATGTTGCGGTGACCTGAAATTGCAGTCGATGAAAGTAGCTCGAGTTCGAACACGGCGTGGATATAGCTCCAATTGTACGGATAACGTCTTGTTCTTGCTTGGAAGTAGGATTCTGGGTGGGCAACTGAAATTGGCAATTGTTCTTCAAAAAAAAATAAAAAAATTGAAATCGGCAATTGTTCTTTAAAAAAAAAACTGAAATTGGCAATTCAAACGTCATTCTTGCTGTTCCAGTAACACTGATGGAAGTTCTGGTTCGTGCATTAAGAGTGTACACAATGATTCTGGAAATAGTACAATACTGGCTGCATTTTCCTCAATAATCTTTGCATTTTCAGATGGGATCCCTCTTCTGAAACCAATTCTTTCTCATAACTTTGTCTTGGTAAAACCAAAACGAGGGCCTAAAAAGGAGCGTGGGTCTAGGGGACCACCTTAGGGCTTATTTTAGCTGTTCTACAGAGTTTTTGGAAGGGGTTACTAGCTCATGAACCTCAAATGTTTGCTTGATAATGCTTTACTTTATATTTGGATTAAATGTGCCAACCGTATCGATGGGCCTGCCTGTTGGTTTCCCAACGCTTAGCTGTGATTATTGGCATAGAAGTTTGTTCCACAGGAAAGATGTCATGAATCTGAATTCAATAAAATGCATTATATGAAGGATTAATTTTTTATTCGCAAGATGAGATTGATGGAATCACTTTAGGCTTTGTATATGTATATATCAGATATTATCCTGGCTCACTGATTGTCACTATGCATTCATTTTTGGGGTTGTAGTAATTTTTTTCACTGACTAGCTTTAGGTTTTGATGTTTGCAGATCTATGAAGATGATGTATGCCTCTGCATTCTTGACTCTCATCCATTGGCTCCTGGGTATATTGCTTCTATACGTTTTTCTGTATATTCCATGTATCACTATTGTAAGTTGGAATTCCATGGTTTTTAAAATATTTGCATTTGTTATTAGACTCTAAATATATGACGTTTATTAATGCCTTTACTCTGACAAGAAAACTTAATGTAAACAATTTTTTTTGTCATGCGGACCACTTGGTTTTGTATATGTTTAGTAGCAATATCGATGGACAAGTTCATCAGTTTCGTTTTCCCTGGCTATCACTTGGTCTGTTTCATTTTATATTCTTTTTTTTTCTCGAACGCGCAGGAGAACTGCGCTTCATTATATTAAGAAGAAGAGAAGGTCCAAGAGGACCGGTACAAACCGCCACTACGGCGGCATAAGTAGGCCTTATACAAACTAATCACCCGTGAAAAAAGACACAACCTAAACACAAACACACACTCAGGGCCATAGTGCACTCATCCCCGAGGCACCAGCCATGCGCCATAACCTTGCCTCATCCTTGATGTCTTGGATAATCTTGTGAACATTGGGCACCTTGGATGTCACGCACCCACCAGAGGTCATGCAAAGTATCTTGTATTGTTCTGCTATTACGAAATCTCATCGGAACGAACTCAATGAGGGCAGGCACGAGCTCTTTTATGGATTGCCCATGCAGCCAGCGGTCAGTCCAAAAGAAAGTTCGTGAGCCGTCCCCAACCAGAGAAATCACCGAAACAGAGAACATAGCAGCAACGTTCGGATGTACCTGAATGTTCATTCCTGCCCATGGCCGACGGCTCAGTTTTCTTCAACCACAACCACCGCATATGTAAGGCCCAGCCAAGCAGCTCCAAATTATGAATGCCAAGCCCTCCCAAGTCAGGTGATCTGCATACTTGGCTCCAATCAACCAAACAGTGGCCACCATTTACATTCTTGCGACCTTTCCATAGAAAAGCTCGCCTGATTTTATCAATTGCCTTAATTACCCATTTTGGACAGTCCAACGCAATGAGCACATAAATAGGCACGGCTGTGAGGACTGCCTTCACCAAAGTTGCCCTTCCCGCCGGGTGCATCATCGCTGCTCTCCAACCGGGTTAATAATCAGCAATCTTATCAATCAAGGGATAGAAGTCACTCTTGGAAAGTTTCTGACCAACAAAGGCAAGCCAAGGTACTTACATATTCTAAAAAAAAAACCCAAGGTACTTACAAGGAAAAATCACCACGTTGCAAGGCATAGAGGCCTGAACTGTTGCAACGTCTTGCTCACTGCACTGGATGGGAGTCACTGAACTTTTCCTTTCATTTGTGAAAAGACCAGAAGCTTCCCCAAAAATCCTCAAAATTTCCCTGACCAACTCAAAATCTCCCACTCATGGCTGAGAGAACCACGTCGTCGGCATACAGCAAGGTTCTTTAACCGCCTTCGCGCCTCAGAAGCGATCAACGAGTTAAGGACGTCCATGACAACGATGAAGAGTATTGGAGACAACGGGTCCCCTTGGTGTAGACCCCGCTGATGACAAATCAACTCACCCAGCTCACCATTCACAAGAATTCGCGTAGAAGAAGACCTTAGCATTTTGGAGAGTATATTGCACCATACTGGACCAAAACCCAAGTGCCTTAGGACTTCCATAAGAAATGGCCAAGAGACTGAGTCAAATGCTTTACTAATGTCCAATTTGAGGAGGGCTCGTGGCTCCCTTTGACCGTGCAAAACCTTGCCTGTCTGCTGTACACAAATGAAGTTATCATGTATGCAACGCCCCTTCACAAATGTGCTCTGATTTGAGTACGACCAAACTTGACAGCTTTGTGGCGAGCCGGTTTGCCAATATTTCTATGATGATCTTGGCGAAGCTATGGATTAAACTGATTGGACGAAAGTCCTTAACCTCCACAGACTTGGCCATCTTTGGTAATAAGGTGATATAAGCTGAATTGAGGAGGTGGAGCCTGCTCACATCTCCTTGCATTAGTCTACCAATTGCCGCCATGAAATCCACCTTGATTACCTGCCATGCAACCTTGTAAAAACGGCCGGTATATCTTTCTGGCCCCGGTGCCTTATTGGGTGGTAATGATTTTATGGTTGCCCAAACTTCTTCTTCAGTGATGGCCAGATCAAGTGCTGCAAGGTCATGTGGAGGTTGATAAAATGTTTGAAGGTCTAAAGTGAACTCTCGCTGCACTGCTGTCCCAAGAAGATTATTATAAAACTCCCACACCGCCTCCTTTTTCTCCTCCTGATCAGTGATAACATGATCACCTACTTTGACTGTTAGGATAAAAAACAAATAGAGTCTTAGAACAAGCAACAATTTTGAATGTTAGGATAAAAAAATGGACATGTAACATTCAAGGTTTCACATTTAAGAGAATACCAACAATGATTGCTGTTCACATAACGACTCAAGTACAGCTCCAAGGTCTCCCTGTTATTTTCACCCCAATCAGTTTACTTCTGTTCACTGCGTTTTGCTGTTCAGGCTATGTACATAAAATAAAAGATGTAACTTGTGCATTCTTTGCTTCATTCATGCCAGAACATGGTTAGGCCTACCCTTGCTGCTTCTATTTCCTCTATTTGACAAGTTGAACGCTCAAGCCAACGGCCACTACTGTGGCTCATTTATCTTGACAAGACTGTCCCTACTTTTGTTTTGCTAAACCCTGACTGCTTCCTGGTAAAGTTATGTTAAGCGATGCTCTTTTCTGGTTCATCCACATCATCCTGGTGTTGTTTCACCCACACAGCCCTGGTTACCCATGCTGTGTGAATCTTATTACTGGTTTCTTGTACACCCTTGTGCCAGATAGATGGAATCATTTAGGAAGGATGATCTGGTGAATAAAAAGAAGAATCAAGTGGCCAAGTTTTAGAATCTTGTTGTTTGGGGCTTTCAGTATGGATCTGCAGGGCATTGACAGCTTCCTGGCCGGATTAGCGATGGGAATTGCTGTGTGTACGCCTCCCTTGTACGACTGCACCATCCGACTCTGTTTCTGCCTTGCTGGCCATTCGATGATTACATCATGGGATGCTGACCTGCTGCATGCGTGCTGTGGGCCACACCATGTGCAGTTGGATGTTGTGGTCGGATGAGCTGGTCGGACGCATAGCAGTTGTAACGTCCCGCTCTCCGAGCCGGGCCCGCTCACACCTGGCAACTGTCTAGGATCTCAAGACTTCTCTCACAGACCAACACAAGTCTTTTCTGCGCACTTTGTCCTTACTCGTGCGCACCCGGGAAGAACTTCCCTGTCGGTCACCCATCCCGAAATTGCTCCAGGCCAAGAGCGGGAGGCTACAGTGGTATCAGAGCCGACTCTCGCGGTTTCACAGGCGCGTGTGGCGCAGTTGCGCAGGCATGGGGCGCATGGCTGGTGTGGGCCCGGAGTGGTCACAGGCACTGGACACACGGACGTGGCCAAGAGAGGACGTTCCTGGACTGGGGTTGACCGACGAGGATGTCGGTCTTCTAAGGGGGTGAGTATGTGACATCTTGGCCCAGGGCTTAATAGGATTGATAGAATACTCATGTCAACAAGTTGCAACTTCTTTTCCGGAAGCTCATCTCGAAAGAACTCTAAAGTTAAGCGTGCTTGGCCTGAAGCAATTTCGGAATGGGTGACCAACCGGGAAGTCTTCCCGGGTGCACATGAGTGAGGACAAAATGCGCAGAAAGGACTTGTGTTGGTCTGTGAGGGCAGTCTTGAGATCCTAGAGAGCTGCCAGGTGTGAGCGGGCCCGGCTCGGGGAGCGGGACGCTACAGCAGTGTTCATTAGTGATAAAATCAGCCAGCCTAGGATGTACCAGTAGGCGTCTTTTAGCAGCTGGTTTGGATTATCTTTGACTTTTTTTAGCAGCTGGTTTGGATTATCTTTGACTTTTGCTTAAGTTGTTAGGGCTTGTTAGTGGCTGGCTCTGCGAGATATTAACAGAGGTACTGTGGTCATTTGATTATAATAGAAGTAGGCTAATTGCTTCAAACTGCCTCGTCGATGCGGCGCTGGATCATAACTTATCCCGTCAGCAAAATCCAGGGCCACATCCAGTTATTTACTTCATCTAAATACAACCTTCATTGTGACAGTCTAACCAATATCCCAACCCGTGACAAACTTTTCCAGTTCCTTCTATGTAATGTAGAAAGCGTCGCTAATTGGAAGTAAGCTTTGGGTTACACGGGACCACATAATAGAAAGAGTTATCTTAATCAATTAGTTGTGTGTTTCCTAGTAGTATGCTATTTTGGTGTAATTAAAGTATACAGTAACCTTTTGCTGATGTTATCCACATATGTTTCAGCCAATAAAAAGTGTATTTCCCAGACAATAGGCTCAACCTTTTCTTTTTTTGAGGGGAAATAGGCTAAACGTTTTCTTATCAGTGAATTTTGTCTGTCTTCAATCTTATTGTCCTTTTTTGTTCTGCAGGCATTCTTTGATCATTCCAAAATGCCATTTCCCCTCACTTGAGGCAACTCCACCACCTGTAAGTTGTGGTTACTGTAACAGGCAGGACATTGCATCAAGGAAAACAATGTCTAATATCATATGTTTTCAGTCCATTATTGAATGATCTTCCTGGTACTTCAATTTTTTTTCTAGAAATAAATGCCCAGGATAACTCAACTGTATCCCTTTCTCATGTGTATGCTAGGGGTTCATGGATAGGAAAACATCTTCTGATTGCAAAGTCTAAAGCTATAATTAGTACATGCTCTGTTCAAGAAGCCTCATTACAATACTCTTTCAGAAAGCCAGATTCCATTAGCTGATCATCATTGCATTTGTTTTCTGCAAATCATGTCATTATTTATTTGAGACTTTTACTTGAAGTTCGAAACTATGTAGTAGTCAGCTATGGTAAAGTTCAAAAACATAAAGACACCTCTTGCAGGTAGCCCCTGGTCTTGAACGAAACTCAACTACATTTGTTACACTTAATGAAAGCTATATGTAGCGACATGCAATTTCCATGTTGCTGCGTTTTCATATGGCAGCTTGAACTCATCTGTAAAAGCAGCCGATGTGGTATTTGGCAAATAATAGGAATAAGAGATATTGAGCTTATGCTTCCACACATAACACAAACACAAAAGAAACTCATCCTTGAGCCCCTTAAACATTATCGTGTCCAAATAATGAACAGTTTAGCTTATTTTCATAATGAGTTAAAGTTGATTTCTGAAGGCTCGCAGACACTTTTGCTTACCCGTATCACCGTATGTTGTGCAGATATGACCTTATTTGCCCCGAAAAGCCAACTGATTTTTTTCCTTATCATATACATTTTTTCACAGAACTGTTCCATTCTTGTTGTAGTTCATTTTTTCTAATTTCAGTACTTTTTACTTACGGTATTTTCTAACTCAACACCTTGTTCTGGGGCCAGGTAGTCGCGGCCATGTGTTCGAAAGTGCCATTTCTTAGCAATGCAATAATGAAGGCAACTGAGTGTGGTAGGTAGACTTTACTACCATGTATTGTTGATTGTGGTATTCATTATTGTGATAAAGCAGGTTCCTATTTTCGTCCACAATTAACTATATGCTATACCATCTGTATCATGTTTGTATCTTCTACTCTGCATATCATGGTTGCAAATAGCCCGCTATAGCTCCGCTATAGCTTCGCTATAGCTTTTTGAGACAGATGCCGCAACGATATTGCAAATATTATCGCTAATGCCGCTAACTGCGCTTTACGATTGAATACTTGTTAATTTTATCCGCTACCTCCGCTATACTAGGTTTTGAACTTATGCGCTTAAGATTTATGATTCATAAATCGTAAGTAAGTCAGCACGTGATTAATTTGTTCATTTATAATTCAAATGATGCTTGCTTCTTGATTAGTGGACTGTTTCACCACTGAAAAGATGACAATACATGATAGGACAATAGTATGCTTAGACAAATGGCATGCACTTTGAAAATGAGTTCAAATGACGAATTTACTATGTTTTGGCCAAAGGTTTTTTTATTTTGCAAACGCTTGACAATAGCCGCCGCTATAGCTGCGCTATAGCTTCTATAGCTTTTTTGAAGCACTCCGCTAAACTATATAGCCCGCTATTTGCAACCTTGCTGCATATTGATTGAAAGATACAATCATTGAATAGGAACCTTTTTTTGTGCGTTTGTTTCTCGAAAGGTGCCAATTGGTTTCGACAAATGAGTGTAAATAGTCAAGCTAACCTGCATAGTCCAGCAATTGCGCTTAACGATGTATATGGCTACTGCAAAGGAAATTAAAAACTTGGCTTTTTGTTGCAAGTTTTAGGATCTGGAACCCATGAGTTTTGGTGTCAATGTTTTGCTACTTGCTTCAGGTCTTCAAAATAGTCAGTACTTGAAATTATTAGTTTATTTTTAGATAATGGGAAGATTGCATTAATCCCGGCCTTGGCTCTCAAGGACGCTACAGCCACACTGGCCTAGGAAATTATTAGTTTATACTGCAGTTTAATTATTAAAAACATATTTGATGACTTGTGATATGCGAGTAGTTTCTTTGCCCTTACTGAGTGTTCAATCGGCTGGAACGTCTCTGTTTGCATGACAACAGAATCGTCTTCCTCTGCTCCGACCTAGGAAATGGAAGCTACTTAAGTTCTTGACCGTGCTATTTACAGTTAAGCTGAGCTCGTAGGCCGTTCCACCTTATTACTGATTTTTACTGCTACTTTTCTGTTCTCTGCATGGGTAGATGGATGATTGTAAAGATTGTAAGAGTGAACAATGGTGGTTGAGGTCCAGGATGCTGACGCTCAGGTGCCGTGGTGGCAACCTGGTCAGAAAGTGATTAGGATATCCCAGAACGACTTGAAGTCTCAACCTTTCTTATTTCATCTAAGACCCTAGGGGTCTTGGTAACTGCGCTGGCTGGCCCCCATGTCAGGCATAGGTGCAGCCCACCATAACCTATACTCTATACCCACAAAACCAGGCGATCTAGGACACACCAAACCAACAAAACACATACAAGAATGCATACACAAGAATTTTTTCTCTTCCACATGGCATAGATTTGCTATGTATTTGGAGCAATATTTATTTGAGTACATGGGCAAACATATGAGAACAACGATGCATGTCTACACTATCTTTCTGGGTCCCCAATACCAATGTCAATACATCTAGTCTTGCAATATTTTTTTTGGTTTTGTTTTGGCCCATACGTCTTATTGATCCTTTTGAAAAGCTTTTCTGATGTTAACACATTACTTATTTTGTTATGTTGGTGCACAGATTCATTCAACTTGGTTGTCAATAATGGAGCAGCTGCAGGACAAGTTATTTTTCATGTGAGTAACCTGTCCAACTTTATGGAAAGGGAACTGATAATTGCAAACGACTTCTTTTTTACTGTCATCAAGTGCTACTTTTGTTCCCAATTATATCGAAGCATAATATTAACCTTTAATGTTAAATTACCTAGTTATACCAAAAACTGTGCTGTCTTCAAAAGAAAATTGAGATGCGAAACACTTTACTCATTTGCATACGAGAGACTCAAGTTTCAGGAATATTGTTTGATCTATGCCATGCTTTGCTATTACTGTTGCAGACTCATTTTCACATAATTCCTCGTAGATCTGGTGATAAGCTATGGCCTACAGAGGTAAGCTGTGTTATAGATATCTGTTTTGACTGACTTGTGTTTTTCTACTTGTACCATTCTCTCTGAACACAATAAAAAATTACAGAGTTTTAGAAGGAGCTCTATTGAGCCCAACGAAACATCAGGCCTTGTGAGCCGCATCAAGGAACAGTTATGTTCTACACTGGAGAGCTGCAAGGCTGAAGCAGCTTCGCTGCCTAAGGAATCCTAGGGCAAAGCAGCTCTGGCCTAGTTACATAATTGAATCACCTGGAGCTGATTGTTTATGGGGGTTGTGTTGCGCTTCCCTGAAGTCGTAGGTTTTCACGGTTATGATTGAACCCTTGCTTGATGTAAATCTTTGTTCAGTTTACCGTCCTAGGTTCAGTATATATATATATATATATATGTAGTATGTATGTATGTATGTATGTATGTATTTTTTTGGGATGGAATGCTAGTCCTAAGTTCAGTATATATTTTTGATACGCACAATGTTATGCTCAGTTTTTTTTTGAGGTAATTACGCTCAGTATCTCTGATACGCTCAATTGTAAATCTTTGTTGCCTCATGTTTGGTGTTTGTGCACAAGAGAGTGGTGAACGGAGGCCTTCTACATAGCTAGAACACAAGGCCATGAGCAATCCTTCTGAGTGAAACTATCTTTTATTTTCTTTTTCAATTTGTTTTACAGTGCTGGGTCAGGAGAAGGAAATATCTGCTACAGGTCGCAATGATATCGGAGGAGATTGATCGGTACAACGTGACAATGAGAAGAAAGATGGTGTCCGTGCATCACCGCCAGTTTTTTCTTTTCCAGCTTCCATTGTGCTTCAGAGTGTGACCATATTAGTGAGGTTAATGAACTGAGAACCCGCAGTTTCGACAACACAAAATTTGGTTTCTCTACCGTATTGTATACAAGTATACATACATAGTCACGCAACCTAGACTGACAGTACTCCGATCTCCCTGACGTGTAGACACTACTGGATGCAGAGCCTAGACTCAAGAAAGTGCAGCTAGCAGTAGAGCCAATTTGTTAAGAGATAATTGCATGAGTGCCCCTACTTTGTACCTTAATTATGAATTTATTCTCTTTTTTTAACTTTGCACCATTGTCTTGTTTTGATCAAGTTTAATTTGTTGCGCCATTGCTCTTACTTTGATGGCAAAATCGTAATAGTTTCATCGAAGTAGGAGCAACGATGCAACTTGGATGAAAACCTTTGCCGAGTGTCAAACGGCTTGGCACTCTGGCAAAGGCTTCCCTAGTGAGGCACTCGGTAAGGCCGCCGTCAGCCTAGACTCAAGTAAGTACAAAATCTTTGCTATGCTTCGAATTCAAATTATAGAAAAATGCATATGGCAGGTGTATACAAGTGTGTGGTTTTGTACTTTTCAAATCTCTAAAATTTTAGATGTGCATTATGTTTGATAGTTAATTTAAATTGATGTCACTGGAATTATTGTTGCATATTACAATATCTACATGTCAGAGTTGGCAAACAACATAATTTCACAAATTATTTTGCTTAAAGATTTTTCATCTGTCATTAATTAGTATCGTATAACTAGCAAGGTGGCCTTCAGGATCATATAGAAGCAATCTGCAAAATAAAAGCTAGATCCGATTGCAGCTTTGGCGGGTAATGTTGGCATTTATTTATTCACGTTCAAGATGTTGTCGTCCTATACTTTGATGAAAATCAAGGGAATTGTTCCCTTCAGACTACAAAGAGATTAGAGCTAGCCAAGTCTAAGACTAAGAGGCACATGGAGATTTTAATTACACATCCAAGATGAGCATTGAGATCCATTTGAAGGTAAATAAATTTACTTGAAGATAACTTCTTCATTTTATATATTATGGCTGCAAGTTTTACCATGTTTTAAATCAAATTTATTAAATACCTATATTAAGTTATAACAGTGAAATAGCATGCATGACTATTAAAAGTAATTTTTACTTCACCATATTTTGTAGTTCCAACAGTACTCTAAGTTGATCATTTGTTTCTCTTGATTGACAAATATATGATACAAATTAATCTCTTAATAATTCCAGAGGATAATCTTAGAAATGCCCAGAAAAGAAAAATATGCCGCTGTTAAATTTTTCCCACCAAAAATGCGCCCTGGAATTGGATGCTTGGTGAATGAGACATTGCATTTAGGGCCTGTTTGGTGTAACTTTACATAGTATCTCAAATATAGTCAATGAATTGTAGCAATAATGTTTTTAGAAGAGGCGATTCTAGGTTGATTTATGGGAAGTAATTATCTAAAACGAAAGAATAAAAAATCCTAGAGAATCATAGAAATTCACTTTAAGCTACATAATCAGTTCACTGTATACAAAGTCCGTATCAATAGCATTGTGGAATTGAATGTAATATATGTAGTAGAAAAGGGAGAAAACGCAAAACTGTATACGATTTGCAATCCTGGAAATTGAAATGTAAATATTTATGTTTTAAAACCTTATACTTTTCATGTATCTCATAAATGCTAGCCCGTGGGCTAGTATACAATAATCAAACAACAAACATAAAGGCTGGAAAAAAGAAAAAGAAAAAAAAGAACTTGGGGCCCAGAAACATATATTACCTCTGCAGCCCAAAATGGACTGGAACAGGCCCGGTCCGCCTTAGCATGGGCTAAGAGCCCACTGGGCCCGAAATTTATGGTGCACATAGCCCACCTGCCAGCCCATCTCACAGACATCAGATATGAGTAGTCATGGCCAAACGGGCCGCCCGGCACGGCACGGCCCGGGCACGAAAAGGCACGGCCCGTTTGTATTCGGGCCGGCCCGGCACGCAATTACAATCGGGCCGTGCCGTGCCAGGCCACGTGCGACCCCTCGGCCCGCAGCACGGCACGAATTTGACTAAGCGTGTCGGGCCGGGCCGAAAAGCACGCATGGCACGAAAGGCCCGATAGCCCGACAGCCCGAAAACGGCCCGAAATTGAAAATGCAAGTACCAGACTTCGAATCAAACCAAAAAAATTACAAGTGACAGATTTCATTGACCTATCAGACTTCAAATCAGAAACCAAAATTTACAAACAAACATCAGCTCTATGTACTCGCCTGTGTAGGTGTACTGGAGCCCGTGCCCGCATCGGTGGAGTAGTGGAAGCAGGAGTACTGGAGCC